>VZRJ01008160.1:2023024-2089671 GCA_013397565.1 Ptilonorhynchus violaceus | reverse complement strand
TTTCCCTAATCCATAACACACACACTGCTGCTGACCCTGCTTTGCCTTGTAGAATTCATCCTGCACTCTCCCTGAGGCTGAAAACACAGGATCTCTGAAGTGATACTCAAATGCCAAAGACGTCAGCTTCTTAAGTAATGTGAGGACAGCTGACAGTCATCACAGGCTTGAGATCTGAAGGTTACATGTTTACTGTGTTCCCCTGTGCTCACGGTCCATGGATACTTCTCAGACATCTTTAAATTTCCTTTTCTTACCACCAGTTTGTATGTGTGTTCTGCATGTGAAATGTCTAAAATGGCGTGAGACAATAAGAAAAAAAACCCCAAAGCCTTTCAGGTAAACTCAAGCTTGTGTTCTTCAATAATTAGGGATGCCTCCAGCTGTACTTGTGTCATCTTTTTCTGTAGTCTGGTACATCGTCTCCCCTGGGCTTGGTATTTTCATGGTGCAGGGAGGACACTGAGGCACTAGTGAAGATTTTTTTTTTAGAACTGATCTATTGCTTGCTAAGTCAATCCATCTCCAAAGGAAGACAGCTACCAGTCAGTCTTTTAAAATTTCGTGGATTAGCACCAGATGTTTTCTCAGTCGTACAATGGAAAACATTTTTTTCTTCTTGTGAAGGAAGCAACATATTTCTCTGGATTTGGTACAGTCTGCAATCATTTGGGTATGGTCTTCATCCACAATAGCTTTGGTAACAACACATATAATGTAAGACAACAATCTTGCCTTCAGTTATTTAAGAGAAACCTGATTCCACTCCTGAGACAAAAAAGCTCTGGCCAAAGGAAGTTCAGTTGGCTTCTTCTTTCTCTGAAAAACAGACCACACAATTGTGGTGGATGAAAGAGTAGCCAAAATATTAAGAGATCATTTTCAGACAAATATCTTTTTTTTTCCCCAATACAGTATTTTTTCCCAGTCCTTCCACTCTTGTGATATGAACTACTGCGTATGCTTCATGAAATTACCATCTACTGCTCAGTTGTTTATTTTTGTAATCACTGGATTTAATTTCATTTGTTTGCCTTTTGACCCTGTTTTGATTATGGAGAGTTTTAATGATCAAGAGATCTGTAGATTAAAGTCTATTTAATGCAATATGCTTTCCATATAAAATTTGAAGAATTTCACTGGCATTATTGATACGCTGATTTATCCCCACAATCGGGCAAGTACTGAAGTTACAAGAAGGGGATTTTGATTCCTCTGCTTCTTTCCTTCTGATACTGGTTTTGCTCTCTCTTAAAATTATAATCAGATACTTTTGTTAAATTCATTTAAATCTTGAAACCCAATCATGTGGTTCATTTTAGATTTCTACAAATCTACCAAGTTGGATTTTTCTAGTAACTTCATAGCTAAGTCAGGTTTGTTGACCCTTGTGGCTGCTTTCTCTTAACCAATCTGCTGAATTGTACAATACTCATCTGAGCAAAATGTTAGACTTGAAATACCACCAAGTATATTTTATTTCTGAAACACCCTGATATTCTAAATCACTCAGTGATTTGAAAGTCAATGGAATGAAGCTCAGAAGAAATGGGAGAACTAGATTTACTGTTAATTTGATATTTGGAGCTGACATCTCATTCTGCATGTGAATGCTGAAAAAGCTGCCAAAACCAGGCTTTGCTAAAATATCATAATTACTGGTTCCTCTACTCCCAAATACAACATTGTTTGATGAAAACAATATATTCTTCAGTCCCTTCACTCAACCGTCTATTGTTTTATACCAGTTATTTATAAAGGAAATGTCTTACTTTTTAAAATGGAATGGTTTTGTCAGTATTTGATTAACTTCTTCTCTCCCTCTGCATTATCAGTCTTGATTTAAACAGCAGGTCATTGTGTTCTGATTATCTCATGTTTTAACCAGTCAGCTCCTTTTGCTTTTGCCTTTTCCCTACCAAAATGGACCCCACTTTTTTTTCCCTGTAAGAATGTTTATATTTGTTATGTCACTGTGCTCTAAAGTGGACCCTTGTCCCATTTGGCATGCTGAGAGGAGCCACGGGCTAGTTGGTGTCAGAGGCTTCCGGATGCAGATGTCCATGGCCAGACAGTGTGTCTTGGCTGGGAGTCCAGTGAGTCACCCCCCTCATGAAGATCCTTGGTGCTCACTGAGAGTGCTGTGTGAAATGAGGTCCTGCCCAAGATGAAAATTGGTTCCAACTGACTTCTGCAAGAGTTCAGTAAAGAGAGACAGTCTTGCTCCAGATACTATAAAAAGTAACGATGAGCAAAATGTAGATAATGCAAAATGTCAGGCAGCCTACCAAGCGGCATGATGCAGCTAATCCTCAGTGACTGTGCTGTTTCATGGGACATGGCTGTATGAATTCAATTTTACTGTTACACATACGAGACTTTCTCAGGTGAGACTGCTGACCCTCTCCCTCTCAATTGCAGTTCTTCTTTCTCAAAAGATCTCACCTGCTCCTGAATAGCAGATATCTGAAGGACATGATTGGCACCTGTGATCAGTGCTATCTGCCAAGGAAGGAAGATCATGCTGATCCCCACAGCAGGACTCAGGACGTGCCCTTCCAGCCCTGTGTACCAGAGCTGCCTTCTGCAGCAGTTCTGGCCATCGCGGTCTCTCTGAAACCAGACAAGGCATTAACTCAGCCAGTCAGATTATAAAAAAGCTGGTTTAGATTGAAGACCTTTGTAGTTTTGTCACATGCTCCAGACTATTTCTGTGTTCAACTGCAAAACAGTGCTTGAAAACTGAAGGATCCCAAGCTTTGTGTTCTTGGTGAAGGACTTGACAGGGCATGGTTTGTAACAGCAATATACTGTTCTTACTTGGCTCTAAATCCTCAAGCAACTATCTGACACTCTGAAGCTTGGGAGGAAGGACAGTGGCCCTCAGACATCTGGTTGCAGTTTTCAGTGGTGGTCACTGCACAGAGCTGACCACTGGCCACTCTCCAGTATGGACCCACCTGTTGTGAGGGCACTACACTGGTAGTATGTTTAGAGGCACTAGTAATCTGCCAAATGTTTGGTGTGGGGCTGACTCAGAACTGCACCCCCTTTGAAAAGATCTGTTTTCCTGGCTGCTTGATAAGATTTTTCAGTCATACATTTCTTTCCAGAATTTACTGTTATGAGAAACCCGTCCATCCTCTGGTAGTCAGGGCAAGCATGTTAGTGACAGCTTGCGTATACTGAAAACTGTCTGTATGTTGGGCTGCCGAAACTTCTCTTCCAAGTGTGTTACTTTCATTATATAGCATTTAGATTACACTTACTGTTTGTTTAACTTCTTTGGAGCAGATCTAGTAATTTCCAAAGTTGTTTGGAGCCTTTTATCATGATATTTTACTTTTTTCCTCATCTGTTTAGGCTTAAACACTCTGTATATGATAAAAAATTGTTTTATTTTCCTGTAAAACACCTTGGATACTGAATACAACCCATATGGCAGTTTGAGGAAACAGCATCTCCCAAAGAGGGTGTTGAATGTGCACAAATATGTTCTTGTTTTTTACTAGGGGCACCTGCCAAAACCCTGCTGACACATCAAGTGTAAAAAAATATTTGGCATCAGTTATCTCCTCCAAAATTTCCTTGAAGATATTGGAAAATATTCTCTTTTATGTATTTATTTAATTCTTCATGATATTTCCTGGTCCTCATGGTCACATCTGTATGGAAAAGTAAACATGCCATGGCATGTTCTCCAGTACCGAGGCCAACTAGTTCATCCTAGTAAATTTGCTGTCCCTCAAAATAGTGACAAGTTAGTAAGGATGGGCCTTGAAATTATTTAATCTACTTATAGAAACATAACTTAAAAAGACCAAATCAGAAGTCAGATTGGAGACTATCTAGCTGCCTTATAGCAAGAGGGAGGTGGCAGGAGCAAGAAGTGGATAGGTGATGGCTGGAAGAGAAAGAGGAGAATCAGAAGGGTGTCCAGGTCAGTGTCACCCTGCGAGTGGAGGCAATCTGGGACAGCCCACATCACCCCGTGGATGCTTCTGCTGCACATTCATGGAGGGCTGGCCAGCTCTGCTGGGTGAACACTCATCTCTGCTCTTCACCATGTCAGTCTGCAGTGCCCCAGAGCAGAGCACAGAGACCTGTGGAGGCAACAGGCATCCTGAAGCAGAAGCTGGTGCCACAGAGAAAATATTTCCCGTGCAAAAAAAGATCTGTCTGTTCTTGCCTTTGCCAGGTGGCTATGGGCTGGCTGGGTCTGCACCATTGCTTGTTCAATAACATGACACGGGCTGGGCTGGGTCCTCATGGTTTTGGGGAGGAGGAGGAAGGAAATATGACTGAACAGGCTGTTGCAAGGGCCTTGCACATTAGCTGCCAACAGAGGCAGCATTTGCAGAGCACCTGCAGGCATCCAGACTCATCCCTGAGTGGATGGATGCAGTGAGTGAATGGGCAGAGTTTGATTACCTGGCTGGGATTGCCAGTGCTGGAGCAAGTGCAGGATGAAGGTCAGGGATGTGTTTCTGTGGGTGCCTGTCACGGCAGTGCCTTTTGTGACTCACAGGGATGCCATGTGGGGTGATGTTAGACCCCGGTCACTCAAACCTAGGGCTAAACCAAGATTCTTTTTCTCCGGGTGGGTGCAAAGACAGAATTCAACCAAAATTTCCCCAGAGGTAAAAAACACACAAAAGTTTACTGGCAGAACCATGGAATATTAAGGAATATTGGCAAAAGAGTAACTGGTACACAACACCACTTTTCCCAGCCTGAACTTAGCTCATTAAACATAGAAAACCTTATAGCCCGTTTGATGTTATGTTCCATGAGAAGAAAGTTAGAAAAAGAAGAAGAAAGGGAGGAAAACAGAAAGATAGGAAAGATATAGAAAAACGGGCATAGCTACCAACACCTAGGGTTCCAGCGAGGTAAAGCTCTGACATGAAGGCATGGTGAAAGAGAGAGCGACCCACCTGGTGATGGCTTCTTAAACCCCTGGCCTCGCCCCCCAGCCTGCCCCTCTCCCGTGTCTGGGCCACTCAGGGGTGGGTAAGGTGACACTGAGGGCTGTCTCCAGTGTCCCTTGATTGACAGGGCTGGGGGGTATGTAGACGGGTGTGGGGGGCGGGGCACCACTCCACCAAAGCAGGGCCTGACCCGCCCTCTTCCGCACTTCAAGCTCTCTAAGTTATCTCGAAACAGACCATTTCCTGTCTCTGGCAGGTGACCACCACTGACCACAGCACTGCCTGGAACTTTGTGGTGTGTGGCAAACTGAGAGAGGTCGGGGTGCTCATGGCTCTGCCGCTGTTCCTGGTGGGCTTCCCTGATGAAAACCAGGGGGTCATCAAAGAGTTAGGCAGTAGGTACCATCAAGTCTACAAAGTGACAATACAGGGGCAATACAGGATATAGACGATCTGGACAATGGGTCTATTCAGATTCACATTAGTCCTTGTATTTATTTATAGCTATGGGAACTTTCTTAGGGTCTGTCTCATGATGCTTTTTCATCCTTATTTTATGACATTGTGACCTAGAAGTTTTTCTTGATTTCCTAGGTATTTTGTCACCTTGTCTCTTCGTGACACCAAGAATTTGGCATATTTTTATGCCAATGAAAATTTCAGCAAAACATAACATATTACATTTAGATTTGATGAATTGTTTTAGTTGAAAAAAGTCAAGATTTCTGTTAATCACTCTGAGTGCAACATTTTGCTGTTTTGCTTTGGTTTATTTTATTTCAAAATGTATTCAAAACTAAGTTACAATCAAAACAATTTATGCTAAAACCGCACTTGTTTTCAAGCAGAAGGTTTAATCTAAAACAATTTTTATAGTTCTTTTAAAAGTAACCTTGAATACTTTATGCAAGACTGACTAGAATGTGAATAGGCATTGATTTAAACATTAACTAGTTTCATTTTGTTTCTGTTTTGTACCTCTTCTTGTTTAAATGCCTCTATAGAGATATTTATATGTATTGTTAGCAATCAACAAATGATACAGAACTACACATGACTGAGTTATAGTTGTTATTTTAAACTGGCTATTTTTAGCAGTAATCATTTAAGAGTTAATAGCAGCTATTATATCTAGCTATGTAATTATTTGATATAGCCCCAAATATGATATTCTGCACTTACATCCAAGTGGCTGAAAGAACTGTAGTCCATGAAGGAGCATACACCAAGCTCGTGGCATCCAAGCACCTGAATTCTTACCTAAGACAAAGAGCTTGAAGTCCTCTTTGCCACCCAGCTTAGGTTTTCCAACATCTGAAAATGTTGTGGTATCAGATGTCAGCACTCTCTGAGTGGTGAGGAGTCGGAGGCTGTTCCTGAGAGCACTGCACCAGTCCCAAATTGGGGGTGGGAACTACCTTGTGCCAAGCACAGGAGTATCCCTGGACCATGGCCCCACTCAAGGCTGCCCATGTGCTATACTGAAGCTGAGTCCTGCCCCAGGAGCAGGTTCCTGTGGGACAACACATGGTTCCACAGGACAGACCTCCCACTGCAGCAATGTTTAAGGTGGCATACGCTGTGCTAGCCCTGGGACTGGGAGCAGCACCTTTGAGTGACCTGATGGTAACAGGGCTAGGATGCATTGCCCTGTGTGTCAGCCCCAGGGCTTCCACACCTGAGCCACACTCCAGTGCAGGATGATGATATGTCCTGTCCCTTGCTCCTTTCCTTATGCCACACTTCTATTTCCCAAACATGCTTAAAGATTTTACATTGAAATCCACTTTGGATTTTACCTATTGGTACCGTCAGCTCTCCCTGACCTAGGGTAATGTGAGGCAGGAATTCAATCCTCTCCCGCGTGTATGAGTTCCTCTTCAGTCCCGTTAGCCCCATTGCTGGGTTGGCAGCAGACTGCTAAACTGCAGCATGGTCTTCGGGTCTCTGTCTGGGGGTCTTGTGTAGCTGACAGCCTTCACTGACACCCTCTCCATAACCCTCAGCAACACACTCAGCTCTTCTGCTTTCCTAGGCCCTAGTTGCTTTCAGGATTTAGTGTCGTCTCTGATTCTGGCCTTAGGCTTGGAAAAGTGAATGCTGCCAATCTGCTTGGAGCCTACAGGGTATTTTACAATTAATAACATCCCTATTGTTTCCTCAATGACCACTTGGTATTTTCAGCTTGAACTTATCTTTGTCATTGTTTCATTTCCTCTTTGTTTCCTCTAACAGCCTGTTTTGATTTAACTCTATGTGGTCAGTCATGACGTAGATTGAACTGAACTGTACATAACATTTGAAAAGTGCATGAATAATTGTCTTTATGTGGCTGCAGTTTGCACACTGATACTTGCTTTGCTTATTACTCTTGCTGAATCACCATCAGACCTGCACCTGCAGTCTGGTTCTAGCTGAAAACCTGTGTGTTTGCACCTCAAAGTGCATGGCAGCAATCAAAACACTGAGTTGGTCAGTTCTTGGGCTGGTGGCTTTCTTCTAGTGCTTTTTCTCAAAGGAAAATTGGCTTTGGTCTAAACGCTTTCTGGGAACGTCTCCTTTTTGCAGAGACTTTTATTGAAGTTTATTTTTCCCGGTTTTCACCACCATTACTGCTCACTTTCCAGCCAATATTAATCACCTCAATGAAAAATATCAACCTCAGCTCTTGAAAGCATACCCCCTTAGGTGTCTTCTTTATGAGCTACAAAAGTCTGCATGAGGTTGCCCAAACATATGTTTGTGTATTCAACATTCTCAAAACCTGGCAGATGTCACCTGCTCTATCATGTTACAGTGCAGAGTTTTCAGGTGTAATTCCTACGTGTGGAAAACCTTCCCCTGCAGAAAGTGGGGGCTTGCAGCAGGCTGATACTGCTCACAGCATCTATGCTAATCTCTTGGCCCACATCCATAAAGCTGACCAAATCGCTGAGCCCTTTCCTAAAGAGGTATTTATTCTGTTTTGTTAGTGAGGGATAATTAATAGATTTCCCACCAGCAATTTGAGTGAATGGATGGGATTGCAGGAAACAACGATGAGTAACACTGGAGTCAGAAGTTCTTAGAAAGAGAAGTCCTCTTTTGCTTCGACATTATTTTGGTTGCTTATCACATCTTGATGTACAAAAATTGGCTTTCAAGCTATGATGCTAATAAAGGGCCACATTTTTTTGTGCCTCTACCTCCCCTGGATTTTCCTGAGCTTCCACCAGGGATTAATTTGGCCCAAAGCATCCACTGACAACTTCTATGGTTGCGGGGGTAGGCAGGCTTTCTGGCATGTGCTTTGTCGAGTCATTACAAATTCTGTCTCTGGGACACAGCTGTGCTGGGGCTGCTGCTCTCTCTCACAGACACTTCATGTAGCCTCAGGCTGCTGACACTGCTTACCTCCTTGTTGTGTTTCCACCTTGCCTTCCCTTATTGGGCCAAACCACCTCAGTCATTGCTCTGCTTTTTCCCCTGCCCTTCTTTGGCATCAGCAGCACAAACTCTTGGGCTCCTGTGCCCAGCCGCCCTTGTGGCCCGTGCACAGGTGGCTCCCGGCAGTCACGCATCCTGCTGTGTCAATGTGACGCTTGGATTTGGGGAGATTCTGGAGGTTACTCCTTATAAAGCAGATGATGGAGTTCAAAGTAGCACTGGGTGCCTGATTAACGCTTCTATGATGTCAGGTCTTCTTTGAAAGTGCTAGTATATGAGAGAGAAAAACACTCCAGTTTCATGTGTCTAATTTCTGAGGCACTCATTTTCTAATATAATTATTTTTTTATCTGGTGAATCAGATGAAAGAAAGTTCTAATGTTTGTGACTAGAAATAAACCAGGTTTTGAGGAAGTTATTCCAAATGCTGTTGGTTCTAGATTTCTTTTAAAAAGCACTCGAAGACCCCAACACAAAAATATTTACTGCTATTGTAAAACCCAGTAATTCTTTGTGAACCCTTCCAGATTCTATCAAACCTATTTGCCACTGGGGAAGAAGGAGGGAAACAGACTACAGATACTGATCCTGCATTCCAAACTGGGGATAGAATGGAATTAAAATGAAACAAGTCCTAAATTTCCTTGCTCTGGGGATTTACATTAGCTAAACCAAAAATTCTGGCCAATTTCTAAAATTTTGCAAGTCCCCAATTTTATCTTGTATTTTTGTAACTTTTTCATCATTCATCAAGCCAAATTTTTGATGGTAAAAGAGAGATTAAAGTATTTACCCCAGATTTCTCAGATGTATAATACCTGGAATTTAGTTCTGAATGGCCACGATAACACCATTTTGACTGAACTGTGGCTTATGAACCTCCCTGAGCAGTGGGTTCTAGTCATCTCTCTATATTTCCGTGTGAATTAAAGAAAACACATTTTACACTATTGCTTTTTGCAGAGGTTGTAGAAGACAAGGAGGTGGCAGGACCTGAAGGTTTCCACTCCTTTCCAGTGCAGCTCTAGAGAAAAGTAGGAAGTTTCCTTCAGCCAAGCCTCGTGTGTCACCCTGTTTGTCTCCAGTCTAAGTCACTGGTGGCAGTCTAAGTCACTGAGGCAGTGGTGTCCTTCACAGAGGCAGGAAACTATTAAACCTTCTGTGGGGTAGGTAGACTTTGCTACAAAGCATCTTCACCTAGATCTGAATCTGGGTTTAAAATTCTGCACTGGCTGCCAGCACTGGTACTCTCACTTTGCCTTTTCGCTTGACAGGTCCTGACCCGTTGATGTTTCTTCCTTGCAGCTTACATGACTACAATACATCTAAAAGCCAAGCAGCCCCTACTTTGTTGTGTACTTTTCACAGTACGTCTTGTTGTAAGGATCCTGGAGGCTTCTCTAAAATGTATTTGCCCTATGGTAGACTATTTCACTCTCATTTTCTTTCATCTAGGAAAGCAGAAGGTGCTTGCAGCCCCAGCATTAATGCCCGTGGCATCACACGGGGGTCGTGCCCATGCACCACGCCCAGCACGCAGGAGCAGGTCACAGAGCAGCACACGACGTTTTTCTCATTGCTGCTGCACACTGGTTCTTTGAAAGCAGCCCGTGCCTCCAGAGGAAAACAGAAGATATGTCAGGCTAAATTAATTTGTGGGCTAGACAAGCTGAACTGTATCTCTGTACGGGTTTTGCACAGAATGTACCGGTGTCTCCAGACTTGGAAAGAGTTTGTTTTTCTGAGTCAGGCAATGGGAGCCAAATTCAGATGTGAATCTGAGTTCTCTAATTCTGGAGGGAGTCTGAGCTGGAGTATTTTACACCTTCTTCCGCCTCCCCTCATCCCAGGAGTGCATTATACTGGCCTAGCTTCCCTCAGATTTAGTTTTCGTTTATGTTCACTGAGATGCACTCAGGTTCACATCCACCAGTCACAGTATAAATCCCCCAATTTTTGCATGAATCCTGAATCTGGCCATCCAAAGCTGCATGTAAGGAATTTAAGGAAGCCCTAAGTTAGTTAGTAACCCCTTCGACAAAGGATTGAGAGTGAGAAGAGTGGTGCAAGAAGAGCAGCTAATAGATGAGCATAAGTTCAAATTAGGTTTCTCCTTTTTTTTGCCTCCTTACTCATTTGCTCCTGACCATTGGTAAGTGAATAAATAATTATTAACTGGCCTTTCTGATGTATTTTTGGGATGTGCAGAGGAGAATCCAGTGTGATTTCCTCCCACCATTGCAGCCAGGATGGGCATAGGTTACAGATGAGCCCACAGTTTAACTAAAGATTAAGCATTTGCATGTGCCATACTAATGTATGTATGTCAACATGTATCTCATTATCAATGATGTAATTAATGACATTTTTCTCATTATCGATGGCATCAATAAATTTATAATAAACTTAATTATCAACATATATACTTTGATATCCTGAAGACAGCCATTTACCACTTCAGAAGAAAAGAGAGATGTATTGAAGCTAAAACATTTATAGCTAAAACCTTAGCATATCTCATTAAAAATATGTCTCAGCTCATATCCAACAGTGACTAAACTTTGAGGTACCTTCTATATTTTGATTTAAATCACCTGATGACTATTCTCATATACTCTGAGTCATATTTGCTTTGTCTTTTCAGTTGAAAAAGTCCTCAGGGAGGTTAAGAATTGTATCTATCTTGTGGGGGGAACAAGTTATTTCTTTAAATAGCTTTCCCATCTACACCAAATTTGATTGGCTTTGGCACTACCCTACACTACATTTGCCTGTGGTTTTCTCACCTCTGGATGAGTACTGTGCTTCAGTTTCCTAAATTGCTAACCTGGTACTTTTCAACAGCACTAATTTCACATTGAAAAGAGAAAGAAATTAAGCCATTATATTTTAGCTAAGGAAATGGGCCAAGAATGAAAATAGCATAGCTGTAATCTTTTTCATGCAAAGGGACAGTTTTCACAGATTATGCATGATAGAAGTATCATTTTTCATTGGCCACTACAGTCAGGGAGCCATATAAAAGATTTTGTAAAAGTTGTGATTTATCTATATAATTGAAAAAACTCCTCCTTCCAAACATAAATTAAAGTCGAGATTGTATGTGCTTGAATTTGGACCAGTTCCTCTTATATCATCTTCTTCCTTTGCTTGCCAAAGTGGAAGAGACAGAAGGCCCCATGAAGAAAACATCTCTCAGCATCAGCCAGATTAAGGATCACATGCTTTGAAATGAAGGAAAGGTGATCTCTCAGTGTAGTTTATTCCATCAACAATTTCCAGCATTCTCAGGACATCTGTGAGTAGTGTAATCTCAATTTCCTCTTCCTCAGCACTTTATAAAATTGAACATATGTTAGGAGAGAAGGAGTAAAGATAACTGATCACATTTAGGTGTGATTACACTACTGCTCTGGCTTAATGATTGAGTTAAGCTAACAGAGCTCTGGAAATGGCAAAGACAATGAATTCTCTTTTTTCCCTTGCTTTACTGACTGTCTCTCACAAAGATCAAGGAAAAATACACTTTCCCTTAGTAAAACGCAGGCCTGGTTTTCTGACTTGAATAAAAAATAATGGTGAAATTAATAATTCAGGTATTTCTTTTTAACTTCAGATTCTTTTTCTTTCCTTTCGCCTCTATTTTTATATCTTTTATTTATATAAGGATTGAGCTGTTAATATTGTCTTCATGTAAGAGACGCTGCCTAGTGACATTTGTCCAAAGTAGGTTTTTTAAACTTGAGTAAAGAGTTGCTTCCCTTTCTTCTCACAGCCCTAAACCTTTCCTGGTCTAAAAAGTTTTACTGCTCCTGAGGATGGATCTCACAAATGAAACTCAGCCTGGTGGGCAGAAGGGACTGCCACCTCCTGCTTGTCTTCCCTTCCAACTCTGCCTACTCATCATCCTCTTCCTACAGATACTGCTGCTCCATTGGATTTGCTGGTGGGGCTGCTTTGCTATGTTTTCTAATCTGTGCCAGTCCAAATCAGCCAGATTACCAAAAATACTTGAAGGAGTAGTGCTGCGGTGTGGGGTGGTGGTGAGTTGCTGCAGCCTTCCAGAAGTATCCCCAGATTAGGGGAAGCTGCTTCGGTGCAGAGGGGCCAGGCGAAGGCGCAGCCACGCACACTCTTGTTGGAGCAGGGCACACATGCACACACACACAGGAACAAAGCGACGGCCGGTGGCAAGGAGGTGAGAAGGGTCCTTCGTATGGGGTTCAGCAACGAGGTTTATTGTGGAGGGTCCAGGGATGAAGAACCAAGATGGAGGGAAGGGTACAGGTCTAAATATGAGGTTCGGAGGGCGGGCAGAGCATCAGAGCCAATGGGCTGAGGGTCAGGGGCGGAACAGGGGTAAGGGGACCAATAGGGGTACAGAGAAGGAGGGATTAAGGGAAAGGAGCCAATGGGGGTTACAATCAAAAAGACATTTCTAGAGGGTGTACATAGATGGAACAAAGGGGTGGAGAACAGCAAACCAATCCGAACCGGGGAAAATCCATTTATCATCACATTAAGAGTGAGGTATTGTGGGAAGTCACCCTAGCTAAGGGGAATTCTCAAACCTCTGTGATGGCCTACCAGCGAGCTTGGATTGTTTTTGGGCCCTGCAGCTCTCTGGCCACTCCAGCGGTGGCCCGAACGATCGCAACAGAGTAGTGTTTGCTAACCTGGATGAATCAGATGAGACAATGTTCTTGTGAGTAGATCAGCTGGCAGACTTGAGATGGACAAGGGAGAGTAGATGGAAAACCTTTTACACTCCATAAGAAATTCTACTATAGTTTTGGTTGTTTTTTGTTGTTGGTTTTTTTTTTCACAAATGGGATCTAAGTAAAGGAAAGCACACTGAAACAAGTGGTAGTTGGGTAGCTTCTGCAGAATCAGATAGGAAAATGGGCAATGTAATCTATGGGCAAGAGATCATTTACACCCAAAACTGCCAAAGGCAAGACCCGAGCAAGTTAATGTATTTTATATTGTGTTCTGACTCCATCTGGTTAGCAGAGTAGCATTCTTGGTCATTTCAAACCCTCTTCTCTGTTATCTTGGTAGCTAAAGGCTTTCACTATGTAAATGGACTGTGTTTCGCCAAACACTAATGTTGGAAAACAACTTCTGGGCCCTGAGAAAACCCCCTAACCAGAAATCAACAGCTAAACAAGCACAGCTGAGACAAGTTGCTTACTGACATGAGTCTATATATAGTCACTGCTAACCTGAGCCAAACTCACGTCAATGGCCAGGTGCATCATAGGTGATTTTACCACATGCATATTCAGAGGTTTCTCCGTTCCCATTTTCTGCTCACTGCAAAAGTGAACAAAGCTATGAAAATATAAAAACAAGGTTTGGATGATGTAGGAGTGAGTGGTTTTTGTTCCTCCACATCACTTTTTCCCTTCACAACAGTGTGGTGCCTCAGCTCCACACAGCAAATTGTATGCAGATGACAGCAAATGGAGTTTAGTAGCTGCAGCTCTGGATGCCAGGTTCTTCCCTCGCAAGAGAGCTTAATGAGCTATTAGAGGGCAAGAGAAGCCAAAGAACCCCAGTACAGTTGAGCCTGGGACTTCTGCCAGTAGTTAGTTGAAGGCTGCCCAACCTGTCCAGACTTCATGAGCAACAACAGGTTGGGGTGAGACTTCGGAGATTTTGAAGCCCAAGGTGAACTGCTGGGTCCTGGCAGTTTGTGTTGTGGATAATTTTTCAATGTGCCTCTGAGCACAGGCTCAAATATCCATCAAGAAATGGGTCAGAGCCTCTGGCATATCCCTGAGCTGTGCATCTTTGTAAGTCTTCTAATCTTTTGCGTCTCTGCCAGCTTCCTACAGTAGAAGGAATGATGCATGAGACATTTGAGCATCACACATGCTTTTGAGTAAAGGCCCTGCCTATTATCAAGCAGGCTGTTTTCTGGTGGCTCTTTGTGCAAGTTCAAGTGAATACTGGTCCAACATATGCCATAGTGCCATCACTTTAAGTAGTATGTACTATATTGAAGAGGTATTCCAGGGTTCAAGTAAGTTACATCTCAATCCTTTGCTGAGTGGGAAAATCATTACTTTAAGTTGGTTTGTCAGTCACTAGATGGTGTCTCTTCTGCTGTGAGACAGTCCTCCTGTGAGCAGGTAAGGCAGCTTTAACCTTGTCCTGCACTTGCCAGCTCCATGCAACACTAGTCTGCTGAAGAGAAGCATTTGTCTAAGATGAGTGGTCAATTCAGGAGCACAGATAGTTTTATCTGATCAATATTTTAAACCACTAAAAGGCAGAAGATGACTTCTGCAAAAATAGTTCAGGCAAAAATAGTTCATAAAAAGCCATCTAAATTGCTTTTCACCAAACACGTTATGTAAGATGAGCAAAGAGATCAAATTGGTAGACTTTACTAACAGCATTTCCCAGCTTTCAATTGGTGCATCTTTGCTCTAACTCACAGGAGAAATATGTGGAATGTGCACGTATCCTTATCCTCTGTGGTAAAGCTCATTCTTGTTTGGAGGCTTTCTTGCACAAACTGGGAATAGTCAGACTAAAAAGCTTCCAAGTGTGACACACTCCAGGTTTTTCTTGTGGTGTGTCATTCTCTTTTCTTTCTTTTTGATTGTATTGCCTACTTTTTCTAGTGCTTTAACTAAAAAGAAGAAAATAAAGGAGAAAATTTGTAATTTTGATAGTATCAGAACAGAATGTTTCACATTTTCAGAATTCCACTTTCCTCCTCCACATTGTTTGGCTGAAACAATTTGCTGAATTCAATCCAGACTTCCAAACAGCTTCAGTTGTCCTTCATTTTTTGGTGAGTAAACTATTTGTCTAAAAATTGTTGTCCAGATCTAAAATTTATCTCAAAGTTCTCATAAATGAGATTTAAAATGGAACAGTTATCATCGCCATATTTTAGGGGGGAAAAAAGTTACTGTCTACCTGTGGTTGTGAGCATCATGGATTAGGGACCCAAAAAGCTTCATTGTAAAAGGTGATACCTCAGTCAAATATAACATATATAATTACAGGCTCCCTACTTATGTGCTTCTGAATTTTCATTGACTTTTCGCATCCTCCTAAGTTACGGCACAGCTTTACTTCTGAATATGTGCTGTTTTCCATCTCGGAGGAGACTTACAGAATTTTTGGTATACATCCTGTCTCTAGGCTGAGCAATATGTAATTAAATAATGCTTTTCGGGTGGTTAGGGGTCCATGGGTAAAAGGCAACAGAGAAATTCAAATTGTTGTTTTCAGGAAGTTCTTTGTGTTCATGATATACTAACTCTGTAGACTTGACTTGCGTAAGTAATTTCACTTTTTGTAACATCTCTAACTAATCACAGTTGCAGTATGACAGATCCAAATTGGACAGATGTTTCTTAAAAATAAAATGTCCAAAGGCAATATGGTTGAAGTTGCCAGTGAAAAAACAAAGACATCTGTACTTTTAAACTAAATTTAAGGGGGTTTTATTCCTTCTCCTATGTTTCTGTAGTTTTTAGGTTACGTTAGAATCAGTGTGTGTTAGTGATTTGTGAAGTCCATTGTCTAGTGATGTCAAAAACTAAAAACAAAATCTATTTAATTTGGTATCACTCACTTTGGTGAGCTTCTCTGTGTTTTTCAAATATTTCTTCATTTCTTCTTGGGTTAACATTCTCTCACGGGCTGTTAGGCCAGCAAATGTGTATTTCATGCACTTTCATGTGTCCGTCAACTGAAAGCTCAATTCCTGCCAATCTCTTTTTCTCTTCTCTTTTCTTGTGCTGGTGTTCATATTAAAAAGATTGATTTGCAGTGGCCATGCTAATGCAGTCTATGTATCTTAGGCAAATTTTATAATACAATGTTACTGCAACACATTACACGTTTGTTAGCTTATCAGTAGTGATGGTATTTTTCTGAGTAACAGATCTGACACAATCTTAACAGTGGTGGTGTGATCACTTTCAACATGATGAAAAGGTGCAGGCAGGAGCCATATTGCATAACAGGATCAGATTGTTTTCTACTTTCATTTGTCCCAGTCTGCAATCAAGCTGATGTACTGAAAAATTCAATTGGTAAGCGTAAGACAAAAGCCTAAATAGAATGAGACTGGAGCATGAGAGAAAGAAAAACAAGGGGAATGTTTGTCCCACTCTCTATATGCTTTATTTTGGGAGGTGTTTCACTGAAATCAGAATTGCAGACTGTCACCCCACAGAAAAGATCATTATCTTGCAGGACAAGAGAGACAGCCAAGGGGACAGTTCTACAGCAATATAAAATGTAAATCCCATATGATAGATGTATATTTTCCTCTGTCTCAGTTTTTCAGTCCAGAAAGCACATCTGGTTTTTTGTAACCATTCTAGAAAGACTAAGCTGAAGCTTATGTCCAGATTTCCCAATAAGCTGGAAAACGAATGGACCATTTCTCAGTGGAAGTCTAGCTGACAGTTTTTTCATTGTCATTTTTAAAACAACAGGTATTTTGTTTTCAAATGAACATGATGCAGTTTGCTTTCTCAAAGTTTGCCTACCAGTTGTGCTAAGTGTGTGATTCTGAACACATGTGGAAGGAGGAGCAGGTGCCCCAGGCACATTATCAAAGCATCCAAACTGTTGGCTGTCTGAACTGTTGAAAGTGAGCTACAGCCCATCTTAACAATTATTTTAAAAATTAATGTATCTTACAGTATAAATAGACTTGTCTATATACATAGGTATTAATATAGTTTGTTAAAAGCAAAACTGAGTATAATAGTAACTAAGTTAAATAGTGTTAATTCTACACTTAGATTTCAGTTATAATAAATTTTTAAAATGATGGCTTCCTATTATCATCCCTATTTAACAAATCTTTAGGGATTGTCTATCAAGTTATTAGGAGTCCTCTGAAGTCTTTGAGAATGAAAGTAATTCTAGAATGCTGCCTTCAAAAAATACTTATGGGGTTGGACACCTAAACTAGTCTTATTTAATGATGATTTAAATATTCATTTTTAATTTGAATATTGTCACTGAGATGTATATAAACCTCATTTGGATGATTTTGCATACCATATTATCAAATTAATATTATAAGTAAATGAGGGTTTATAAAGATAATACTAATCTGTTCATGGATACCTTTAGAATTATGGCCTAATGTTTCATGAACTTTTATTTGTAATTAATCTAACATGAATATGAGAAGTAAGAAAACATCTTTGAGTTGAGCAGTTCATCAGCTACAAGAAAAACCGCAGGTGACTATGGTGCATTTAATAAGTGCCATCCCACAGTGAAGACCCTATAGGTAATGGCCTTGTTGGTGGAACATAGTTGGCCCCTGCAACAGTCACTGTAAGAGTGCCCAAACTGAATTGGGTCCTGCTTCTTCTGACAAAAGGGAGGGGCAGGAATTTGAATTTTCCTTTTCATGTCCCTTAGTGCATTACTTTAAGGAATTTCATTCTCTCAGATAAGAAACGTGACTTTTCAATCTGCATTGTTTCCATGCATTGTACTCTTCCTCAGTAGGATAACATCCTTAAATACACTGTGCTTTAGTTATGAGTGAAAGGAGCCTTCAGTAGTTGAAAGTATAGTAAATGCTGCTCATTTCACAGGCTGTTTTCCTAAGTTGCATAATCTGAGACACATAAAGAAGGCCGGAAATAGGAGTGGAGAAGACATTAAAACAACAACAACAAAACAACAAAAAACCCTAGACAAACAAACCAACCAACCAACCAAAAAACAAACACCCCAAAGCAAAATTGCTAATAAATGATTCATGTAACTGTATATCCAGATTATATATAAATATCCACACAAACATATATATATATATATACACATTTGTATATATGTACATTCATACACGCATATGCATAACTTTTTCCACTAAAGTTAATAGCCAGTGACTTAGCTTCAGTACCCAGGCACTGGTGAAAGTCCTGTCTGTAACTAAAGGTAAGACTACAGCTACTTACAACTTTCTCCAGAGTTTAACAGGTAGGAGTGATTCAGGCTTAGGGTTTCAGTTTAGCTCATGGCACACCGTGCACAGTGACCATTTGTTAGATTTGAAACTAGTGTTCAAATAGTTTCAAATAGTCAGGATCCTGCTCTGGAATTGTGGCCCAGGCTCTATTTGAATGGCCGCATCACAAAAAAGCTGATGTAGTATCCAGCAAAGAACTATTTCCAGGTAATATCAGCACTGTATACCAAACATATTCCTTTTTTAGCTACACTATAGTTCTTTACTTTGTTTCCCATGACACATTGTGTTGTTATTGCTCAAGGCTTTCCAAAGAGCTAAATGGTAGTGTGTTTACTTGAGACAGATAGAAAAGCTCTTTCAGGGCTCAAAAAGCATTTTTGTATTTCCAAAGAGGCTTTCAAAATATGATGGCCAAAATATTTGAAATATGTGTCCCTGTGGTGATGTCATCCTCAAGGGAAACATACTTCTGGTATGAAGTATTCCCATTAGGAATCTTGGAGATCTTACATCTGTATTCTTAACCTCAAGAGGTTATCAAATGATAATAGTTGACTGTAAAATGGGATGTCGTCTAATGGACTGCTGGCAGGCATGTTGGCCAGTAGTTACAGGTCATTGCACAAATATTTGTAGAGGAAGTGAAGGCTTCATTTGGCCTGAACAACCAGACATCTTAGACAAATATTCATGAAGTGAATAATTTTTAAATTCAGGCAGAACCAGAGCCTTTCTGGTCACTTTGGAGAACACAGACATGCACGCACAACAGAGGGGCAGAAAAGCCCAGTGGCTGTGGCAGATCTCTGGGACTGAAGCCTAATATGTTATTCCTAAGCTAGGAATGACTGCTCAGCTGCTGAACCCTGGCTACACTACGTTGTTGCCTTGACCATCAGACTCACCATCTTTAGGAAATATCGACTGTCCTGTGCAAGGACTTGGGAAGTAGCAGTCTGTGGAAGGAGGCCTGCAAATGGGGAAGCTCAGCCAAGCAAATGCCTTGAAGCCATTCACCTTGAAAAGACTAAAGAGGAGGACCCATGGGTGCACCTCCTTCCCTTCCTCTCTCAGCTGAGAAAACCAGATGCTGCCGGGGCAGCTTTGCTCCCCTTGGGCAGGGACCTTCTTGTTTCTCACAGCAGTAGCAGTGACAGGATCTTCCATTCCAGGGAGGCAGTGTCCCCTCCTGTGTTGCTGCCCTGGCATCGAGACGCTATGGTACCTGCCTAAGGAGGCAGGTGGTCACAAAGCTCTGGAGAAAGGTGTTTTAACTTGCATGAGGAGTAGTTTCTGGTGGCTGACCCTCTCCTGGTCCTTCAGCCTGCAGTGAGGAGCACTCCATCTCAGCACACGTATTTCTCCTGGCACTGTTAGCGGAAAGGCAGTGACATGCTATAACTGAGTCGACCACCAGCAGGGTTCAGGCATGGAAGGTCTCTTGAGAAAGTTAATCCAAATTAACCAGAGATGCAAAGAGGATTTACCAGCTGTAATAAAGCAGTCATCTTCAGATTTAGCTTAACTGCATTACAAGAGGAATTAAGCTATTCTGAAATCAGGTCACTTTAATTCTGAATAATAAAATGCCCACAAGAGTTTGATGGGGTGAATTAGTTTAACTAATCCATTTAAAGCTCATTCAGAGATTCCAGGTTTGTCCCCCTGCAGACAAGGCAATGTTGTATTTCAGCGTTCCTTCAGCTCCAGAGCTGACTGCAGGGACTGAGTTCCTGCCCCGATACACCTCCTGCTTCCCCCTTGCAACTTAGTGCAGATGGAGGAACTGCAAGTTTGGAGCTGAAGCTGGCCCTGAACGCTGTTTTGTGACGAAGCAGACAGGAGCTCTCAGGCCTGCCAGTGGCCCTGTCTTCACGCCATGCAAAGCACCTTGCAAGCAACACAATACAGCTGTGCTGGATGGAGGAATGTGAGCCCATGCTGTGCTGTGTGCAGGCTGCAGGCTTGGCTGTGGAGCCTGCTCCTTCCCTCTTGCTAGGGGTGATGATGGCCTCAAGGCCAACAGGATTCCTGGATGGCACTAGAAGTCAGATTCCTGCAATGAGTTCCTTAGCAGACATATCAAACTGGCTCCAATTTCCGTACAGTGCCAGCAGTTGAGTGAGGCACCAGGCGGAGGACTTTGTGCAGAAGAATTCAGTGCCACCAAAGCTGACTGCGTGTGGAAAACCATGACCACTCCAGGTCCTGCCATGTGTGCAGCGTAGAGCTGTGATCATAAAGTAGCAGGAAAGTTAATTTGGTCCCTGGTCAGAAGTTCACAGGGAGCTCCTTTGGCATATGCTTAGCCTTTCTTCAGCCCTTACCTCAATTTCAAGGTGCAAGAGTTGCGTGATGGATGAGACCTGTGATCTGCTGCACAGTGCTTGAGCTGCTGAGTGTGCTTTCTCTGCTGACAGGCACATGTTGAAGCTGATTTTGGGGCAAAGTATGACTCATCCGTCTGCCTCTCACCTCTTTCCCTGGTGGTCAGTCCATACATGACCCATTTACAGCACAGTGCTGTGGCCTCCCTCCGGCTCCATGACATACAGCTGGGATGCCAAAGTTGCTGTGTGTCCTGCATGGTAATAGCTGCCGCAGAAACAGTTGAGGAAGACCTTCACGTTGTAAGGACCCCTGCTTGGCAGCACATCCCCTGGGCTGCTCTGCACCATCATCCTTCCTCACCTTGTGCCCTGTCTGCCCCAGACCTGCATGGCAGTAAGTATAGCAAAGGAGCAGTCCCAGCTTTGTGCCAAACCTCTCCATCAAACTGGAGTTTTCCGAGCAGTGGAGTTTGGAGACAAAACTAACCCAGCTTGTAGCTTTCTGAGCTGAAATCTCCCTGTCATACAGCAATACCTTCTCTGGGTCTGCAACACAGCACTTCAGGCACTTCTGCGTCCTTGCTGTGTAGGCCATGTCAGAAGATGTCCTGGTCTCCTCAACAATCTCTTCTGCCCTCCTGGAGAGAGACAGAGGGGGCAAAAGAGAATCAAGAAGAAAACAGGTATATTTCTTGTCTCACCTACATCAGTGTATTGCATGTAAGAAGTAAATAGGTAGAAAATATACTGGTTGTGGGATTTTTGGAAAGCTTCTTCTCATTGACCAAAAAGAATATAATTTCAAAACCCTAACTGTAAGGAAATTTCTCCATTTTTCCTCACTTCTGAGATGCACACACGTTTTTTCACCCGATTGAACAGACACTCTGATAGTCATCAACAATATGCAGAGACTTGCCCATGTGAATGGAGGCAAGAGCCTTAAATAAAACATTGTAAAATTCCTTTTTTTACACTGTAGACTTTAAAAAACAGTGAAAGTTTGAATTTTCAAGACAGCTAAGACATATCTGAGACTAATGCATCCAAAAGAACATGTAATGACTCAAGCTTGGGCTGTTTATATCCATTAGGAATAGCTAAAATATGCCTCACCATTAGATGCTGTAAATCTCTACTGGAAGAAGGCCACAGAAATCACAGGTGAGTAGTTTCTCTAGTTCTGCACCACCATGGATGCTGAAACATCCATGCCGGTAGCCAAACTGCCATGTGTGATGAGAAATCGACTCTCAGAGTGTCCCAGGCATGATCACCCACAGGATCAGAGCTCAGTCTGGCTTACAGAACCAGAGTACAGAAGATGAGCCTTCCTTTTTCCCACATGAGCTATGAAAGATACAGGAAGTCTCCTTTTATTGGGCACTTCATTTATCTACACAATATGTACAGCTAAAAATAACCTGTGAGTAATATTGTTAATTGTTGTCAGCCCATATTCAATCTATTAATTCTAATGATATTCACATTAATAACATGATCAGGAAATCTGCTTACGTTGTTCTCTCAAAACTGGGAAGAAGTACAGAATAATGACAAAAGCTCAAGGAAATGTGAGATTTTGGTTCATTGAATTATGTCAATAAAGATCCTTTGTGTGGTAAATACACCCCTAGGAGAGACCTTCAGAATCTAATGAGTTTATCACAAACCTGTCCAACCTTTCAAAGTCTGGGAGATTAGGTGCCAGGTTTTACTCATGGCAGTCCATACTTTAAATACCAGGTGGTAGAGAGCATGGATCTGGATCTGTTGACTCTTGAATCTGTTTGTTGGACTGATTTTGTTCTCTATTACTCCCAGCCCCAGACAGGGTCAGTAAATAGACAGTGTGCTGGGCAGAGCCGCCTGGTATTGCCAGACTCTGTCTGATGGGCCACAAACTGGACCTTTCTGACCTAGATAATGGGACCAGAAGTCCTTAAAGAACAGAATGTTATAGAATGTTACAGGATGATATAGAAAAGCAGCTTACACAAAACCAAACCACCTTTGAAAAGCATAAAATGGGCAGGTCAAATTTCTGTATCTGGTAAGTGTATCTGTCTCGTATCTGTATCTTTCAAAAAACTGAAAACAAAATGCATTTTGTAGTCATATTCAATAAACCACTGAAACTGTCTGGATATCTACCCTAGAGGTTAGAATTATTCACATAGAACTTGGCTGGTGTCACTGGTATTACTTCCCAGAGGATTTCACTCTATAAACTTATTTTCTTTAGTTATGTTCCTTTTTAAAATTATATTTAGGGGCTTTTTACCTTTTTTGGTTTTATGCGACATGCGAGTTGTATATTAGCAGGCTTTCTCCTTCATTATATATTATATATTATTAAAATGATGAGTAAAAAAATGCCTGACATTGTCTTGCTCTTTGGAGAACCACTGGAAAGTGCAAGGAGTGTTTACTGTGACTTGTAATAATTAAAATGGTTTGACTCTTAGGCTTTCAATAAAGTTTTCTTCTCTTCAAGTTGTTAAAAGTGAAACTAAATGGAGGTTAAAACACTATAAAACCCATTTTAGTTGACTTGAAATCCTCGTCTTGCAAAAAAATCTGCAATAGCAACACCACTTCACTAAAACCCAGTCACTGCATCTTCTACCCTGGCTGAAAAATAAACACCTAATGTTAAAAAAAAAGAAAAGGATTTAGTTAAAAATCTGAACCAAATTAACCCAAAATCTTAAGACCCTACAGATAAAATTGAAAGAAACAAGAAATGAACAGCAGTTCCTTTTCCAGCTTTAATTCACTGGTGTGGATATGCCTACATTATGGAAAAGGGCTGTTATTCTGTCCAGATTGATTTGTTCCTCTTTAGTTGCAGATTTTGTGATAGGTAAGAAGAGTTAGAATTTGATTCACCTCCCTCTTCAGTTCAGATGTTGCTGCCCCCATGTCACTCTCACCTATTCAGAGAAGGAATGTCATGTACAGCATGCCATTATTTTTTGTTCAAGTGAAAGGACATGTTATTTATAAAACATACTCACTTTTCTACACCTAAAGGGCAAAACTGAGCCTTTTGACTTTCCACCTTTCCAGATGTGAAATTCCAGATTGGACACAATCTAGAACAATCTTTTTTTACAGGCCATCTCTTCACCTCTCTTCCATTCCTTTTTGCTGCCAATAAATTGAATGAAAAGCAGTTCTGTCTGTCTGAGGACTCTGTCTCAAAAGGGTGTAGCAAGTCTTGAGTGGCCTTTGACTTCTTGGTGTTTGTCGGTCAGAAAGATTTAGCATCAATAAGGAAAAATAATAAAAAAAATCAACAGGTAATCTTTTTTTCTGATGAATAGGGCAGGATGATACAGGAACGGGTCACACTGAACTTCCACATTGCAAGAAATCAGGTTCAATTGACACGAAATTTCTAATTTGAGGTTGGGAATAATTCTATTTATGCCTCAAGCATTTCTACACTGATGAAAGTCTTATTCCATCAGCCTGCCCGTGTTGTGTTGTCTGGCAGTATAAATCAGTTAGACTACTGCTAAAATCTCCTTGGTCGTCTGTGGACATCCTCCAATGTCTGCTTCATGTTGTGGTTAGCTTCAGCAGTGTTAGAAATACACACAGGTTCTACATTCTAATAATAGAAATATCATGTTGGGAGGCGCAAAATTGACAACAGACTCACATTATCAATTCTTTGGAGGACATATATTATCTTCTTCTTCTTAGTTCCTCCTCATAGATAAATGTCTTCTTTGAGATCAGAAAAAATGAAATGGATTAACATTTCGCATCATTGTGTATGGATCATATTTACCTTTGTCCACCTTCCTTTCCCTTGTGCTTCCTCTGTGTAGTACATGCCCTTATTCTGCATGGCTGGCACTTTAGGTCAGTAATGCAATGGTTTCTGTGAACACCATAGAAAGGTGCATCTTTGCAGCAGAACAAAAAAATGTGCTGTCTCAACCTGTCTCCTAAATAGGCCAAAGTTTGCCCTCCAAAAGTCCGATGACAGTTCTGCTGACCTCTCTCCTTACTTTACTGAGAATTGAAAACTCTGTCATTTCATGATCCCTACTCCCAAGGTGTCCAGAACTGTTTTTGGTGTATAGGTACACTGAAGCACAGAGCCTGGAAAAGAAGCAGGAGAAGCAGAGCTCTGTTTGTATTCACAAAGCTACAGCATCACTGGAATAACTCAGATGTGGTGGGGAGGCTGTCATGACAACATGCTCTTCAGGAGAGGCAGGGAGGATGAGTGTGGCTTGTTCTCCATGCTAAGGAACAGTCTTAATATATGGAGCTTTTGTATGGGATGGATGATGAGCTGGGTGAGAGCTTGTGTGTCACGGTCAAAGAGCTGATAAAGATGCCATTTTGGTAGGATTGTGTTACAGACCACCTGAACAGGGTAAGAAAGTGGCCAAAGCCTTCTTTAAACAACTCAAGAAAGTTCTTGGATCAGAGTCTCTGGATTTTACAGCGTATTTCAATCTCCTGACCTTTTCTGGAAGAGCAACAATATGGGGTGCATACAGTCAGAGAGGTTTCTGGGCAAAATCAGTGATCGCTTCTTGGCAGAGATACTCAATGGACCTACCAGGAATGACGCCAAGCTAGATCTGCTATTTACAACAAAGAAATGGTTGGGAATGTGAAAAGCAGTATCAACTACTGCTATTTTAGTGCCCATGAACTAGTAGACTTGAGGATCCTCAGGGGAATGAGGAGGGAGAATAGCTGGATACAAATCCCAGGCTGTAGGCAACCGGGCCTTGGTTCATTCAGGAAATGAATGGATGGGATTCCACAGGAGGATCTCTGGAGGTAAAGAACTCAGGACCCCTGTCTCAGGGATGAGACAACCATGAAATTGAATTAAGTGGGTTTTCAATGGAGTATGAGGAGAAACTTTTCCCTGTGTGGCCAATCAAACAGGAACAAATTACTCAAAGAGATGGTACAATCTCCATCCTTGGAGGTTTTCAAGACCTGACTGAATAAAGTCCAGATCTATCTGGGCTGACCCGACAGCTGACCATTCTTGGAGCAACAGGCTCGGTTAAAAGCCCTGTGAGGTCTCTTCATACCTGAATTGTCCAGTAATGCTATGAACATGATGCAATCTGGTGGAATCAGGTGGCCATGAGAAGATTCAACACCAAAAATGTCAGCTCTGTTCACTCTGACTTCAAATATTCATCTTGATTCAGCTTTCTGGCAAAATAATGGTACACACAAGTAATTCAGTTTTAAAGATATCTTGCAAATCCATACAGGAAAAAAAAAACCAGTAGGAAAGAATTGGTTGGGTCTGTCTTCTATTACAGAGATTACAAGTGAAATTCAGCACTTGATTGGTGCGTAGATACTGTGTCCACTTGGCTCTTCTCCCAAGGGCTGAGGAGGAGAGTTTATATACACTGCTCCAGGACAAGGTGAACCAGCTACCAGGGAGAAAACTGTATCTCTGGCTTTCATAGTATTAGGCATTCATACTGCAAACTGTTACTGTCAGTTGAGCAAGTGACTGTGTTATAAACCTGCAAGCATTGGGTCAGGCAGGTTGAGTGTTTCAGTTCCAGACCATCTCACCATCACATTTTCGTGTATGGAGATTTTCAGATCTTACAGCGACTCAACACCTGTAAAAGCAGACAACCTAATGGAAAAAAAGAGCAGCCCTTGACATCTTTTTCTCCACTGCTCTGTGGCTTAAAGAAAGTTATAAAAATACTTGAAGCAGGACTTGGTTTTTTGTTCTGTTAACTCTTTATTGTGTCATCACAAAGTCATTGTTAAAGCACAACTGGAGATAGACTAGAGTAATTCAGCATGCTATGTTTCCAAATGCCACATCAGCAAGTTCACAGCCATTCTTCTGTGCTTGTTGGCTGAAGAGTTACACCAACAGTGACTCCAGCATAGTCGGGGAAGGAGGGACAAATGCTTCCTGAGCTCCGATGGAAGCTCAGGTTAGGAGTTTCCTGATTTAAATGGAGTTGTGCAGCACCCCCATCCTGCAGTTCTAGGGTATAACTTTCTGATGTCCCGCAGCAAGGGTCCAGCTCCAAGGTGGAGATGAAGTTTGAAAACGAAGGAAGGGAGCTTCTGGAAAACCGAGCTTTCTTAGTTGTGTTTCAACAGTGTGCAAGGTTTTAGAGAAAATATTGAAAAGAAGAATCAAAAAAGACAGGGGGAAACCAAAAGTAGAATAAAGTACAAAATGGATTTAACATTAACAGTCTTAAGGTGACATCTTTTTCAGTGACATAATGCATATTTGGAACAAGGAAAAATCTTGTAATATGCTTGTTATCTGCTCCAAAGCCACTAGGAGAGAGATTCTTTTTTTTTGTACAAACATGTTGTGCACAATTTTTGTGCTGAAACTGTAAAAATTCTTTAAACGGAGATGGTATTTAGCAGTGGTATTAAAATTGACTGGGAAGAGGTTATTGACAGAGTACAGAAGGACATTTTTAAACTGATCTCACAAAATGCTTTCATGAATTGTTTTAACACACAGAAATAAATGTATTAATGGCACTTGCTGATGATATCAAACTCGGAAGCATCATCAGCTCAGAGGAGGTCTGCAATAACAGCATGAGGTTAAAATAACACTGTTCTTGTGGTCAACCTTGCTTTTATGTGCAAACCACAAGATTCTTCCGGTATGTTAGTTCATTACTATGAAACGACGGAAGAGAAGGAAGATCAGGGGGTACTGCTCTGCTACAGGGTGTCATTGAGTCCTCAGTGTGATACATGTGAAAGAGGTTTATTTGATCATAGGAGATGCCAGTAGAGGGAGGGAAAGGTCAATGCCACTGGCAAAGCTTCCTGGAAAGACTGTGTGTGAGTCCTCTTCATCCAGAAAGGATGGGATGGCTGGAGTGTTTCTTGTGTGAGAAGACATTTGGGCAGTTCAGCCCCTTGAGCTCAGCAGAACTAAGACTGACAAATGACATAACTAATCCATAAAAATACATCATAGGAACATTAGAGAAAGACTTCGTGTTGGAGGACACTGTTCATGCAAGAGCAAGTAGGAGTATGCTGAATGCACATTGGGTGGAAATGAGAAGAAATATCTCTGTAATGGGTATTTCTGAACAGATGTCCGCATAGAATAAGAGAGGCAGATTGCTGGTCTAGTTTTATATTTCAGTAAATGTGCTTTTCAGTCAGTGCTACGTGCTCAGGTTAGGAACATACACAGATTAAGGGTTTACAGAGCTGATTATGAGTGGTGGATACTTATTGTAAAAGCTTTTCTGGCCAGTTATGTCCCCTTCTGTCCTCTCTTACTCTAAATGATTTAAAGTAGTGACATGGAGGTTATTCTCCTAGATTTCAAGTTCAACTGAGCTACAGGACTGACTGCTGCAGTTTTTTCTTGCTTTCCATTGCTCTTCTTTTTCAGTTCAGAAGGTCTTATTCTCCATCTTCTTGAACAAAGAAAAAAAAAAGAAGAATTAAAATCTCCACAGCAACTAGGTGGGACTATAGAACTGTTTCCTACCCTGAGAATGACTACTGTTCTCAACTCCACATGTTAATGGGTTGTGGGAACAGACTGTAACGGGGGGGAATGCATAACCACCATTGCTGAGATGGGATGCTGGGGAATCACACACAACACTCCTGGCAGAGGCTTCTGGTGGGATTTGTTCAGCAACTCTCCCATCCTCTGGTACTAGCATTGCTAGTGCTGGCCTTGGGTGATCCTTGCACATCACAGCCAAAAAAACACCTAGGTAAGGCCTGCATTTGTTCCAACTGAAACTCGTGGTAAAATTTTCACAGTGACCTATAAGAGTTGGTGAGTTGATGAGAAAAAATCCTCAAGACCTTATTCCAGAAAAATATGAGCTTACCCTTTCAGTCAATATCAGTATCTCATTCAATAACATGCAAACTTAAGGAACTTCTTATGAGTTTTTCTTTTTTGTTGATGTGTGATTTTGGTTTGATCTCATTTTAAATATCTTCTGGATAATTTCATAGTAGAAACAGTGAAAAGGAAAAAGATAATCTTATCCTCAAAATCAGAGAGAGTGAAAAATGAGATCTAGGGGTCAGAAAACAAGGCTGTGTCTCTTTTACAAGATACTGAGACTTTGTGAAAATGCACAGAAAGCTCTCACATCTTTCCACTGCCTGACCCATGTACTTAAACTTTCACTCATAGCTAGGCTCTGATTTCTCTAGATAATTAAGTTAACTGATTTCCAAAAAAAAAAAAAAAAAGGATCAGACAGCCCTAGGGAATGTGTAAGGCTCTCAGTATTTCTAAAACATTTGAAAAAGCTTAAAACTGTTTTCAAATCCATCCACTTAATTTAAGTGCCTACAGATTATTATGACTGCTTGGCAAGTCTAGCCCCTGCTGTCATATTAACACAGGAGGGCATCACAATAAACTACTCATGTAAAAAACTTAGTTTAGATAAAGTATAAATTCCATCTGAGTTCCACATCACAAAAAAATTGTGTATAATTTTATGATTCGGCTCTCTTCTTGTCCAAGGTATGTCTGCATGCCGTGCAAGAGCACACCAGTGAGTTATGGCACTCTGTTACTGATGTTGGTCCAGAATTCCAGATCAGCTGTAAATTAGTCATCAGCAAAGAGTCATTATGTTGAAATAATCCTGCAGGCATTCACCCTGGAACATTGCTGAGAAATAAAAAAGTTTGCTGAAAGTCAATCTTCACTTAATAATTTATAGTATCATTTCACTTTTTATATTCCTGTTAATGGTGTAAATTATTAATTTTTCTACATTCAAATGAACCCATGCTGAGGCTAAAGCAAGTGAAATTTAAGGCAATGGGTGCCTGACAGCAAATATTAACAGTAGCTAGGAAGCAGGAATAATTTGTTAGGAGTGAATCCTTGTCAAAGTCACAGATTTCCCCTGGCGAAACACTGCCTTTATATTGGCTATATATTTTTATTGCACCCAATTTTAGTTTTCTTGTTAAAAGAAAGTCTCCTTAAGCCCTTGCATTTCTTCTGCTTCATTCCCCATGGTTCACAAGTACAATAGTGAATGTAAGCTACAATAAAAAGGTCATTTTCTTCTTTCAGCAACAGTAACACAAGTGGCTGCATTTCCTGATTCTGGATTAAGTTCAAGATTTCAAATACGGCTGGGCTCGTTTCTGATTAGAAAGTTTGATATTTATCACAGACTTACCTGTCTTCCATATCCAGTGTGAGTGAGATTGTAAAAAGGTAAACTGAAAGGAACCATTCTTTTATTCAGCAATTAACCCCATCTGAGTAAATAATACGGTGTTGTGCACTTGAGCCTTCGCTGTTATGCACTGAATTCAGAATTCAAAACGGCTTCAAAGCTGCGTTCGTGAAATGATGACAAGATGCTGCAGAAACAGCTTTTCATGTGGAATATAATGCAAGTATTGTGTTACACAGTACAGTAACAAATAGGGTATAGTTGTAATGATATAGCAGATAAAGTGTCTGGAAGTACTTACCTGAGGGAAACTCAATCTTATTTTACTTCAGGGCCTGAGGGTTATAAACACAGTGTATGGTCTTGAAACTTAAATATTAGAGGAATCATTTTATTGGGGGGAGGAGAAGGTAATGTTTCTTATTATAGGCAAATAAAATCTCTGTGTCCAAATACACTGCAAAAATAGTCCAAATTCCTTCAGGTGGTGTCTCAGCTTGACTCTGTTTTTTCACAACAGGCTCACAAAGTCTAAGAGAAGTAAAATAATGCCACTTGTGATCTTGGAAGGGCAACAGCCTGGATGGGCACAGGATGCAATGGCAAGCCATGCAGCAAGGGCTTGATTGTATTGTCTGCTGAGGGGGACATGGAGATGGCTGGGGGTGGAACAACAGGTCTGTAGGTTCCACCTGTGCATCCTGAACCAGAGCCACAGCACCAGTGGAGATAACCTCATGGCTTTAAATAACCCACTTCAATGGGTGAGGGCAGACCAAACACAACATGGAAGCAGCAAGAGCATCTATTGTGATGAATAAAGAAGAACCAGGATACAGACTCACTATAGCATGAATCATTTGATTATTTACATTCACCCTTGCTTCACTTTTGACCTGTTCTGCTCATTTCTGTCCTGGACATCACTGGGGAATGGTTCGAGGCTAACTAATACACCAGCAACTACTGCTGAGAAGTGCTGTGGGCAGGGCTGTTCTGCTCAGTGTGGTGGGGTGTACCAGATGTGTGGATGTGAGCAAAGATTGCTAGGTTGAGGTTTGGACTTGATGATCTTGAAGGTCTTTTCCAGCCTTGGGAATTCTAAGATCACACAAGTGCTTGCCCATCAGCCACAGAAACCTCACCAGTCTGGTTTATTTAAAAACAGGAATGAAACTCAAGTGCTGTCTTTTCCCTCTCCTGTATTGGTTAAGAATTAATCTGAAAGGAAGAAAAAGTAAAACAAATGGGAAAGTACAAAAGCTGTTATACCCATTTCAAGTCTGAAAAGAAGCAGAAAGGTGCTGCATATTTATTTGGATATTTTCAGAACACCTCTGCAACTGCATGCACTTAATGAGACTGAGGGAGCCTGGCAGAAACCCCTGCTGTGATTTCTCCTCCAGCTTTCAGTCTGTGAGTCACGCCCTGGGGTATCTCAGGGTAGCGTGTGTCTCATGTGACCCAACTGGGGCTGCTGTCTTTTCCTCCAAAGAATAGAATCATAGAATGGTTTGTATTGCAAGGCACTTTAAAGATCATCAAGTTCCAACACCCCTGACATGGGCAGGGGCACCTTCCAGTAAACCAGGCTGTTCAGAGCTCCATCCAGTCTGGCTTTGAATACTGCCAAGCAAGGGGCATCCACAGCTTCACTGAGCAATTTGTGCCAGAGCCTCACCACCCTCAGGGTAAAGAATTTCTTATCAAAGCACACAGCTTAGTGACAACACACTTTTATGGGAAGAGGCCATGTACTAGGACTCAGTCTTGCTGGGGAAGCTGTGCCCGTGCAGGTTAGCAGGCCAGTGTTGCCTAAGATGGCTTAGGTCTCAGCATCAGTTATATCATCCTTCTTCAATTGAGGGTTCTATCTGTGAAAACATATTTGAAACCACTTTGCTGCAAACAGAACCCTTGATACCTGAAACTTGGCCACCTACACAACAATCTAAGCAGGATTGGTGGCTATTTTTCAAAGCACAGGTATGGTCTGCAAAATTTTAGACATATAGTTTGTAACAGTTCATACTGTTTTGCAATCCCCTGTGTAAATATCCCCTTAGAGACAGATACAGGAATATCTCAAATAGAAAAGAGTGAGTTTGAGGACAGCATGGGAAGCCCAGCCAGGTGGAATAGCGTGGGAACATTTTGTGGCTGTTGGCTGGGCACTCTCTAACCAGGATCTCCTGAAAACATTTTGAACACCAAGTGAGTCCTGTCTTTGGTTTATCTGATACTGCCAAGTTGTTTGCTGTCACTCCAGATCTCTTTGAAGGGAAGGAGAATTTTGGCAAAATGCCCTAGGAGATGAAGAGCAAGTTGTGGGGGTCAGAATACTGGTGTATGTGGGGTGATGGCATTGCACTGAGATATGACAAAGCACAAGGTACTAAGAGTGATTAGCAGAAGCATGAAGGTGGGACTTGCTGTTCTTAGTTATCCAAATATCATCTTTGTCATCAGAGAATCACAGAACTATTAGGATTGGAAAGGATCTCTGGAGATCATCCAGTCCAACCCCTCCGCCCACACAGGGTCACCTGCAGCAGGTCACACAGGAATGTGTCCATGTGGGATTTGAATGTCTCCAGAGAGGGGGACTCTACAACCTCTGTGGGCAGCCTGTTCCAGTGCTCTGCACCCTCAGTGTAAAGAAGTTCTTCCTCATGTTGAACTTCTTGTGTTTTTGTTTATGGCCATTGCTCCTTGTCCTGTCACTGGGCATCACTGAAAAGGGCCTGGCACCATCATCTTGGCACTCACCTTTGAGATATTTATAAATGTTGATGAGATCCCCTCTCAGTCTTCTCTTCTCTAGACTAAACAGGCACAGCTGCCCCAGTCTCTTCCCATAAAAGGGATGCTCCAGACCCCTCATCCTCTTTGTGCCCCTCTGATGGCCCTCTCCAGTAGCTCTGTGTCTTTCTTGTACTGAGAAGCCCAGAACTGGACTCAGCATTCCAGATGTGACCTCACTGGGGCTGAGTAGAGGGGCAGGATCACCTCTCTTGACCTGCTGGCCACACTCTTCCCAATCCAGCCAGGATATCATTGGCTCACCTGGCCACAAGGGCACTGCCTGTTCATGGTCAACTTGTCACCCACCTAGACTCCCAGATCTTTTTCTGCAGAACTGCTCTCTAGTGGGTCTAGATGTACTGGTACTTGGGGTTTTTCCTCCCCAGAGGACTTCTCTCAGAGGGAGACATTTCTCATGACCCTGACATTTGGACTCATCCCCATGCTTTTTGGAGCTCTTAGCATTCTTGAAGATCTTTCTGCTTTGTCTCTATGTGGGTCATCTGCTCACCTAGGCTGGGCTGGAGAGGGGCTGGGACATCAAGGCAGGATAGGTGATCAGCTTTTAGATGTTGCATCGACTTATATGTGTGTCATCAGCAGTCTGTGTCTTTCTGTGAGAAAGAAGCTAATTTAATTGAATTCAAAGCATCTTGTTTTGGGGCGAAATAATGTGATGTTTTTCTTGTCTGTTACTGATGCTTAGTATGTTACATGAGTGAAGAAAACTGGTAAATAAATATGGCATATCATTTAGTCCCATTCCCCATTTAAGTTTTTGCATAGACCAGTCAACTACCATAAATGTTTCAGACAACAGAGAAGTCACTAGTTAAGGTATTAAATATCCAGTGAAATATGTGTTTCTCCCTTTGAGTCATTTTCGGGTTTGAAATGAGAGGATTTCTACACCTGGGAGGATTAAGAAAAATATATGTAACACAACTGTAAAGATTCCTAATATCTGTGTAATTACCTGATTGAATCTTTTAATCCTGTTAAATTCTTGGCATCTTTGCAATGAAGCAATGTTAGATGTACTAAGTGCCTTAGAAATACTAAGAAAAAGATGGCATAACTTATTTGAATGGAATATTATGCCATAAATGGATCCAAGCAAAGAAGTCATGAAGTAAAACATACTGAAAGAACACAGAAAGGGAAATTCCGTTACCTAAGACTTCTTGGGAATTCATCTTTTCCCATTAATTTTTTAAAATACTTTGTTTTACACTGTAGACTGAACATGAATTCAAGTGTTAAATAGGATTCCTTGTTTATGATTTGTCATTCATCACATCAAGGTTGTTCCATCCAGAAACACTTGTGATGTGACTTTCAGCTTCTGTTTCCTAAGATATTTTTCTATTAATACTTGAGTACTACAATTTTTGCAATACACAGACAGAAAGGAGTGAAAGCATCTAAATAAGACGGTTTAAACATGTGATAGAATTATGAAGAGAGTATAAACTAATTTTCATGAGCTTCTTAGAATATTGGAATATGGTTTCATTTTGAAATTTTAAAAAAACTGTGAGGAGAGGAAAGTTCTGGGTAATTAAAACATTTTGTGTTTAATAACATTGAAAGCTTTGGGCTATTTTTAATTTGAAAAAAATTAAAATGAAAAATCAGAAAGGATTGAATCAGAAAATATCAAACCACTCACTTTTAGCACTCTTAGAACAATTTCCTCTTTCAATTCCTAACAAAAGTTTTAAGAAAGCCCAAGAAGTTTTACGAAATCCTCTAGTTTTGACAAACCTTCATTTTTCCCATGGAAACACTGTCTGCCCATATTTCCTTAAATATGGGCAGACCTGCACAAGGATTCACAGGGAGAAGCATATTGTTATTTTGTTATTTGGTTATAGGTAGCAGACAAATGCGGTAACTTACTGTCTTTGCCACAGTCTATTGGTGTGAATGTGGTCAGACCACATGTTCTACATATCTGTTGTAGTCAGTAACTAAGAAAACTTTTCTCTGAACAGAAAATAAACATTGCTCTACATCTTTTGTCCAGGCAACACAGAGCAGTTATCCTAGTGCTGACTTAGTGCTATAATCAACTCTGGTCTGGAGGAATGAGAGCGTTTTCATTCCATACTTGTTCTCTCCAATGAAGTTATTGAAAAGGCATGAAATAGTGACTGTGAGCAACTCTCCAAAACTTGCACAAACATCACCGGGTTTTATTTCCTGCACTCCAGAGACAGTATGCCTGTAAGCCAACAGACAATAATGGCATTAGATCACTTCTAGGCAGAAACAGGCTTCAAGGAAGGACTTCAACGTAAATTCCGTGCTTCCAGCTATCAGTCCTTGAGCCACACAGCCACTGGTATCTGGATCCATTTTGCAACTTCACTTGATTTTGCAGAGAAGGGCTCAGACCTCTCATCCTTCTAAAGTCCAGATGTGTTTAAAACAGAAATATCAAAATAAGACCCTTTGTGTGTATGAAATAATTCTACCCAGATTTCCAAAGTATTTTGGTCATTCTTTTCCATACTTACATTGTTGGCCAATATTTTACTTCACTTTTTTCACTACTCTGACAGCTGCTGGGATCCCAAAGGAGGTGAAAATACAGAATACCCAGGAGAATGCCAGTACAGCTGGCGACACAATGCCTTGAAGATGAAGGTATAGCACAGTATAAATGCTGGAAGTGGATGCTAGGTGAATGCAAAGTAAGAAGAGGTTGGAAAGCTTTAACAAAATTGAGCAGAAAGACATGAGTTCCGCACAGGACAAATGCACACCCACATGTGGGGAGATGCTGGTTGGGAGGCAAAGTAAGGGAAGACCTACCTCTGCTCCCTACCCAAACAGCCACTTGCTGTGTAAGTTTAAGGAAATAGTTTCTCTGCTCACATCACAGCATTTACTTCACTCATCCATAGGTACTCTTTGCTTCCCACCTGCCAGGTCCTGGATGTGGCTTACAGCATCTTCTGAGGACTAACCATAGCACAGACAGTGTGGTGTCACTGCAGCAGGGCTCTGTGCTGAGCTGCCCACAGAGGGATGGTGCAAAGATGGGGAGTTCTTGAAACTTCATGGGCTGGATATAGATGCAGGAATTTAGTTTGGAGTTTCGTATCCTTCCCTGAGAGCTGTTCTCTGACTCCTCTGAGGCTAAAACACTGAACTGCTACAATAAAAAAAAGTGTTAGAATTTTAAATTACTGAAGTCTGGGTTTGTAAGGGGATAAACATCTTATTAAGTAGTTTCATATAGCTGTGGAAAGGTAGATTTACTAACAGCCATTTAGCCTGAAATGATCATCACACACAAGACACTGCAATGTAGTTTTTACAGGAAAGGCAACAACTTTCATGCGTGTTCTTAATTCTTCTTATCCTGCTGAATTTACAAAACATTGGATTTTTTAAATTATTCCCAGAGTTTACTTATTGGTTACTCATCTTGAGATTAATATTTTTAGGAACATATATTGTACATTTCCATTAGAATTCATATGTGTGATTCCTCAGACTCAACTGAGTTGAACAAATTCCATGGGAGACAAAACTGTTACATGTACTGACCCAGACAGGGGGCATCCACCATGCATGCTGGTGAACTGTATGGATATCCAATAGATATTTTTATTGTTATAATTGAAGTGCATATGAAAAAATGCTTATGAATCTTGAGGAAGAAAGATGGGGAATATGCCTTTATCAGTACTGCAAGAGTCCATCCACTTTTGATGAGGTTACTTCTATATTCCAAGTGACCTGGAATGTTTGGGTAATACTTAAAACACATCTGTTCAGAGACTTGTAGAATCATTAGGAAAAATTAGAAACTATGTAACTGGTGCCAAGGGGTAGCTCAGCATGTACAAATGACAGACAACTTGCCCAACAGGTGGTATAGGCAGGGGAGTTGAACAAGGTCTGGAAGAGAAAATCTGTCTTTTCTGTAACTTTCTCTTGTACTCAATACCAGTGCTGTTGCTGTAAACATCCACATGGCTCTGTTGTGCTCTGGTAAAGGGGATACTAGTACTGCCAAGTTCTTGCTGAAGAGAGCAGCAGGCCTGTCCTGTTACACAAGAAGTTTCACAGGACAAGGCAAGCACAAGCACACAGGTGGGAAGAAGCAAAAGTAGAGAGTAATTGTTTTTATACTTGGCAACACTCTTTCCACTATCTTTTGCCATGACTGTCCCTGTAACATTAAAAAAACAGCATCAATGCTGACAGGTAGTCGAGGCAAAGTCAGTGCTGCACTATCAACACAGGGCTACAGACTTTGAAAAATACATGTTTTGTCATAGCTCCTTGGAGACTAGCTAGCGTGTGACAGGCTAATGAGTGTGTGAAACCACACTTACCCCCTTTTTGCACTGGCTGTGGGACTTCTCGATCTTGCTTGTATTTCATTCAAGCCTCTTCCAGCCCAGTGTAAGATAGCTCACAGTCTCTGCAAGCACACAGGGAAGGGATTTTTCCTCTTGGAGTTCTAACTGGCAATTATATGTTTTTCAGAGCTCATGGAGATGTTTTGCCTCCCCCTGAAGCGTGAGAGATCAACTGCAGCCAGCAATTGGAATGCAGAAGGGGCACACATGCTTTAAGATGGTATTGAAGTTTCGAAGCCTGAACCCTGACTTCTTGCTTATGGGATTAATAGTGATCCACAAATTGGGATTAGAATGGGATTCCACTTCTCATCTTGAGAAAGGTTCTGTGGTGGGTGAGGGGTTACCACAAAATTCTCATACTAGAGCACTTTTGGCATATCTCTTGGGTTTCTAGATACTGGGAATCTTAGCCTACCCTGTTCTTTGCTTGCGGCTTTGACTGTTAAGATACCTGAAGACTGAAATTTCCTAGTTTAATCAGTCTTTGATGGTAAAGAATAGAAACATATTTGTGACATCCTCTATCTTATGTACTAGCAGAAGTTAGACTTCTTGATCTAACAATTCCTTTTGGACCAGAATTCCAGTAAGATCTATTTCAGGGGTTTCAATTCTACCCCTGTGTGAAGTTAGAGCCCCTGAAAAAATGTACTCCAAATTATATTGTTGTTGAGTGTGTAGCAGAGAGTTACATAGGGATGGATTGTCCCCATCAGCATGGAGAAGGGGCTCCACTTGCAACTGTACCCTGGGGACTAGAAGCGGGCTGAACCAGCATCTGCCACTTTTTGAAGGACTGGGGAGGCAATAGGGACATCCCACTCACCCCTGGACTTACCCTGGCTCTGCTCTGGACTTTAATCTCGCTCTCCTCTTCTGCTCCTCCAGTGCCCTCCAGGCTGCAAATTGCACTGCCCTAGTCTCCTACCATGGAGTAGCCTTCTATGACCTGGCTGGAAGGATAAGTTTCTTACCAACTCTTTGGTCTTGTGTCCATGGAAAGATCTCAAAATCTTTCAGTGCACATACAGAATGAAAAGGCTTACAGACTCTCCCCCAACAATTTGTTTCCTAAAGGAAGGGTTGAAGGGTTGTCTGATCTGTAATCATAAATGCTGTGGGCCCATCTGTTCTCTCTTGACCTCACCTTAAGTTTATATTTCTCTTTTTGGTTTTACAACTTCCGGAGAGGTGCTCAACCAGGTAAGTCCTGTTTTACTCCAGGAACAGCTCAAACTGTTGTCAGAGTGGAGGCTCAATGGTCTTAGGGATGTTCTCTTACAAATATGCAGCACTCAGCAACATGTTCAAGCTCATCACTATTACTTCCATGAAAACGTCACCAGGGGACAATGAGGAGGGTTAAATACTAGTTTGATACTTGGCATGGGAGTTTAATTTTGAGCTCAGCCCTGGCCACTAGTGATTAAAAAGATCTAGCTGAAGGAACAATGATATAATGGTTTTCATTGTGACACTGGCAGGCCATTTGTAAAACAAGGTTGATGATAATTCAACCTGTGTAATGCACACAGGGATCTTTGCATGAAATGTAGTTTATATGTGCAAAGTATTTTTACTACTAATAGAAGATACAGTTCTGTCAAACATAGGAGTAGACCACTCTTGTTTCTCTTCCGTGCTGATGGGGAATTGCTGATATCCAATGGTAATAGGGCGAATGATTATGTTTTCAATGTGTTTGTTGCACAACTGAGGTTAGAGTTAATGCTTGGCTTGAAAATAGGAGAATAGCCATGTCACAGACCTTGATTTTTGAAAAGTGAAAATAATAAATTGTGTTTGAAAAATACACTACAAAAAATGGCAAGACTGAACATTTGCTAGTTGCTTTGTTATGGTTTGTCATAAAATGAACAGAGAGACAGGATAATGGGAATAGGCAATGATAAATTCCTCCTTCGCAATGTGGGATTCAGGAGTGTTTCTCCTGCTGGGACAAGACTCAGATGTGCATCATTTCCAGACAATCCTGGCTAGTTTTGCAGAGGAAACCCAGGCTTGAAGTCAAGAGGGAGCCTCAAAATGTTCCAGAAGGGCCCCAGAGCAACCTCTCAGGGGACCAAAGCTGTGGAGGACACCTGCCACGTGATACAGGTCCCGCCAATACGACCAAAGAGAAGTTGCATTTGCATTGCTTGGGTTTGGCAAAAATTGCATATTGCTTGACTGAAAATATCATTATCTCAAATATAAAAGTATTAATGTTTGGAACATTCCCAAGTGATCGGGCTTAATGACAAACCTTGGCAGTCTCTAGCAGACATAACATTTCAGCAGTGACCCTTGGCTGCTAGGACAGTGTAATGAAAGAAACAAAAGGTTTTGCATGATTTTTTCCTGAATCTCATGAAAGGACTAGCTTTCTGTCAAGAAAAATGTGTAAAAAGCAGCTCATTCAGCAATTTCTTACCTGGAACCTTATTCTTTTCCCATGCAAGTTGAAGGCAAAACTGCACTGACTTATATGGAAGCAATGATGCTCTAATTTCTCCAGGCCACAGGAACTCAGTGTTGCCAGCACGAAGGAAATGGCAAGTTACTGCTTATGCAAACAGTCACCTTTGGCCAAACAACGGAAACAGACTTACAGATTGTTGCAATGTCAAAGCAAATTATGGTAGTAATTAAAAGCCATGTCCCATGATAAATCACTGTTGGAGATCCTTGCAACGGTATCAGAAATAGGAAAGTTTCGCAGCCACTGAAAGAAATTCTGTTTCTATCTGGGGAAAAAAATTACATTTTTCACAGATTGAGGAATGAAGCACAGTCTTGGCAAGGAATAAGTAAGAGATAAAGATATTATGAAGTAATCAGGCAGTAATGCTTCAAAGGAATTTTTTTTTAAAAAGACATTATTTCCTTTTTATTCGGATTAAATGTTTCTAATAACAGTATTGTTTTAACCTTGCCAATATTCTGTCAGCGTCAATTTTATTTAAAAGAAGGAAATAAACAAATGGAAGGAAACAAAAGGAAATGGTGAAGCTTTATTGTTTATATGATTGCATTTAAAATTAAAGTCTGTATGTCAAATGAAATCCTGGCATATACTCATACATTTCATAGGAGCTTTTTGGGTTTGACATATGTACCTCTGTGACAATGCTATCAGCAAATAATGGAAACTTCGTATATATATTAGAGAATAGCAATTTAGTAAGAAATTCATATAGACTTGTTGTAGATTGTCAGAAATAAGAATAATGGACAGAGTACAAATCCAAACCATATGTTTCACGAAATAGTATGTCCTTCCAGCATTTTTTAAAGCTATAAATTATCTATCACACTACCAATAAAGTACTGTAGAGGTAAGGTCACTGACCTTGAAGCACTGACATTTAGTTCAAGAACCAACCCCTGCAGCTTAGCACTTCATCCAAATTTGCAAATGTGGAGGGGAACCCTTTTTTCCTTTTTCTGTGATGTTTTCCCACAGGCTACTCTGCTTGCTGACGTTTCCATGATAATATTCTTCACATTCTGTCAATTTACATTTAGTAACTCTACTACAGTAACAGGAAACTTTTAGATCATCTCCTCTGTGCATACATTCAGGCACTGTGTATGCTCTGTGTCCTCATAAGCATTTACTTGGCCGGACCACTGGAAAATTTCCCTACTTTCAACCAGCTAAATGTTGATAGTTTGAGGGTAATGGTGCTGCAGGTCTGGCTGTCATATGTGAGGAAGAGAGCTGTAAGGAGTGGCTTTCTTTCAGCAGAATACGGGGCAGAGCAGCCTGTGGGCCAGGCTCTGCATTCACGACCCAGGTCCCTCAGGAGGCTGAACATCCATAAAAATGTTGCATCAATACTATGCAAGCCTAAATGAGCAAAGTACCCAATCAGCAAAGACAAGCAGAGCAAAAGATAGAGGCAAAATAATAATGATTGTTTTATTTTGTAATGGAAAAAAAGGGGGGGAAACAAGGAGATGAAAAGAAACTGAAAAAGTCTGAAAGAGATTGTTCACTACAAGCAGAAGAAGCTGTGGTAACTTTGTTACCATTGCTTTTCATTTTTGCTCATCTTGCTGCTTTCTCATTCTGGCCAAATCCACCTGTGAAAGATTACAGATTGCATTCTCAGGTGGGGTAAATCAGCATAGCTCCATTGGGCCCAGATGGCAACACTGCTCTCCATAGGTGTTATTACTGTGCCATATGCCTGTAGTGTGGTCAGCCAGCTCCGAAACATAAAAACTGAAAAGCAGAAACTGCTGGTTTCACCTTACCCTGACTTTAAAATGTCCTGCTTTCTAAAAACTTGAATCTCACTGTTACAGTAACTCTAATTGCTCCCCATTTCTGCATTGTGTAATTGCACTGGAACAGCACTGGGCAAACAGGCTGTGGGCTGAGTAAGAAAACTAAACAGAGAAATGGATAGGGAAACATCCAGAATAATATTGTTTTGAGACGCCACAGTTGAAGAGACTTTTCTGTACCTCATGTGGTATCAGTCTCTTTCCTCTCCAGGCTTCTTAGTTTACTGATAAACCAGATGACCTACACTCTAAGAATTTCCTTGCGTATGAAATTTCCAGAAGAGCAGCCCACAAGAAAACAATTTTCCTTCTGTTCTTATATTTTTAAAGAACTCCTAGAAGCAGTTATTTGTTCATGGAAACATGGATTTGCAATTCTCACGCTGGTACTGATCCATTATACTCAGCACTGCAAATTAAAACCCTTCCACTTCAAAAGCAGCTGTCAATTTGCATCTAAATGTGCATTCCTTCCTGTTAGACACAGCAAAGCTGTCAACACCATCCAGTTAGTTATTTATTCACAATATTGTATATACATATATAACGTGGTCTTTTGCAGGAATGACTTGGTTTTTCCTCCCGACTATTATTGCACACAATTTTCCCAGTTTGCATTCCAGGTCAGGAATGCTCCAGGGGGTGACACAGAGAATGGTTCTCCAGCTCACTAATAGGGTCTTCACTCGTATGCAAACCGCTCTGAAGAGATTTTGACATTCCTTTATTTTTCCCCTTTTGATTAATACAATGCATGGGAGGCTTGTTCGGAGCAATTGTAACTCTGTCAGAGAGGTACCTCTTGAGAACCTTGGAAGCTGAACATGTTCAACTTTGTTTCTCACTCCTGAAGTCCAAATATTCATGAAGGAACTATTTGCACAGTTATGATACCCATCTGCACATTTTTCTTTCTTTGGGTGAGGGTGAGGAAACTTGGATGTGAGGAGCTGAGGGGAAGGTCAGAGACAGAGACAGTAAACAGGACTGAGATGAATAAAGGCTCATCTACCCTGTGTGCTGAATCCCTTCGTGTAAACTTGGCACATGTTTGCTCCTATTGTGAGGGTTTTTTTCCTTGACAAAATGGTGGAAATGGGCATTAGTGTAATATAATCATATATTTATTATTACTATATTATTTTAAACGTCACTTTCAAATCCTTCCTTCCTTCCTTCCTTCCTTCCTTCCTTCCTTCCTTCCTTCCTTCCTTCCTTTCTCTTCCTCTCTTCCTCTCTCTCTTTCTCTCTTTCTTTTCTTCTTTCTTTCTTTCTTGTTCCTGGTTGTGCTATGAATCCAGATCCTCTGTAACTATTTTTCCAAAGAAAATAATCTTCTATTGCTATTATATCTGGGAATTTCCCCTCTGTTTCATAGCAGAATTAAATTCAGGTGGCTTAGTATAGCTTGATTTAGTTTGATTTGGGCTGGCATGGAAACATTAGGATCATCTTAGGATTTTGTAATTCAGATGACACAGATCAGCAAACATCCCTAAAGCCTTTCAACAAATTCTGAGGGAACTGCAAATTTGGCAGTTTTGACACAAACAAGCCAGTATGTCTGCATTTTTCTTGACCAGGGGTCTCACAGTTGGTGGTGAGGAGCACTTACAGCTCTCAGTATAGTGAGATCAGTAGGAAATCAGCACCTCTGTAGTAAGGCCACAAGAAGACAGACACTCAAATCTTGGTGCTTGCCCAGAGATTTGTTGATGATAAGTTACAGGCAAACAGCTCATACATCCTAACACATAGAAAATTTTATATAAATAAAACAGACCCATATACGGTGAAAATGTTGATGAATAATTTTTGACGATTGCAGCTCTCTCATGCTTGTTTTAGGTTTCAGCAGAGTTGCCAAAAATTCAGCCTTCACAGGAATTCATGGGAACATTTTCTTTGGTTTTAATCTGTGTGAGTTTCAGCCCGGTAAACTTATGAATGTGCAAAAATCACAGAACAAAAGCTGTGCAGAGCTCTTGAACTCCACTCATTTTCCAAACTGAAGCTGGCCCAAGTTGGAAACGTCAGAAATATTTTGGTGCAGAGATAGAAAATAACCTAGGTTCTTCTCAAATCCTCCAGAGTCCAGAAGAACATCTTGATCATTGTGAGCAATTTTTTGCATGTGTTAACAAAAGTTGTAGCATAAGGAGACTAAATAGTTTTAAGGTTTCCTGAAACAATTTCTCTTATTCCATAAGGTAATTGAGTTTCTCAGGAATGGTCTTCTGAAGTGTTTTGACAGTCTAGAAATGGAATAATAATTATTTTTTTAAGTAAAACTCCTACACTAAATACCTCCTGTGTGATGAGGAACACTTGCGTAATTATTTTTCACTGTCTCAGATATGTGCCATTAAATTTTAAAAAATTTGATAAGTTACAGGATTTCTGTAGTTATTATTAAGATTTATCTTGAAGATGAGAAGATGCAATGATCCTGACTACCAGGAAAAATATATTTTAAATTATTACTATTGGGTATAGCAGTAGAGTATCTTTTTTAAAATTTTTAATAGCAAATCACCAGTTTGCCTATAATACAATTTAAGTGACCTATGAATTGTGCAAAAAAATTGTGTGTGTGTTTGTGTGTGTGTGTATGTGACCAAAATCCTAAAGCAGATCACTGCAGTATCTGAATGGTTTCAATGTAATATTCCATGGATATACACACTCTATGAATTCTTTCTTATTAGGCTTCAGAATGTTCAGTTGGACATGAACTTTACTATGTAGAGTGAAAACTGAATAAAAGATTGGAAACAAATGCTAATGGTAAACAGCAATATACTGAGTTGGAAATCTGCAGGGATTACAACTGATCCTGATTTTATTTAAATACTTTATTTACATAATAAGAGGAATTTTTTATATATATATATATGTATATGTACACACATGTATACACATATAAATACATATATGTGTAAAAGAAGGTTGGTAATGCATTACCTGCTCTCCTGTCCCTCTCTCTCAGGGATCAGTTGTGTTTTGCCTGCCTGCATGGTGCTAATTTCCGACTGCAAACTGCACCATGCATATGAAATAAACAGGACCTGGGAACTGTGAAACTTTATTTCTTTTCTCGTTCCTGTTTTTCTAGCCCAGTGATTGCTTAGTCTTCATCATATGTACACTTCTCCAAAGGGATTTTCAGGGTTAGAAATATGTGCAGGAAACAGCACAATTAGATTCAACTGAGGAAACAACACAAACTAATATATCTCAGGAAAAAAACATCCTAAATTGCATAATCATCTGGAGGGAAATATTTGGAAGCATTTAAGCTTATAAAGATTCAGGGAAGATAATAGGTAACAAATCAGATCTGACTTAGCAATATCTTGTCATAGCAAAGGTGTGGTTTTGAGCCATGTACACAGAGGCATCTTGTCGGTTCTTGGGGAGGTAATTTTCCCTCTCAAGGTACTGCAAGAGGCTTTCCTATAGAATTAGATGCTCAGCACAGTTCTGGGCTCCTTGGTTTTTGAATGAAGTCTCAATGTCAGCGACAAGCCACAGATATAGCTGAGGATATGAGACAAACTGTAAAGGTTCAGAGAACTAAATTCATATGTTTTAGCAAAGCAAACAGAACATATGATGGAGAGAGCAGAGTCAGAGAAGGACATGTGAAGACTCTTTAGGCACCTGTAGGGCTTACTACAAAGTCAGTCACTTTTTCAACTTGGATGCCAATCTTGGGATGTTTCTCTTTCCTCTCATACCTATTCTGACCTCTAGTCCTTTGTTTCTTCATGGAGAAACTGATTGCAGAAGTATTCAAGATGAAGGAGTGGAATAGAGATGGAGACTTCTTATGCCATTACACCAGTTTATGCCTGACTTACTTACACTGGAGTGGGATTTCTCCTCATTGATAAATCTGGTTAGTGTTGGCCAAAAACTATGAATAAAGGGTGGGAAATTCTTCACTGTAAAATGAGAAGAGTAACAAATACAGACATGCCAACACCACCCCAGAAAATATCTGTGGTTTTTTTATTCTTTCTGCCAAAATCAGTGCAAAGCTTTTGCTCTACCTCACGCAGCTGTGTTGGGAATAGTAGCATATGTTACTCAAGTGCTATCTAGGATCAGCTAAAACCACAGGATGAGCATTGGCTGGGGCTGGCCCTGAACCCATACAGAACACATGGACATACAGAGACCTTTATCATTGTCAAGAGAGTCTAGTGGGTGCTCTCCAGGACAACAATGAAACCTTTGGAAAATCAGTGGCAGGAGGAGTAACAGGAAAAATGTCCTAGCAGTGAGGTCTCCTGACATGATACCTGAAATGATATTAATATCACTGTACATTTGCAAAACAGACTAGAAATGACTAGAACTGCAAGAAAAATAGATGCCATCAAGGACACGTTGAAGTCCATATGTAAAGATCTGACCACTGAGAAATCCTGGTGATTGAGATAAAAATACAAGAAAGTTGACAAGGACCCAACACACTGTCATTTTAAAGAGTTGTAATTTCTGCTATTTTATTAATTTTCATGGTGCTAATCTGAGAAATGTTGTGATACAGAAAATTGCTAATGATATATCACAGAATCACAGAATGTGCTGAGTTGCAAGTGGCTCACAAGGATCACTGAGTCCAGCTCCTGGCCCTGCTCAGCACCATCCCCAAGAACCATACCAGGTACCTGAGAGCATTGTCCAAACACTTCTTGAACTCTGTCAGTCTTGGTGCTGTGACCACTTCTCTATGCGTTTTATGTTCTGGTCAAACGCTGAGCTAGACAGCATTCAAAATTTCCTAACACCTAATTCTCTTTCTGCACTTCATGTTTTAAACGTCACGATCTAACGGAAAAGGAGTCCCCACATGAATATTTGGGCTGGACTGAGTCTCACTAATATCCTTGGACAGGCCAGAATTCTTTTTCCAGCTCACATGCTGAGGCTCTGATCTGACTTGGAGAGATGTTCCAGGAGTTTCTCTGCAGAGTCAGTGACTGTTCTCTTGTAACCCTGAGGTCCATGAAACAACAGCTGGGAGCCTGGCATTGTGCTGTCTGGATTGGTATGTATTACGCTATTTAAACCAGAGTAACACCTGGAGGGTTCAGTCAAGGTGGGTTAAGTGTTACACGAACATGTAAAACTGACAGGCAGATGTTAGGCAAAAAGAATTATCATTGCTCCATTGCTCCCATTTTCAGGGTAAAACTAGGAACCAAAAGCTCATTTTCAAAGAAGACAGGAGAGTTTTGCATATGGTCTGCATAGTTTTCTTTAGACTGCTTTAAAATTCCAGCTAAAGGGATGGTTGAGCTTTCAGGGTTAACGTCGTCTGAATGCAGCTGAAGATACAAGTACCAGAAATTAGGCTTGTGGCAATCTGCCTGAGTTACACAGAAACTCTGCATGATGCCATGCATATGTACCAACATGTATTTGTGCTGGGATATGTTTGTTGTGTTGTTTGTGTACAGCACAGCATGCTTCTATGGAGAAATGTCAGCCTGTACACATAAACCTTTGCAGTATCTCTTCAAATTCTCATCTTTGCAAAATGGTACTCCTAAAAAGAAAGCATTTCAGTTACAAGAAATTACACTGCCGGTTAAACTGCACTGTTTTCTTCTACTGACTCTGAGAATATACATTACTTCAACAGCCAGAGCAAATATGAGTTTGAAGGTGTTTAAACAAATGTACACTTCAGTTGAAAGAAGTTTGCAATAACTAGGTTCAATAAAAATTTCTATTTGTAGGCCTCAGGTTAAGTCCTGAAACACATTTTTTGGTCCCCATGTGTCTTGTTTCCAAGATGGTAGCACCTGGAAAAACATGCAGTTTGATTTTTGTGGGAGATGTGAGCTCTGATAGTCCGTGCAGTCTCTGCACTGCACCAGCCTGTTTTAGAAGTGGTGGCAATGTTGTTGCAGTTTAAGTGAATGTCTTTCATACTAGGGAATAAGAATGTGTTGGGCTAAGAAAAACACTGGTTATATGCAGTTTCCATGCAACAAAATGAAGAAACCAAGAGTCTCTTTCAATAGCCAAGCCAAAACTTTCTGAATATTGTGCCAGCAAAATACTGTTGCTTTCTATGAGGCTGTTTTTGTCTAAATGTTCCTGCAGTTGCATCTACTGATTCCTTCAGGGAAAAATGGACAGTGCTTTTTAGTACCTTCCCAAGTTTGCTGACATCCTTGAAGAAAAAAATGCAGTCCTTAAGGTAAATTGAAGTTTTAACAAGATTTTACCAATTTCCTCATGAAGGTTGCCTTTTCCTTCACATAATTTACTGTTGTAAAAATAATCTCAGTGGTCCATGACCTCTGCTTCCTCATCAGTTAAAGCTTAAAGCAAAATCAAATGCAAAATGTGAACAGTTAATCCTTACATGTGTAATATTGTTGGGCTTGGTTTGTTTGGTTTTGGTTTGGTGGGTTGGTTTGTTGGGGTTTTTTTGTTGCTGTTGAGAACCATTTTGCCTTTTTCCATTCGCTGCTTCTAATGACAGTAAATGCAAATGGGATGAAACGAGAGCTTCTTTGTGAAGGGCAGGTGAGGAGCAGTTCTCTGCTGAGGCACAACAAGCTGTAGGAGGTTCACAAGCCATTCCCGCAGTGGGGAGTTTGCAGCTGCCCTCCACAGTAAATTAGAGCAATGTTCGTGTTCTGTTTGTTTTCATACCCCCTTCACAACTGAACTAAACGTGATAATTAAACTGGACAACTAATAAATGATGAGCGCAGGATGACTGTGGGCAGTGCTTCAGCGTACAGAAAAAGAAGCATCGAAAGTTCTGAGAAAAACAACGAGTAACAGGCAGACCCCAGGCAAGCTTTCCCACAAAGCCCTGCCAATATGCCTCGGTCCTGATTTACAGCACTCCTGCGGCTCCCCTCTGAGCCATGTCTGCTCCAGAAACTGTCAGTGGTGTGAAACAGCTTTAGGAGTTTTTGCAGGTGGACTCCTCTCTGCTCAGGGCTGCACTGAAGTCTTACATGTCTCTGGACTGTAACATAAAAGGCAGAGTGGGGGGAAGCGAACACGTTTTGCAGGAACTGATCCTACTCTCCGCTTTGCCATAGACTTCCCAAGCGGGTCTGGATAGGGTTTGTCATCTCGCTGTCTAAATTCCTTCTGTGTAGATCAGGGATTGTGAGAGCAATATTACCTACCTGTTGCATAGCAGGGAGTGTGCTGGTTAATTACTGAGTGTTTATACAGTGGGGTCAGCAGAGAGAGTGCTATATGATAGCTAAATATTAGTGTGAAATCACAGCAGATAACTGCACATATCCTCCCTTACACAGCATGGTGATATTTTATCTACTTGTTATTTTGAGTCACATTCTCCAAAAGCTGAAAATACTTAGTGTCTGTTTAAAAGAAATATTTCAAAGAACACATGCTGGTTTGAGTTGTTTCCCACTGTGCATAGCACCTGCACACAACCGACACTGGTGAGCTTTTTGCTTTAATAGAAAAGGTAAAATGAAGTGTTACTTCTCTTTAGGTTCTGTTAAAGGGAACACTATTAAAAATACTTGTTCTCTAGCCAACTTTTTTCCCCCTTTTATTTTCTGCAGTTGTATCTGCTTTGGTGTACATCTGTGCCTGAATGTGTTCCTCTTGCCTTTATGCCCTGACAGACATATCCCACCAGAGGCAAGAGAGGCAGGTTTATGAGAAGTGCCACTTCAGTTTTGGAGGGGGAGGAAGGTTTTCATAAAAGATGAGGCCAGTTTTGCTTCTTGTCACAGATGAGATAGTGACTTCCCGCAGGCAAGGATGAAGCTGGAGTGGGTAAGTCAGGGTTGATGGGCCCTAAGCTGACTGTACAGGTCTAGAGGTGATAAACACCTTTTATCACACAGGTCCCCAGACTGTTCAGGGTGGAAGGTGGAGCAGTAGCAGCTGCTGCAGCAGTGTTTTCGGTAGTGCCCCCATAGCAGTGTGTCATCAGAGTGGCAGTGGCAGGACAGTTTTCTCTCCTCAATCAGGGCAGTGCGTGTTTCTCCAGGTGCAGGAGAGCACGAAGACAAGAATGGCACCTCTCACTGGGGCTGGCATCTGGGGCTCAGAGCTGCCAGCTGTAGCATAGTGTAGCACAGACCGTCCTGCTTCAGGGGCAGGATCAATTGAGGAATTTTTCTTCAAGAATGAAGGTCAAAAGACACTGCTCTTTATTAGTGGCCTGGGAAGTAGCTCAGAGATCCAAGCCAAATGCACGTAGCAACTCTTATATGTATAGAGCCTGGGGGGATAATATTACTTGCAAAACAGAGGGGACAAAACCAAGCTGTTTTCTGTCTTAGCCACTAAGGGCACCAGGTGGACCAGCAGCTTGGAGAGGTACAGAGAGGGGGAAGCAAGTTACACATGCAGTTGTTGGAAAGGACTCAGTATCGCTGCCTTTAGACAGCCACTGTGCCTTGCAGTTGATAAAAGTCAAGGAACAATTATATCAAACAGATGGAGACATACTGGAGACACCATGTGGAAATGGTGTCCAGGGGGGCTGGTTTCTCATTGATTCCCTTCCCCTGCCTGACACAAATTCTGTTGAAAAAATATGAAACACAGTTTGAGAGTGAGTCTTCTTGGGATGATAATTCTTCTTATCCAGTGGGGAAAAGACTTGGGGGAGCCCAGCCATGTGGGGGCTGTGCCATGATACTGAGAAAAGCTCAAGTTTCCTCTTGGTGCTGGAGATTTGGCACCTGCAAGAAGGTCCAGGAAGGGTCTGTTGGGTGCTTCTGCAGATGCAGGCACAATCTGGGGTCTGGGTTCCTGTCAGGATGGAAATGATGTGCACTTCTTGGGAACAGATATCTTACTGACATGTCCATGAGAAGTGCCACCAAACAGTGTTGCATCTCTCAAAAAATGCCATTTCTCACAGGCACAGTCAGCCTGCTTCCCCACAAGGGGCTCCCAAAATACCTCATCTCCTGGGAAGTTTGCCTTTTCCCACTCATAAAAAGATGTTTTATTCTTTAAGTCTGGATGCATGCCAGCTCTCATTCAGACTTGGACTTTACCTCTCAGTCACCTGGGAGCAGTCACTGAATAGGTAAGGCCTTTTGAAAATTAGCAGTGTCCTGTGTGCACTATTTCTATGTGGAAAGACGGGCATAGGATCCCTCCTGGATCCATGTTGTCCACTCAGGAGATAGACCTGGGGCCACTGGCCACTGCTATAAACAAGAAGTCTGTGACTACTGCCTGAGCCCCAGGTTTTGGACTAAAACATGATAGCCACAAGCAGACTGCTGAATTCACTCAGAAAGGTGTGCAGAGGAGGACTGGGGGCAGGTACCAGAAGAGGTGTAGTACAGCCTTTCCACCAGAATCCATCTGAGGTAGAAGATGAACCCTGATTCCATCTTGCTTAGACTCCTTGTGGTTGCTTGCTGCAAGCACACTTTCACATTTGAACAGTCTCCAGAAGCAATATCAAAGTATAACAGATAAATAAATTCCAGGCAGTGCAGAAGCTGAGCTGGGCTCCACAGGTATCCCAACACAGAGCAGACATTCCTCACTTTCTCCTCATGATGCATCTTCTTTCTCTCCCTCCAACCTTGATTGCTTCATGGTCTCTGTGGTCAAGACAGCCACCAACCTCCGCTCATGAGACCCTCTCTGTTAACAAGCAACAAATCAAGGAGAGCGTTTTTCCAGTTGGCTCCCTTAGTACCTGTACCATGGAGTTATCATCCATGTGTTTTAGGAATCTTCTGGACCTGCTTGTGCCAACTGTGTGATGCTCTCAGTTAATTTCCAGCAAGTTGAAGTCCCACATAAGGACAAGGCAGTTGATTTGGAGGTGTCTAATTTGGATGACTGGTTGCTCTGGCAAACAGGAGTTTCTTCTCCTGGTGCCCTTCAAGCAAATCAGATGTACTTCTGAAACATGTTTTCAACCATTCAAAGGCTGCAGGAACAGGTGTGATAGCAAAATATAAAGTTTTGTTGCATACAGAAACCAAACTAAATTCTCTCGTTTTCTCATCTGACATTGTCTCTTTCTCCACTGGAAATGTAAAATAACTTTTTTATTGAAGGTATTTTAGTGAGGGATAAACTCAGTCACATTATCTAAGAGGTGCAACAAGGCAGAAATATCTACATAGGCTGTTGGTACTAGTCATCTAGTACAAAATAACTCGTTATTCATCATGCCTTCAATGGCAATGACTTGGTTGTGTTTCCCGGACATCCATGGAAAGGTTCAACCCAATTGCCTGGGCTGACAGAGCAAGGAGACTGGGAGAAGAAACCTTCTGATGGTACTGCTGATGGCGTGTTCACCCTCCCTCTGCAAGCCCAGGCATGGATTTGACCAAATTGCAGCTTTGTGCCAGGACAGATGCACCAGTTTACACCATGTGATCCCCTCAGATACTAGATAGTTCTCACAACTGGCCCCATGGGCAGAAATCTGGCCCACCAAAGCCACTCCACTGAGCTCTAAAGAAGCCAAGAGAAAGTATCTCATCCCAATCAGGGGCACATATCCACAGGATCTGGTGTCTAGGAGTACATAACACAAAAAGCATACACAGAAAACACCTACCAAAATGACTAGTTAGGAAATTCATCTTTTATAGTTCCAGTAGAAAATTTTACTCAGCTGTGAGCAGATGTGTATTAATGGATGGATTTAAAATGACTAAGCTTGGACAGATCACAAATGTATTTTGGCAATGTAACCCACAAAGTAATACTTACGACAGAACATGCCCAATAACACTAATATTTCAAGAGGGCTTAAGATAGAGATAAGATTTACTAGTTGAGAATAAGAAATAAGGTTTGATATTTAAATGTACAGGGACTTATACATTTGGATGAAGAGGTAGGAGTAAAACTGTGAAAGCTTTCAAAGTTCAAACAAAGAATCCTGAAGTCACCTCTTAGCAGGATATGCTGAAGTGAGTTATGTACACTCATACAATTACAGTGACTTCTGTACATGTGCAAGAGTCAAGCTGCTGCATATTTTTTATGCAGTTGTGATGAGTTGTGGCTTTTGCTGGTAGCAAAATTTTTGATTGTTCACAATACCTCATAGACACTGCTTTGAACAATTCCGTGCCTACAAGTGTAGTTACCCCCACTGAATGTAAGTAACAATGAGGTTATCCGTCCCAATCAAGTTCATGTCCATATGAATTACTTGGCATCAGTAGAGTATCTGATCACTAGCTGAACAGGCAAAATCTTTAAGCTCCAGTACAGGATGCAAGTAGTGCCATCTTTTTGGAGAGATGAGGCTAGAAATGGCTGGAGGGCCAAGACGAGATAAAGTCCAGTCACAGGGCTGTGGGGCTAAGTTAAGATTAAAAGAATTCATACCAACAAAACAATGCAAGTGGTAATGGGTTTTTTAGATGCATTCATGGCTAGCAGCATGTAAAAGAAATTAACTTATCCTTGAAGATAATTCCCATTAAGAAACAAATCTATAGACCTCACAAGAAATAGCAACTTTGGTTTTTTATATTTTGATTTGGGTTTAACAAGCCTTAGCAAGTACTGCAAAATGCATTATTCAAACCTCTGTCTGAAATTTCTGCTGTCTTGGTATTATAAGCACATACTTCTGTCTGTGCTGCCAGCAGATATCATATGCTAAAGACTGACTAGCAAGTGCTTTCATGGAAATAATGAATGTTGCTGTGTCTACAGCTACCCAGAAGAATTAGCGTATGTGTTAGGGCCTGGATACGTTCCACCAAAATTTAGGCAGCTAGCCTGAAGTGTCTCAGTTAAGAGTTCAATTTCACTAGCTGACCTCAGTTCCCAGTGAAAAGACAGGTTATTCTAGAAAGCAGTTTATCTTACATCTGAATAGCTCTGAGCATCTGCTTCTTTCTCACATATGTGAACGCAGAAGGTCTCAGAGTAATCGCACAGGAGAAAGTTTTCCTGACTCATGATGGGCCTGGCCCTGCTGCTGCCCAGATCAGGGACTGGCTGGTACACACTTGTCTCCCTTCTGCATACTGGAGAGCGTCCCATGGCTAAAGATTAGGTGCCACCAGAGTTTCTAACTTTGGGAGCTTATCTCAATACCCAACATGAGATGGAATGGTGCTTCAGAGGTCCTTACTCCAAAAGTTACCTCCATCCAGATGAGATCATCTTTGCACTCATTAACCCCATTGCAGTTTTGAATTTGGCTTCTTGCTGCCCCAGTAAAACTACCCGTGGGGTATTCACAGGCCTTAATTAGCAAACAATTTTGATTATAGCACAGAACATAGGGAATACTAAATGCAGAAAATCTGCTAAAGAGTATTAGAAACAAACTTCACCTACGGAGTCACTCACTGCAAACTACTCTCTTCCCTCTACACTTTACAGTGCCAAGCTGAGCAGAGCCTCACACTGCAGGCAAGAGGTCCTCAAGTGGAGCAGAAGAGGAATTCCACCCTAAACAAATCCCCTTCCACTGGTTTGCGAAAGATTAGAAGCCCTTGAGCTAGGCAGAGTTTGAAGGAGTGGGCTTTGGCTAGCTCTCACCATTGAATTTTGAAGTAAGCAAGAATCGAAATGAATGATGCATCTACTGATAAATGTAGGTAGGTATTAACCTCTGAAGGGACTAGAAAATGAGGGTTCACTGTGTGTGAGTAGGAAGAGGCAGCAATAAACCATCATATTCTGTGTGGGTGGTCAGGACATCATGTAAACCCCTTAAAATTATGCAGCGAGCAGACAAAATTAAAAGTGTAACTTTATTACAGCTGGCAGATATGGTTTTATGGGGTATGGGTCATACTTAATTGAGTGACTGCCACAGTAGATTTAGCTGCCACAGTAACTCTGGAAAGGCAGAGATATTTTACAGCTGAATTTCAAAGACATTCAGTAGAGTGATTTCTCAAATTAGTAATGAATCTTTTGAAAACATTCAGAAGAATGTTGAGAAGAAAACTTGGTCAAAAGGGTAAGATTTTTAAAAAATAATCAATCTACTTGCTATTTTTGGGTACCTACAACTTCTCAGGGTTCAAAACCACAGTTCTCTTCACATTTTCAACTTGTTCGTATTTTCTCTGAATATAATGTGGGCACAGATATTTACATAACTAACATCAACAGAAAAAGGAGAGTGTTTCAGAGTGTTAGAGTCAGAAGACCCTCCAACTCTGGCTTTCACTGCTGTGCTGAAATGAATCTCCCCGCATTTCACACATCCTGGTGCTCCCCTTGCCTATGATGTGTGGACACGAATTAGTCATTGACTTCTCTCTGAATGAAATAATTCCCCTAGTAGGAAGCTGAGGTCCAAGCAAGAAGTTGTGTTGAGAGGTGAGATTGGCTTTGGACTCTGGTGCAGACTTTGGCACAACTGTAAGAGATGGTACAGATATGACTTACAAACCTCTGCTTCACTCATCACAGTGAAACTTTGAGTTAAAAAACCATAGCACTAATGCAGAATTAGGATGAAATTTTAATATATGAATATTATTTTTCCCAATCTCAAGTAGATCATTTAACTTAATGTGTAAGTGGACCTTTAAAGACATTTGTCACTATGAGAATGCCAAAATGAATCAAGACTGTGGAATTTAATAACAGTCACTTTTCCTTGCTTTTACTTCAAACTTTGCCTTGAGTGGTAGGAACTTTCCAAAGTACTGGGCAGTAAGTATCCTTTCTGTCATTTATTTAATATCTGTTTTTTTAAGACTACAGGTTTTTCATATACAATTCTGTAATGATTCCCCACCCAACTGACATCTTACAATGTTGGCTAGCACAACCTAGCATATCAGCTTTTTTGTTTTTATTAAAGAGCTTTTCTGTGAAATCAAAAAGAAAACCGTATTAAAGATTGTTGAGTGGTAAAAGATAGGAAAAAGGAAAAGGGAGAATATAATACTCTTTCCCTAAAATTCTAACAACATTTGGAAAACATTAGGAAATAAAAAATTTGGAAATATAATGCTCCAGACCATGGGAAATAGGTGGATTTGGAACTGATAAAAACTAATGTAGCTCTGTTTAAATTAATCCAAATTTGTGACATATGATGATCTGGCCCAGAGGTAATATCTTCTAAATAATATTTTTTCTTATTTTTGACTATGCTGATGAAGTCACTGTTCTGCGCCAAAGTATCAGTGTGTTTTGAAATGAATCCTTCACTTCAGGGGAGGATACATTCCTTGTTACATTAGGCCTCCAGATTCCTGCAAAGTATTACACTTTGCATTTCAAATTGAAGGGTGGATTTGGACACTAGCTTTCTGTTTGTGATTTTATTTTACAAGCTCTCCCAGTCCATTATGTTGCTCTGACAGAGTACCAAAATTATGAGCAATAATTTTATAGGCAGACTTTTAAGTTCATTTAAAGAACCACTTTCAGGGAGATACCCCTGGCTGGGAATGTCTCTGCTGTCGGTGCTGGGCTCTTTCCCAGTCCCTGAGAGCCAGATCTGTCTGATATGGAAGGAGGAAGCACAAACCCTCTGGCAAGGCAGCTTTTTGAGCAGGAGAGACTAGTTAATTGAAAAGAGACAGGAATTTTATCTTTGGCTTCTGAGGAGATACAAATTACTTGATTAACTATGGATTATTGGCTGGAAGAGGGCACCATTTTATAGCATGGGTTCAGAATATTCTGCCAATAACACTTATAACATGCAGAAGGTGGAATAGGGAGAAATAAGACCACAATCAGTAGTACAAAATGGTCAGTTATTCAGTTTAAGTAATCTGTGAAAATTGAGAGCTCATGGTATGGATGTAACATCAGATGAAGACAATATATTAGTTTCAGAATAATTGCAATGCACTGAAGTAATAACAGCACGAAAAATGTAAAGGTGAGGCATTTGCAGGAGAGGTGTAATATGATGCTGTACTGCACAGGTGTCTGGCAAGCACTCACCTGAGAGAACAGACACAGTTCAAGTTATCTATGATAAGGGATGGTGAGTTAAGAGCAAAACAGGGGTAGGGGAAATCTGTAAGACATACCACAAGACAAGACTTAGAGCGTGTAAAATTATTTACGAAGAGCCATAAACTATAAAGGAGAGAAGCTTGTTTGGATCATAGTCTGTACTGATTTGAGAATGGTTGCCTATAAATTGGTTTTGCATGAACAGAAAAAGAATTTGTTTACGTATATAGGCAGGCTGTTTGTAGGTGGGAAAGCTCTGGAAGAGCCCCTCTATAGCTGTTGTGTGGGTGGCAGCTGTGCTGCTCAGGTGCATGTTACTACATTCATGGGAGAGTCCAAGAGCAAAACCAACTCAATGACTCCAGCAGTCTCATGTTCCTGTTTCCTCAAAGTTAAAAATATCCCTTAGCTGAAATACTACCATGTAGCCATAAAAATTGAGATTTTAGGATACTTAGATTACATAGTACATTGTCGAAGAAAAGCTGCTGCTAGAGTACCCAGTCTAATTCATCCCTGGGGCAAATACCCTGTTGCTGCTGGACTAGACTCTGTTGCAACACGAGTCTGGCAACTCAGGAATGGCACAAAACTGAGGAGCAATTCCCCCTGCCTCCAACAAAAATCCCTAGAATCAAACCAAATAAGCAAACAAGCCAAAAAAACCCCAGCACATGGGATGCCACTGACTCACATGGGCTCATCACTGCAAGCTCTGAACTGCCGTAAAAGCATAATGTGGCACGAAGGGGCTCATGAGACTTTGCTCATAACTCCTCGGAACATGGTAGAACCCAATGACATTTAAGCAATGCAGGCTCTGTTTCTCTTTGCTTCTGTGTTTCCCCTAATGTCCACTGGTCCTGCCCACTGAAGCTTAACCTAGGAGCAATTCGTCCTTAGCCCTGTTGACACCGCTATACTTTAATTTTTATCTGGGCAGCTTTAGCACAATTTCTTGTACTTGCCATATAAACAGGGGTGGCTGTCTCATATACTGATGAGAAAAAAACTTTTGAGATATAGAATTTGTTTTCAGTCCTGTATGGGGCTGTTGTAATAGCAGGAGAGAGGACGCGGTAATAAAGTCCTTCGGACATGAAAAGGTGTAAGACATAAATCTTCAGTTGTGTAAGGATTTATTTGACCTTAATCTGTGTTACAGATTTCAGCTCATGCCACTGTTTGTGAAACATCATGTTTGAAATCTTTCAGACAGACCTTGTATTAAGTGATACCAGTGTAAATAGGTAGTAAATACATTTATTTCAGTGGATTTTCTTATTCCAGGGTGATACAGCAGTACTTGGGATGACCTGAGATGTCTATGAAGAGACTTATCATGAGAAAGTCTAATTAAACTGTGCCACCTCTTCCTTCAGTAATTTCGAGACAACCTAAATGACCTGGCATTTTCAAAACAACAAGCAGGTTTTGATAAAACCAGTTGAGATGGTGCTGAATGTTTCGATTCTATCTACCCAACACATCTTGCTGTTCTGTATTTTACTCATCTGATTTCTCCAGCCCTACCTTCCTGCTCTTACCCACAGCCCTATGTCTCCCCTCACAAGTCAACTCTGATTTTGATCTTATTTTTGTTGTACTCATAACAGCTCAACTCTTGACTCTATGGTGAGATATGGCCATTCACACATTATGCAGCAGATCTATGGACCTGGTGAAGTCCCAGTGGTATCCTGATAGCTGAAGAAAGGAGAGGAATTTTTAAATGTGTTTTCTCAGACAACAAATCTTTTCAATTACCCAGCCACAGCCCCACTGTGATTCAACAGGGTAACCATTCCCTCTGCTCAATTTGAGAAGAAGGATCTTCTGCAACATTCAGACATTTTTTTTCTTTTTGTTTTTCAGTTGTAACATTCCACTTTATCTGTCAAGAGCCAATGTGTCAGTGATACATTGATATTTCTAGAAAATTGTAGACAAAGAAAAATCCACAAGTCCTCTTTTGGCTGAGACACAACTCAAGAATTCTGGTTCTCCCATAGAAATAGAACAAGAATTCAAGATTGGGTGCAATTGTAAGGGTGAGCCTGTGGATTTGGAAATAGAATTGCACCTCCTCGGCCACATACTTACTCTGCTATAGACTTTCAGAACTCTGAAGAAACTCAAGTTTTTGCTGAACTGGAAAACTACACTAACAACATCTGGGACAGGGACAACATATCCAGGCTTGCTTAGAGGATTTGGTTTGCCTGGAGGGAACACATTTTTTGTTTTAACTTCAAGACACGCAGAGGGACACTAGTTCTCACACTGCCAGAGTCACAATCGCTGCTTCGTATGTGCAGCAGAAGGGTGATTTTCAAAGCCTTTTGGCATGCACTGAGTGGGTTTCTAACTCATTTCATCATAAATACAGGTAGTTCTCATCTACCTTATCCCAGGATGCTGACTGCCACTCTGCAGGACTCAGGCATGCTTCCTGCAGTAAACTTACAATCAAACCGAAACGTGTAAGACTGGAAGGGGCCTATGGAAGAAAACTCAAACATGGCAATTCTGGATATTTAAGCTAATTTCTTCTTCCTTTTTGTTAAACTCAGCTTATTTTTTTTTTTTTTTAAATCCTATATTGTGTATTTTCAGAGAACTGTTCTAAATAGGAAAAAGCAATATTACATTATGACAGACCAGGCTTTGTTTTGTACCCTCAACAAGTTTGCTTTTCCCATGAATATCATGGCTGAAAGGAGTCTGTTTTTCTCCCAAATCATGTCCGTCTTAAAGTCTTTGCTTCATTAATGCACACAGCTGTAACCAGTCCATTCCTTCACCTTTGTGCCTGTGGTCTGAGATGAACCTTGAGGGCTATTGCTCTTCTCAGGCAGGATCCTGCTCTGGGCAGCAGCTTTCAACTACTTCTGTTCTCACTCTGCAAAGAGGCACTTAATTGCTACCTGCATTTAACCCAAGCAAAGACTAATTTTCACGCCTAGGACTGATCCCTAAAGTTGAACCACATATTTAACAGCTGCCATTAGCTGCTTTCAGTGTAGCAATGGGGTAGTTTTGGCAAGGTCTGGAGAGGGAGCAACCATGCAGCAGGTAAAGAATCAAATGACCTTGTATTGATTCATATTAATCCTATATTGATTCATTTTTGAATTATGTATTTTGAAAAGAGCCCTGCTCTGCTGGAAACTCAGACCATTGCATTTTTGACAGAAAAAAATTGTGCCTAGGAAAATGTCTATTAGTTTCTGCAAGAATATATTGATCTGGACCTCTCAGTGACATGAACTTGGGACAGTAATGCTGAGTTCTTGAGAGGCTGAACAAGGCTGAGAGCCTAGAAAGTTCCAGTCTGCAGCAGCCTAGGCTTGCAGTGCTGACACCTGCCTGGCCGTGCTTCCAGGATGTCTCTGCGTTGGGTGGGAAGCTCAGGGAGTAATGTCAGTGTAGTGTCAGTGTGTTCTTCGTGGGACAAAGACCTGGCAAGGCTGGAGGGAGGCTTTCCAGCTTAGGGAACCAAGCAGTGCCTGTGCAAGGGCAGCACTGTGAGGAGACTCCCCTTCCTGCACCTCTCCAAATGTGCTTGTGGCTCCAGGGAGCCGGGAACAAGTGTGGAAGGGGAAGGGGATTTTTTAATCTGGGACCATTTCTGATCCATAAGAATTAAAGTGTGGTATTCGGGACCTGCTCTGGACTAGTGAAGTCAGAAGGATTTCTGAAGAGGGCAAAACTTGCCCTGGTGTTTTCCTTTTTATTCCTCTCAGGCCTTTAAGATGAAGAAGCAGCAATGAAAATTGATGTGGACAGAAAAGGAAATTGTCCCATAACCTTATGAAGGTACACAGCACTTTGGTATTAGTCTCTGTGTTTTACTGTTTTGCTCCCTACTACAGAGCAGACAATCTGCGGGTCCCCTGCCCCGGGGGTCCACTTGCCTTGAAGCACAGCAGTGCTGAGGTGCCTTCACTCTCACAAGTGCAGTGGAAGAGCTCTCCTTTGGCAGCCATCTGCACTCTGACAGTGCCGGGCAGATGAAGGGCGGCCGAGCTGGTCATCCAAGGCAGGAGAGGGCAGAGGGGTGCACTGACACTGCTGTGCAGAGGAGCAGGAGAGGGGCCTTGGTCAGCAGGAAGAGCACAGACTCATGTACTGGTTCCTGCTTCTTGACAAGTGATTCAAGTCAGCAATGCCCCAGCAGCAGCTTGTCTGCCCATTTCTAGTGCCCGGCTAATGCAATGTAATTGAAGTTATCTCTGCTAACACTCACAGAGCTCTTGTGAGGAGCCACCTCCCCTTCCCCTTGCCTTGGGTTATCCATGAGTCTGTCAGCAGCTCCTGCCATTCAGCTGCTCTGTGGTGACTTGCTGATCTGTGACTCTTGGGTGACTCTGAGAGCTCAGTGCTATGACGGTTGTTCTGCTCCAGGAGCCATGCAGCACAGTGGAAGTAGCAACGGAAAGGGAGTAGCAAGCCAGACCTTAAACACAAGCACGTGCATTAATTTATAAAAATAGGTATGCTTATATTATTTATATGCTATATTTATACAGTATGTCTATGTTTACACATCTTTACATATAAACACCCACATTCTCTTTGTGTATGTATATGTGTGCATGTGTATGTATGTGTGTATGTGTGTGTATAGACAGCTGTATAGGTACACCTGGACAGCACATCAACTACTCTGTGTTCAAATTCAGAGTATTTGGACTCACAATGCTCATGCTGGGGTTGACTTAGATGAGGATTTATGTTTATCAACTCTTCTTGACTACCCCTTTGCCATAGGAATGAGAGCAGAGTTTGGCTAGAACAAGTAGGGTTAACTAAGCTGATAGCTCCTCTGAGAAAATCTCAAGCCAAAGAAAGTCAAAAGGGGGTGGAGGGATGGAGGGGAAGATATATGAATGATTAAAGTATCTAAAAGGAAATCAGTAATTTTGAACTGTCGGAGCTGGAAACAATTAGCGGCTGGCTGGCATTTCAGAAGAATCAATAAGAGAAGGATGCGATTTCTAATAACTCAAAAATAAAATCTGCTGATAAGTTAAGAAGGAGCTATAGGGGAAAGAAGAGGTGAATAGGAAACTAAATCTGTTAACAATTATTGTCAGTGCCAACACTGCCTTGGAAGAGTCACGTTTGTTCTATCACCTCCACCCAGACAATTATAACAATATGTATTCACCAGGCTCTCATGACAGGAGCACCCACCAATCCCATTAGCGCTAAGGAGCTGCTGGCATTTGTTTTTATTTTAATTTATCACTCAGCTGTTTCAAATCACGTAAAGCTAAAACTTGGCTTACAAGTTGTCATTTCCAATACTAATCGTTTGTGCTTACTGCATATGTGCCTGTGTGATATGTATATTTTCTGAATTGTAAAATTGGCATGGAAAATTCCCAGTCTGAGTATGAAATGTCCTCTCCGGCTCTTTACTGTAGTGGCTGGTAACCTTAAAGCTATTGACATACATTTACTCCCCAAACAGGAGCTTGCCAGATGAAGCAAACTAGCTGGGTCTAGTTCACTATCCCTTTACAAAAGTTTAACCAAGTAACCCAGAGCAGTAGCTCAGATTGTATGTTTATAGGGTCATCCTATTCCAAGGTGAAGTGGTGATATTCATGTGATTTCTTTAATTTCTCTAGCCCGGTGGCAAACAGAACAGGCATGTGATAAATTGCATTTATTTTTCACCTTTTGACCTCCTCACTTGTTCTCTGCCCACTAATCCATTTCTGCTGGGACCACTTCTGGCATTAGAAACCTCTGAGCAGCGCTCAAACAGCCAACGCTCAAAAAACCAGCCCTGTCACAGATGGTTTCCTTCTTTCCTTTGCAAGCATAGAGTTTCCCTTTTTATTCTTCTCTTCCAAATTACACTAGTCCAGAAGAGGGACCAGGGACAGGTACAAGGATGTCGTAGTTGGGAGTCTGGCTCATCAGCCAGAACCATGTCCAATGTCATTTGAGGTGCTCCGTTTGGAGGTACAATTATTCTGGTATAAAAAGCAAATACCTTGAGAAATGCTTTTTCTAGAATATGGTAGAAACAAGATATATGGTGGCTTGCTGTGGTATAAATATTATGTTACAAAAATCACTCATGTCTTCAGTGCTTCAGAAGAATTTTGCTAGTTTTGGCCCCAGTCCTGTAATATGCTCTTTATGGGCAAGAAGTCCCTCCTCATGGACTAACTGAAAGATTGAAGCTGTATTTGGACTGTACAGTTGAAAGCATTCAGCTGCTTCTCAGCGCTGATGAGTTGCTTTCCATTTGCATCTAACTGTGCAAGTTCTGTTGTAACTAATATGCTGGGAATTTGCATTCTGTTTGCTCTAGGACATAAACGTGCCACACTGGGGTCCCAGACCTCAGCACAGGGCTGGGGATGAGCAGTGGGCTCCTGGCTTCCTTCTTCCAGTGCCCTACTCCGAATCATTTTCATGGTCCCTAACTTGAAGCTGTTTATCTCTTGATCCTGATACAACAAGGGAGTCATTGCAGTTATATAAACTTGCAACAAATCATTGGTATGCTCTCCTAGGAAGATGAGGAGTACTGTGGGTGCCAGTGGCATTGTAAGTGGTGGGGATGATCCCAGGTGGGAAGATTTGAGAGAAGGCAATTAGTGCACAGGCCAGTGTGGTGGAGGAGCAACTGCATCCTTGGTATGCAAGTGCTCAAGACACTGTCTATCATCTGTGCAACAAACTCAGGCTCTCTTTCACGTCCTCAGAGACTGCAGACTCTGCATGACACCTGCTGTAACAGGACTTTGCATTTCATTTACACTGAGATTGACTTCACATGACACATTTTGAGCCTGCACACATTGCAGCCAAGACATACAGCCACTCTGCCATTTCATGCCCAGCTGAATGCAATTTCTTAAACAAGCTGATAAACCCAATTATTTTATTCTTATACAACTAAGTTTTTTATTTTGGGGAATCAATCTATACTCATCTGTACAGCAAACACCTGCACAGGCTTTGGAAGGTTTTTTGAAAGAATCACAGGCCAATCACTCCTTCAGTAGCCCAACAAACAAGCAAAACTCAACTAAATCACACTGACCATTTCTCTGCCTCATTTTCCTCCATGCTTCTAAAGTCTATGGAGTTAGATTCCAGAGTTCATTTTGGTATATGGTTTCTCCTTTGAATTAGGCAGTTTTCTGCCTCCTTCAGCTGTTTCCACATGAAAAGCAAACATCTCGCCATGAATGACTTCAGCCTCATCAGTCATTGCTGACATTGACTTCCTTGTTCTTTGGTTTTCTCAAACCATTTTCCTACAGATATCATGGACAATGGGGGATGCTCATTGCATACATCCAGCTCATTTTCCCATGTTGCTTTTGTTTGAATGGTGGCATCTTGCTGCCGGGGTTCTGGTCTGGGGGAGGTATCCCACAGGCAGTCCTAGCAGAGTAAGCCTGAGTCTACCTAACCGTTGTCATACAAGGGAGCAACATTTTTGTAGGAAGAGCTCTTATTCATAAGAATTTATGCATGCAGGCTTCCAGCCAGAACAGCACCAATTCTCATTGCATTTAAGGGATGTTTGCATGAGGCTGAAAAATTACAGCATTTTTCTACATACCTATAAACTGGAGCACATTAAGGGGAGGAAATACATGCATTGACCTGTAAGGACTTTGTTTAGCTCTGGTTTATTAAAGGTCGCTCAGCATGAAACGATTAAAAAAATAGCTCATGTCTGAAAAGTGTATTTGGATTCTTGAAGATACATTAACCTAGCTGGATAGACATAATTTTTTCGGATTTCAGGAATGCATTTAGTGCTGTACCACACTTCAGCCCAACCTCAGGAAGTCAGAAAGCATTAAAGAGATGGCAAGGCAGGAACTGTCAAAGAGAACAGCTCAGCAAGTAGGTTGAGGCACCCAGAACCTTCAGAATGCAAGAAAAAGCATAAGATATTCACACATTTCTTCTTTTTTTTTTTAACTATGCAAATGTTCAAAACCCACCTGCTGCCCAAGATTTGGAAAATTATTTTTGAAAACCTGGACTAAGTGAAGATTTCTTCTATACTTGCATTGTGCAGAGTAAAAGTATTAGGTGCTGCTTGGCTCCTCAGTTGAGTGACTCGTGTTGCTGGAGCTTGTCAGTGTCAGGGGGATGGCAGACCCTGCTAGCTTCATCCCTGTGCTTCTCTGGCCAGCACTGGGGCAGGCAGAGAGCTACAATACACCAGCCAAGTGGTTTCTCTCTCCCACGCTTTAGAGGGGAAATATTGGATTGTCAAGCACAGTCCGGTCAGCGCTCTGCTCCTGGGATAGTGCAACCACATACTGCCCTTATTTGGGCTGGATTGCAGGGTTAAAAGCCAGCCCTTGGACTTTTTTTGCCTTTTAACAAGCTCATTTTGGTGAGACACTTTTTTCCCCCTGTAAGGAAAAACCCCACAAATATTTTTAGAGCTGGTTAAATTATTTGTTGTGAACAGATTGTCCAATGAATTTTTGCCTTTTTCTGAACATGAGTCATTCACAACCTTATTTCAGTGGATGTATTTGTTATTCATAAATACTGAAGGAATAGTTTATGCAAAGGACTTCAATCTCTGGGTTTTTCCTGAACTGCTTGTTTTTTTTATTAGCATCTGCCTTTCCTGGTCCAAGTTTGTTTATGTACACTATGAAGCACTGTATCATCACTGTAAATAGTAATAAAGGACTTTAAACATGTGAATAGAAGCTAAAAATATTTGAGGGAATAGAAAATCAAAATGCTTTGTGGTAAAAGCATTTAACATTTAACAGGCTGGTAGAAGCCTGTTAACATTTCGCTTCAGATGTTTTTGTGAATATGGCTGTGGTCACTGAAACCATTGCAAACAAAGAACGGTATCATTCCACAAATCACATCAAGAAGAAAAGATCAGTATATGTAGGTACAGAAAGATTGGGTTGTATACCCAGCAAGAGATCTGGGCACCCAAAGTTTGTCCAGGAAAAGTGAGCTGAAGTCCTGCATTGCACATAGACTCACTCCAAGTATTCTTGTCTGGCTTCAAGTTTTCTAGAGCATTGGAGTTTTCTTCTTCCTCCTACCCAGAAGACTTAGTCTGAGCAGGTTTCTCCTTGCTCCTGGTGCATAGGTTAATAAACTGGATCAGCAGTTAGGGTTAAGGTATGATTTAGGATCTGAACATCTGAGTCTAGTAGACCAAGTTAACTGCTGGGCCATAGAAAGACCTCAAGGCTAGGCTGAAGATGGGGCAACCCCCTCTATCAATACAGGCTCAGGATGGAGGGATTGAGAACATCCCTGCAGAGAAGGACTTGGGAGTACTGGTGGATGAAAAGTTGGATGTGAGGCGGCATGGCTCTCATAGCCCAGAAAGACAATTGTAGCCTGGGCTGCATCAAAAGTGTGACCAGCAGATTGAGGGAGAGGATTCTGATCTGTGGTAGTTTGACCCAGTGTGGAGAAAATCCGATTGGTTAAAACAGGTGATGGACAGTTATTTAAGCCACTTGATATTCAGGAACGTCTCTGTGGAAATATGTTTAAAAAACCACCCAGGATATATGTTCTTGTTGTTCCCCTGCTGCTCCCGTGGCAGGAGGGCCCCGGGACCGGGACCCCGGCCTGGCCTGGCCTGGCGGGGGGCCAGCCCCCTTCCATCTGGCCATGACAGGGCAGAGCCAGCGTGGTGGTGTGGCAGAGCAGGAGCCGGGGACAGTTCCTTTCGCAAGAGGTGCGGCCAACTGGCCATGCAAGTAGGCCCCCCTCCACCTTCCCTTTGCAAGCGGTGTGGCGAAGCAGGAGTCGAGGGCCACTGAGAAGGAAACCTCGGAGCCAGCTGCGGTGAGAGCAAAATGGCACAGTGCGGCAAGACAGCACCTTGGAGCCGGGGCAGTGCCTCTGCGGCTGCTGCCCCGTGATGCTGGCCGGGCCGAGTGGCCACCCCCGGGCCAGGGAGCCTGAGTGCTGGGTGGAGCGGCTGCCAGGGCGGCCCTGGCAAGTAAACACAGCGCAAAAACACACCGGGACTCCTGCAGGCATTCTCTGCAAATATTTGTGGTGTATGAGAAGCGAGACACACAGGCTGAGGGAATTCTGTGAATCTGTATTTTTCAGAAATTACGCGATACTTATACAGTAAGACATGCAATGTTCAGCAGAACTTCAAAAGCTTAGTTCCCGTAAAACCTAGTTAGCTTATCAGGGTCCAGGTTAGCTGAATGTTTTTCTTGCCCTCCGGCCTTTGTGTGATAAGCACCCTTGATAACAGCAGGAGATGTCTTCACAACGGTTGGTGTCTTCAGGGTCTTATCACAGGTGATAGCTTCACAATGGCTGTTGATTTCTCTGCAGAGGTTGGAGCCATTTCTTTTGCAAATTCA
>VZRJ01008160.1:1910520-2022836 GCA_013397565.1 Ptilonorhynchus violaceus | reverse complement strand
CAAGTGTATTGTGGGAGAGGAAGGATTCACCACTGCAGAAATCTGGGCAGGCTGTGGTGTTTTTCTGAAGGTTTGGAACCATGCTGAAGACACTCTGTAGGGAGTTATCTCCCATGGGATGAACCCCACTGCACAACAGAAAGAACTCTTTATCCCATAAAGTGGCAATAAGAACTCTTAATCAAAAAGATCAGAATCCCATGTTTTATGTCCTTTGCGTGATCAGTGAGAAAGGTTGGGATGTATTGGAAGGAGAATGGTATTTGTGTATTATGCCTTAATATTTTTATTATTATTATTCTTTCTATTCTTAGTAGTGCTAGTGAAATAAACTATTTTACTATTATTAAGCTTGCAGCCTGTTATCTGCCGTCTTATTCCTCTAAAGAATTTTTTTTGGGGATCTGGGGTCTTCCCTCAGGTTAACCCATTACATGACCCTCTACTCTGCTCTGATGAGACCCACCTGGGGTCCAGCCCTGGATTCCTCAGCACAGGAAGAACATGGACCTGGTGGAGCAGGTCCAGAAAAGGGTGACAAAAATGAACAGAAGAATAGGACACCTCTTCTGCCAGGAAAAGTGGAAAGAATTGTGGTTGTTCAGCCTGGAGAAGTAAAGGCTCTGGCAAGCTCTCGTTGTGGCCTTTCATGTGAGGGACAAAGGTGGGGAAAATTTTTAGCAAGGACTGTTGCATTAGGATAAGAGGTAACAGTTTTAAATTAAAAGAGTTTAGATTCAGACTAGATAAATAGAAGAAATTTTTTATGATGAGTGGTAAAACACTGGCACAGATTGCACAGAGAGGTGGTAGATGACCTATCCCTGGAAACAAGAAAGGTCGGGTGGGATGGGGCACTGAGCAATCTGATCAGGTTGAAGATGTCCCTGCTCATTGTATGGAGGTTGGACTAGATGATCTTTAAAGGTTCCTTCCAACCCAAACCATTCAGTGATTCTATGATTCTATGTTGGCAGGGGCAAACACATGTATTTTTACAAAGTGTTTGTGAGTTATGGATAAAGCTGCTGTTTGGGTCATTGACAGCTGCAGACCTATTTAAAGTGCCAGAGCCTACAGGTAGAGGAGGGCGTTACAGCAATGACTTTGTTTCCATAGCCAAAAATGCCTGTACTCACCCTCATCTAAAATACACACTAATGACCCCAACTGACCTCTGTCAGCAGAGACTTTGCAGAGGCTGAGGGCTTTTGCAGTAAAAGTATCTCTTTGATGCTTGGTGTCACAAATCCTATTTTAATTCCCAATCCTGACCTTAATCAAGAGCAGCCCTAGCAATCCAGTGAATCACACTGACCACTTCAGACTGCAGATCTCAAATAAGCTCTGTAAACACACTACAATTTGCAATTACTTCAGCTTTTCAGATCCTGCTTTCATAAACCATGCCCAGAAACCCTTGGATTGCCTGCTTCACCTAAAAAAAAAGTCACTTGAAACTTACTTCAGTGTAGCCTGGTGGAACAGGCAAGATCCATCCACACACTTGGCCATACTGTGAATATCCTCCAACAACACTTCAGTGCAAATAATGTCCAAAATATTTTAACTTAGTACCTTTGAAAACTACCCTCCAGCATGAACAAGCATATCCACAGGCTCTCCACAACCACCTGAAAGGAGGTTGGAGCCAGGTGGAGTTTGGACTCTTTTGTTGTGTCTCAAGTGGAAAGGACAAGAGGAAATGGTCAGGTGAGATTCAGATTAAATATTAGAAGGAAATTTTTTGCTGAAAGAGTGGTTAAGCATTGGAATGGGCTGCCCAGGGAGCTGTTGGAGTCACCATCTCTGGAAGTGTTCAGTACGTGTCTGGATGTGGTACTTCAGGATATTATTTAGGGGTGATTATGATAGTGCTAGGCTGATGGTTGCATTAGATGATCTTAAAGGTGTCTTTCAACCTTGATGATTATGTAGTATATTCTATACAGTTAAAAAACAAAACAAAAAAAGGACTAGATTTATATAGGAGTTTTATCCTAAAAGATTTTATAATAATGTATGGATTGAATTTCATTGATTAAACTTGACTTACGAGCTTCTACGTGACTTGTTCTTGCTTTCCAAGGAGTTATGTGCAGAGGATTTCAGTTAGGATGAAATTGGTTAAGGTGCTGGTCCTATGTTCAACCAGGTCTCACATTTCCCTCTCTTAAGATTAAATATTTTTTTTATTTGGTAGCTCAGAGAAAGCAAAAACTAAAGAATGTCGTGTCCCCTGAAATAAAAGCTGGAAGGGTTGAAGAATTGAGAGACTCTGATAATGGGAAAATATACTGGTGGGATAATTCTACATAGGAACTCTCCTGTATAGTTTCTGAAATACTATGAGAAAAAGCTCATCTGATTGGTCCACAGTTCTCTCCACCCTCCCTCTTTAGTAATTGGCTGTAAAGTTTCTCCTCGCCTTCTTCCCTCCCCTAAGCCCTGTGGTGATTGGTTGCTGGTCCCCCCCGAGCGCGCGGGTTTAAAAACCGAGTACTTTCCTTGTGCTTGCTCTCTTTCGCCTCCTGTCCCCTTCATAGCTGCATGGAATAAACTCCCTGGACTATGGAATGCAGTGCGTGAGAGCCTTCCTACCTCTTTGTCTCTGGACTCGTGGCTGGCTATCCCAGGTGTGAGTGTTTCTCCATGCTAACAACTGCACGGGTGATATCCCTCGCTGGTTAGGTGAATTCCACCCCCAGAACTACTCCCTCTCAAAGGAGGTTTTGGGATTAAACCATGAAAGGAATCTGCTTAGGAGAAACCCCCAGGTAAAAAGCCATTAAAAGAAAGGTGGAAGGAGTGTGACTTTGTAATTTTAAGAAATAGCCAGAAAACCATCTTTGATGAAGAAAAATATACCAGAGATTGGTTTAATCTTTAGGCCACCTAGTAGGCATCAGAAACTGAAAGCATCAATCGATGTGCACCTAATTTTCCAATTAGGAAATTGTCATATATGAATTATTGTTAAACTTTAATAGCATTATAACATTATTGATGCCCTCCTAATAGTGCCCTTAAGGCACAGTGTCTTGCCCCAATCAGTTCAAGGAAACATAGTGAGAAACTGAACTGAAAGACTTTAGAAAAATGGATGGCTAGCAAAAGAGCTGACCAAAGATCTTCATTATGTCAATTCTTCTGATATTTGGAGTCTGCCAAGCCATTTCTCACCTTCTCTGAGGCCTGGGAGTTTAGCACTACAATTAATGAAAAAGTAATGCAGTTTATTGCAACATCTGGGCTCATATGAAGGTTCGTATTCCATACAACCTCAAATTTCCTTCTTTTGCAAGTCTTCTTGCCATATTGTTCAGCCCAGATGGGTGATAGCCTTAAACATCACACTAAAGACCAGGTCTTTTATGTTTTCTGTTTCCTTATGTTCCTCCTCCACAGTGAGTCCCACAGCAGGCTACCTGGGACAACTCTTTGAGGTGAGCCCTAGCTCACAAAATGTGGCATGTTCTTTCTCAGAGAGATTATTCTTAAGAAGTATTTTCTCTTACCACTGTTAAACATCTTTTTGCTAGAATCCATGCAGTAAAGCAGATCTGTAGTGTTTCATCTTACATGTTGGCATTTAATCATGTATCAGATACAAATGTCATGTACCACGTTGGCTGGTGCTTCATCCTGCCAGAAATACATTGCCTGACTTCTCTAAACCAAGCAGATAAATTTTTAATATTTACCATTTTATGTCTCATTTTAACAAGTCCCATGAACAGTCAGGTCTTCAGTACTCGCTCGGCGATATCATTTGTGCATATCACAAGTGGGCAGATGACAGAACAAAGATAGGTGTACAAGTCAAATAACCTGACATACCCATAGCCCCTGACATTCTTATCTTATGACATAATTGCAGGTCTGAAATGCTGCTGAACCCACTGCTACACCAAATAAATCTTTGGCACTGTGAGTAATATCATTACTACAGATCTTGCTTAGTATGTCTAGAAATTTGTGTCTGACTGCTTTAAGGAAGAGATTGGATGTTTTCCAGGTGACCTGAATACATATATATAAATGTATATGTCTCTTTAAAGAGTACCTTACACTGTGAAGCTGACCAGAGAATCTGTGAAAATGTTAAATTTATTAAGAGTGGGTTGACTGCTTTCTTTAGCTATGTGAAACTTTTATGGATCATCCTTCAAATCTGACTGCTGGTTGGATTCCAGATATTATATGTACCTATGTATGGTTATAATAACACAGCTACAGGATTTGCTGTAGAAGATATAAGGGGGGGTTGCATATGACTATGCACACGTCTCAAGTCTGCAGCAGTACAGAGGGCTGAAATCAGGCCCAAATTCTAAACCAGGTCTCAGACACATTAGCTGCAAACCTGCAGTTTCACAGATTCAATGCAAAACACAACAGCCTGGTAGATAGTTTTTAGGGCTTTTGTCCTTTCAATAATCTTAATGCACTTTAAAGCACTGAAATAAACTAGCTCTTCAGACTGAAGTGTTTTATGAAGCAGACTAACATTAGTAGTCCCAGAATACATACCTTGGAAAGGAACATACAGAAAACACAACCATTGTATGACTGTCTGGAAGGAAGCAACACACTAATTTAGGGCAAGATCTAGAGGATGTCATATACATCTGCAGGTTCTGGTGGGTTAAGTAGAAAGACACTACCAGAATCATCTTTGTTCCAGATGTTGCTTCCAATACTTGATTGCACAGACTCATGTAACCAGAAATGTTAAAAAAACCTCCTAATATTTTCTAATTTTCATTACCTATACAAACATTTTGAGCCCCTGTGTATGCTGCAGTAGGGCTAGAATCAGAACTGTATATTTATAATATGTCTTTATGAATGCAAATTATGATGTTATACTAAAAATATATTTCTTGGTCATGAAGTATTTTATTTTATTTGGGGATAAAAGGGATTCTTTTAGTCTGTGTACTAACCAACAATAATGCTTAGACATTTCTCAATTCTGCTTATCGATTTGTCTTAATAAAATCATGAAATAATTTCAGTAATTTCTTGAAGAAGTACTTAGTCATTACATAGCAGAGCAGAAATTAAAAGCATTTTAGTATGTGGTGACATCTTATGAAAGCTTAGTTTTAAGTTCTGCAATAATAGGCAATAGCTAACTGGAGCAGAATGGAAAGAGTGGGACAATAACTTTCATTGTTGAAGTTATTTGAAAGTCAAAATGTGAAAGTAAAGAAATAAAAATTTGAATTTAGGTAATTTTTTACTATGAAATGAAATAAAATAAGTGTTTGGACAATACTCTTGGGCACTTGGTTTGACTCTTGGGGATGGTCCTGTGCGGAGCCAGGAGATGGACTTAATGATCCTTGTGGGTCCCTTCCAACTCGGCGTATTCTGTGATTCTGTAATAAAGAGACAATCTGAGAAAGATTCTGCTCCTGGTTACCAGGTCCCTCACTTGTATTAGTTCTGATCTTCGAAATAGTCATGACAAGAGGCAAAATACTGCTTCTGTGTTGTGTTATGAGAAAAATTCCAGATTAGACATTCAGAATATTTTGTTGCCCAACAGCATAATTCACATAACAGAAAATGTTGACTTGATGTTCCTGGTGAACCCTCAGCAATTCCTCCTTGTCCTGCTTTGAAGTATGTCTAGCTTGAGAGTTTGGAATGCTGGACACAAATTTCTAAAGAGCTGGATGTGTAGAAACACTCTACAGCTTAGACAAAGGACCTTAATTGTAGTCACATAGTGTAAATCTTAGGTAACAGCTTCACCACTCCTTTCAAATAATCTGAGAAGACAAGTAAGAGGCAAAAAGGAAATGTCAGAAATATTTTAGCTAACATTTTTCTCATGAAATTACTAAATATATATTATGTTACTGAATAACCTGGAGCCTTCGACTTCAGAGATAATGTGTATTCTGCAGGGGTTTTGAGAAGCTTGAGAAGCTCCTGCTGCTTTACATCCACCATGCAAAGCAGAGCTGTTCTTACTCTGCTTCAGACCCTGCTGCTTCTGCCAGTGCCTGGCTATTGGCTTGACCGCGGCAAATGGGTTCGAAACCCGTCTGGAATAACGACCGCTCGATTGCTGTTTGCCAAGGTTTGCATCCTCAGCTTTTCTGGTCTGAAAGCCGTTATTAGCATTCAGCACTTCACAGCTCTTTATAAGGCAGCTGTACAGGGCAGCAGCGAAGGCAAAGAGGAAAGAGTGGAAACTCTGTTGCTTCAATTCCAAGTTTTATTTCTCTGTCCTGTTAGGACAGGGTTATTAGCTTGAAGGGAGCAGGCAGAGAGACGCTTTGTGCTTTCTCTCTGCAGTATTTAAAGGGTTTTACAGAGTGGGATGGGTGTACCAGAGCTTAACCAATCAGAAGTGATGATACATAACAAAAAACCAATGGAGACATCTCCAGGGAGGAACAAATTCAAACGGACTAATAACAGCATAGCTGGAGGGAATTTCAAATCAAGGTAGCCTGTTACAGGGCCAGGGGCTGTGTGAAGGAGGAGAGGAGGTGGTGTGAGTGACATATCTAAGGATTATATGTTGCTATGGTGTAAATTCCTCCTTTGATCCGCCTTCAGGGACAGAACCTGGGTTGCACCACAGCAACAAGACCCTTTTTTTTTCCCTATAGTTTTGGGCTATACTGAATACTCTGACTGCAGAGACCAAAGTGAGCAAATTTTTCATTCTTCTTTTTCTGACTTGAATTCCCACAACCTAGTGTTTGTAGTGGAAGCATGAAAAGGCAAAAGCATACACTTTTTCTTAAAGAGAATTTTACATTAAGCAAGGAGTGAATCAGGGTTAGTTAACCTTTGCACTGGGGTTTAGTTTGCAGTTCCTGGGGTTAGGCTTATATACCAGCACCATTGCTCCAACAAGGTGCTACTGGAGAGAGTGAGAGCCTCCATCTCTTGAACCCAAGTAAGAACATCAGAACAGCAGCAGCATATGGTCTGTGGTCTCTTCCCTGCTGACATGGACAAGGAGGATTGAGCTGTGCTCAAATGCTTTTTAAATAAGCTGTTGTAACTTGGACTGAATTCATGTATACTGGAGGACAGTACTCACAGGCATATCAGGATGGGAGATTTCACCCAAACAAAGCAGGGTGCTACCAAACATGTAGTATTTTCAGATGCTTTAAAAAGGGTAGCATCATAAGATGCTTTTGTGAGATAAGACCAATTTACTGCTGAAATGCCTTTGGGGAACAACAGGCTTGTGTCCATCTGCAGTGAAGGACCTTTGGCTGTAGTGGATTGTAGGCTTCCTGCTGGTCAACCACACACCAAGCATGTGCACCAAGTTTTGTCATGAATGGTGACCACCATTTGTGGTCTGCCTTTACCAGAATTTGTACCAGACTAAGCCTTCTTTGTGCTCCTCTCAGGTTCAGCAAACCCTCTGCTGGACTGCTGCTTCCCATTGTGTTGCCATGCTTTGAGGACAGTATGAATCAATCAGAAACTTTTTATATAGAGAATGATCAGGACTGGAGAACAGGTCAGGGAAAGAAGACTCAGTAAGCTGGAGTTACTTAACCGGAAGGAGGAAAACTTGAGACTAAAAATCTGCTACCAAATATCCAAGATAAAAAACGCTTCTGTTGACCACAAGGGAATAACTTCGTTCTGTCTGTTGTAATTAGGACAAGAAGTAATGGACTCACATTGCAGCAAGAAAGGTTTTGTTTAGAAAGAACAAAATGTTTCTGTCAGCAAGGCAATGAAGGCTTGTAACAGATTATTTGAGATGGCTATAGAATGTCCCTTCATGGGGGAAATTTAAGGGCATGCCAAACCAAAATCCATCACGATGGCACAGGTAGATATTTCTTCCTGTGTTGAAGCTTTGGACTGGAGTGCTTCCCATCTGGAAGGAACTTTCCAGGCTTCTGACTCTACACAGGTGGGCAGAGACCTCTGAGTGGACTCAGGTTTCTGTGGGCTTTCCAACTGGCTCTTGTGGGAACTGTGACACTGAGCAGAGAGTGCTTCACTGGGCATTGCACAAGGCACTTGGGCTGGTCAGACTGGCCTTGATCCCTCTACCTCTTCTCCCAAACCTGTTTCTTAGTATTGCTCTGCACAAACACATCCAGTGTGGCATTTTCACTGGAAGCAGAAAGCCTCAGGGCCAAATGCCCAATGGATAAGGCCAAGGAGTTGCTCTCTCTCTCTGCAGCAGATGGATGAATCCTCTCCTGACCAGCAGCACAGCTGAGGCATGGGAGATGGTGCAGGCTTGCCATCCCATGACCCAGCCTCCCCTGCAAGAAGGATGAGGTCTGAACCTTGGCGTTCTCCAGCTGCAGATGGAATTAAATCTTGGGCTCCTCCTTGCGGGATGAACTCTCTAAATGCTGTCCTAGGTCACCAGACCATTTTTACCCTTAGTAGCTTTGATGAATTCAGATGTATGACAATGGTTATTAAACATATAGCACCACATATAAGCTCTGAAAAAGCCTTTCTTTCTTAGAATATTTTTCTATTAAGTGATCCTATGTAATTTCCCACCTATATGTAGATAAACCTTCAAAAGTTTTCCCAGGTTCCCTTTCTAACCATAAATCGAGCACACTGTGGTGCAGGTTAGGGGTCTGGCTTTGGTGCCTGTGGTTTCTATTCTCCCCAGGCAGTTTGAGTTCTCCTCTGCCCAGCCTTGAAGATTTGTGGGTAAGCAGCTTAGATGTCTGAATAACGTATGGATCAGTGTATGGGGCCTTTCGTGTAGAGTCTGTGTTGCAGGCAACAGTAGCAGTCTAATGCAGTCATTCAGGAATTCTGGGTTTGCTCATGTCTGCTGCTTTGCTTGTTGCCTTTATGTGATTGTGTGGGTTTTTCCTTGGCAGGGAGCACTGTGTTAGAGATGATGTATTAGCAATGATGCAACTTCTTCAATCATTTGAAAAAAATTCCTGAAATTCTTGCCCTTATCTAGTATAGCACAGTACATTTCAGCAAAGAGATCCTGGAAGAGGAGCAGGGAACATTTGTGGCTGGGTGATGGCCTGTTTCCAAGGGCAAGCATCCAAGACATTCTTCCTCCCCCCAACTGCACAGAGACATGTCAAAGGAGCCCCTTAATTCTGGTCTCAGGTCAAGATGCCTCTTAAATATATACCTCGGTGTAACAAAACTTCTAGATTTTTGTCGCAAATCTGTATGGAGTAGTCATTTAATGCTAAAAACCTGGTCATGAATATCAGGAAAGTTTATCTGGGAAGAATGTTCAGTCCTTCCATACATCCACATATTTCACTGTGGGTGTATTTCTTGGACCCAGTGTTTTTCTCAGTCAAACTTCACTTCAGAAGTTAGTAACTATTAAAACTGTCCACCTTTCCCCCATTTTTTTTCACAAGACAGTGAATTCTTATGGCTAATTTTTTCCTTGCTTTCCATTCTGACAGTATGATTGATTCCAATATTCTTATATTAAGTAAGTCATGGGTCCAAATCCCATCCACTACTGCAAAAATGAAGTGGTGTGAGTACAGGGGGAAATTAACCAATGAGGTGAGTAAACACACTTCAGTGGTGATGCTCATGTTGCTTTTGCAAAGACAAAACATGACTCAAGAGGATGACTGTGTATCCAAGCTTAAAGAGTGTTGATTAAAAAGACTTGTTTGAAAACAGGTGATGCTTACCACAAATATGGGATGTGATACAGTGGCAAAAGTGATATAGGACCATCTTTTCCAAGTCCAAAAAAGGTAGGGGTTACAAAAATATATATATTTTTAAAATAATTAATGGTCTTTAGCATTCTCTGTAGCTATGATGATTAAAGTAAATCAGGTCAATTAGAAACACTTTATTTGTATTTTTCACTGTTTGGAAGTGACATACAGAAGAGAATGTAAGCCCACAAAAATAAAAAAGGCCTTTAGAAACCTAAATGCGAACACATGCAAGATTTCTGCTGTCTTGAGGTTAGCTAGTCAAAACCAGTCGTGCTATAAAGAAGTACTGAGGGAGAAGGGCATGTGTTTGTGAGTATATAATCTCATCTCCAACATTTTTTCATCTGCGAAATATGAAGCTGAAACAAATGACAGCCTCCTGACATCCAATTCATCATACCACACTTGCAGTGTTATCAATGAAGAAGGAGGGGTAAGAATGTTAATCCATAACAGAAAGAACAAGGTAGGTAGTGAAACCTGTTTAATGTACCCATCAGAAGCAAGCGTAATAGCTGGCTTAGTTTTAAACCCACAAACTTAGAAAAATGAGTCATGACAGTTTTAAAAATGAATGTAAGATGCCCTTTCATGGTGAGAGAAAATATATAAAATACTTAAAATACTTCCATGCAGTAACACAGTTTATCATCTTGGTTTGTAAATTTGGCCATATAACTTGAACTTGCCTCTGGATGTATGAAGGAACTGTCAACGGCAGCAACAAGAGCAAGAGGAGCAACAAGAGGCAGAATCCCAGGGGTACAGGAGAGAAATGCACTTCCCAGTGAGCTGCAGATTATTCCAGTAAGGTAAGAAGAGAATCAGTCCCTGGGTTTTACACTACATTTAAAACACAGAGCTCCCACCACTATGCTTTGCAGAAGCCCCCTCACTGGCTCTGTGCTGATTTATGGGCCAGGGTTAATGATAGTATCTTCTCCAGTGATGGCTGAAACCAATGGATATATTTCAGCAGAACCACTCTTCTCTGGTTCAGTTTTGCTGTCTGAACCAAAGGCTTCTGTATCCCGGGAGATCCTACTGCCTTCCTAGTCATGTCTGCTTTCATTTCTTCCTGGAAAAGCAAAGTCTTCCCCAGGATTAATCTGGGATTTTGGTGGCTCAGAGGTACCAAAGGGTGGTCTGGTCAAATGCCTCCAGCTGAGAGTCTCAGAGGCTGGGGGATTCACCATCACCTGTGTCTGGCTGGCTCAGGAGGTGTCCAGAGAAAGTGTAGAAAGGCTATACTCCAAATATCTGGATAAAAATCCATAACTTGCATGCTCCCTCCTTTTCTTGATTTGCATGTATGAACTGTAGCATTATGCACTGTTAGAAAACAGTGAATTCCACGGTCTTTTGTAGAGTAGATCTGTATCACACATGTATCTGGAACACCAGTGGGTCACAGGCTGACACACCTCTCTGGACCTACCAGTACATCTGGAATGTATAAAGCTATGTGTTTGTGACAGCTCTTTAAAATGTACATCTTAAGTTAGAAAATATAAAACATTATATATAAACAGAATAACAGTTTGTTTATTATATGTAAAGTTTAAAGAGCATGACATTACTAACTTAACCCAAAGACTTTTCACAGTAAAATGGAAAAACATTTTTCAGTATTTAATTGTACCCATTGTTCTGTCTTCTGAATTCTTTTTTTTAGTTAAAGGAACCTTTTAATTCAAGCCCCTAAAAAGCATTTATTGTGATTGATAATCAATACAAGATGACATCTTCAACAAGGAAAAAGCACTTCCCATCTGGTGGGAGGGGAAAAAATACATTGTTAAACTAAAATACATCTTGTGGTCACACCCCTAGACATGTATCCAGTAAAACAGGAAAAAACACTTCCTAATAGAAGTAAGAATTCTGGCTAGATGTGATTTCAAGTGCACACACCTCCAGCAAACATGCTCTTGATTTATAGAATATAGACCACAATTCTTAATATTGCCAAGTTCAATAAATTGTGAGGGATTTCACGTCAATTTGTTAAATGTAACATATTTTAAATAGCACTTAATGATATTTTTATTTATGCAACGCTGAATGAAATGGAGATCTGGTTCTCCTTTTGGCTGCAGCAGTCACAGTGAGAGTCAGAGGCATGCATACAAATCAACAGCAAAGAAACCACTGATGAGTTGCTTTCCTGCCTGAAGATGGGAATCTGTTCATGCTTGTAAGAGTCAAATTAAAGTAATAGCATAATGAAGTTTGGCCACAAGCACAGCTGCACCATGAGTGTATTTTCGGGTTGTTTACAGTTCAGAACCAATCCAGTGGTATGCAGGAGGACTTGTTGTAATCTGAGCTAGAGGTTCCTTGGGCTGAGCCAAACTGGGCAGCACCAAGCAGAAGAGAAAAATGAGCAGGATTTAAAAAATTTTTTTTTTCATTTGAAGAGCTGTGGGAACACTAGAGTTGTGGAAGTACTGCTGCTTTTCAATATTTAGGATCCAGAAATTAAGGAGAGGTTATTAATTTTCACTTTTTTTGGTTTAAGAAAGATACTCTTTCTTTTGTTTTTTTGAATGATCATAACAAGAAAGCAGCCCTTAAAAACCCTCAGGAGTGCTGCAAGTGTATCTTTAAGGTGAAATGTTATTTCAAACCTGGTTTTGGGATATATCAAAGAACAGAAGTAACATCAAATGTGTCAATTTTTTTCCACTGACATATTTCAAATTGAATAAATATATGAATAGCTGTGATCTTCTTCAGAATATGTTCCATTCCCCTGTGTGTGGGAGATTTTCATGGTCAAGGGTGCCACAGACTGACTGCACATCTGACAATTCACAGACTTACTGGCTGCACCCTCAAACCGGCACAGTGGGACTCTGTTGGGCTGGGTGACCAGGAAATTCCAGCGTTTCAGGGCCAATGTGAATGGAAACCAAAGCAGATCAGGTCTGGGTCACGGGAAGCATTTTGCGACAGTCACAACCAGGACATTATGCTTCATTTTCAAAACTGCTGTCAAACACTACTGCAGACTACGTCTCAATGACATTTCCGATCAGGGCTGACGGTGGTGGATTTCTGCTAACATGGAAAAATGACCCCTTGGTTCAGTGATAAAACTGTGAAGCTGCAGTCACGCCCTGGTGTGATGTAACCATGTTTGCCATTCTTATTTGAACACAGCTGCAACTAGTATCCATAATTCAAATTAAGTGCTATTTAGGAGGGTGTTTGGAAACCCGATTAGTGTTCCAGGATTGAGATTTATTGTTTCCAGACTAGTGGCGACTTTTCCTTTATAGTTTTAACAATTTAGGGTAATTGAGACAAAATGTCAAGTGGAGAATGTAGTATTTAAAAATGTCTGAATAGAACAAGCAAGAAAAGTCAGATTTACTTCGCTAAGCCTGACTTTGCAAGCTCACCTATTTATCAGCTTTGCAGGGTGTTTTTTGCAGGGTGATTGTAAGTGCCCATGATTTCCTCAGGGGGCTCAAGGGTGCACCTCTCTGTAAAATGACTGAAAAACCAGAACACAGTTTGCTACAGTGAGTGTCCAATCCAGACATGATCTGTCCTGGTGTCATGCTTGCCTTTCACACACACACCTCTTGTCCACCTGTGAGCAAGTCATGAGGGGCAGGATCATCTCACCTCCTTTTACGCATCTAGAAGGTATCCATGTAGTCTAAACTGGACACCAAAAAGAGGCAGGTAGTTCTAAGGAACCACTTGTGCCATCCTCAGGTATCTGTCTGAGATCAGTCACGATCAATCACTCTTGCAACACATGTCAAATGAGCCAAGTCTAACTTACATCAGATTTCACTCTTTGAAATAGCTAAAGACTAAGTCTGTAAGTCTTGATTTTCCCATATTGAGCAAGAAGACCAGCTGTCTATTGCACAGGTTCAATCACCTCTTAGATAAAAAGAGAGTGCTCTGCTCTTGACTCTTACTGCATCTGTCCTGAAAGGTTACTGAAGCTTGAACCTCTGTGCAGGATAAATGAGTGGGAATGCAGATAGTGAGAATGAAATTACTTGCTGAAAATAAATTGTTTCTGTAAAAGGCATGGAAAATCAAGTGGCAGTTGTCAAATCTATGTAGGTAATGCAAGGTCTTTTCTGAGGAGCTGGATAGAAGTCCTGTCCAACTTACGGCCACTGCATGGTGTATGGGCAATGGATTGAGCCACATTCACACACACACACTCTCTGTGAGTACCAGAATGGAAAATGCAAGTGAGGCTCTAGGTATATCTAGGTATACATCTTTAGACGATTAAAAAAGAGATGCTCTTAAATGCTCTCCCAGCAGTAAAACCCTCTGTGCATTGACTGAAGGTAGAATGTCCTGATGAAGCATAAGGCAGCAAACAGACATGTAAGGAAGAAAAGCTATTATATATTCCAAGGCAAACAATTAGCAGAGGTCCCTACTGCAGCCAGGAAGAAGAAATTAATCTTTCTGGTATCTGTTTGGTTATCTGGGCAAGATGGAAAAAGATGGAAATATTCGAGAAGGCAAGTTTGGTTGAAAATGTATCTGCAAATCTACTTCCCCTGCCTACACTGGAGATGAATTATAATTGCGAAATGTGTATTTTTGTGATTTACTCATTGCCCCCTTTGAAAATAATTCAGAAAGTAAATGTGCTGTAATTTCTAAAGAAGAAGACACAAGCAAAAGATGTTTATAAAAATTTACTGTGTTGTTCTTTCCACAGTGACCTTGGGCTGCAACAGTCAATGACATTGCATAAATATTTGTTTGTTGGATTAACATCTTCATCTGATTTGCAACCCCATCTGATAGAGGAGGAGAGGGAGTCTCAGCAGGCTCTCCAGCACCATTTGCCCAGGGAACAAAGCCCTTTTTTTTGTCAGGGATTATTCGTTAGCAGATTTTCATGGCTGGCTGGTGTTCACCAGCCAAAGACAGGAGAAGATGACTTTTTTGTGGAGCTGGAGTCCCCCATGAGCGTGTGTAGGAGCTTGGGCGAGGGTGGGGTGTCCAAGAGGGGGGTATAGGCTTTCATGTGTCTTGGTTTGCCATGTGCACAGCTGTGACCAGCTTTGCCAAAATTTTTACTAGTGAATGTGCCAGAGAGATCACACACTATGCAAGCCTGATGATACTGAACGGCTGCTTCCATCTCTCGTGGTAAAGGTGCAGCTGTGACCATTTGAATATTTGCAGGGTATGCTACCATCTTCCTAAGTAACAGATAACAGCCCACTTCTGTCTGCCTGTGTGATTGAAACTTAAAAGTGAAGGGGAGAGGGCACAGCCTGGCACACAGAGCCCTCTCTGCAAGTACCTGCATGCAGGAGTACCTATGTTCACATCTACAGCAATCATTCCCCACTTATCTGTGAAAATAGAAACCTTTGGCACAAGTGTTTATGAAAGCAGATAAAGAAGCTAAATCACACTTAAGCAAAGTGGCTTTAAGTGTGGTGACAGAACTGGAAGGGACTTTGCTGGGTTACTAAATTGAGTCTCTTCAAGGTCACTGGCAACTGCTTGTTATAATTCCTTTCTCAGCTTATGAAGTTCAGTTTTGAAAGGGTACATTTATAATCCTCCACTATGCCTACTAGAAGTGCTTTGCAGAGCCTCTCTGTTCATACCGTGAGCAACAGTCACAAATGCTCTCTAGGATTTTTCAAGCACTGCTGAGAGTTATTTGAAAGATGGTTACTTTAAATATGTTTTCTTACTTGAACAGATTGTATTTCCTCCTGTTCTTCATGTAAGATTCCCCACTGATTTTGGCTTCGCTACTTCTGTAAAGATAACAGAATTGAGTTATTTTAGGCCGGAAATAATCTTTCCCCTTTGAAGGAATGCCTTTCCACTGCAGAAGAGACTTGTTCCCCTTGTTGTACTGGCTAACAGCCGTGCCAGCTGTAATCTCCCCCAGAAACAAAACCGCACAAAACCTCCTACATCTGCAAAGAAACTTTCTTTACTTATTTGCTAGCATGGGAGCTGCTTTTGACTTGCAACCAGAAATTGAAATTATTGTTTAAAATGGCTGTGCTGCAAGTAGTGAGGATGACTCTCAGGAGGGTCTGAAGTGTGATGGAATATGCAGGATTTTTTGTGTGTACTGCTTGGAACAGGCTGCATTCCTTACCTGCATCTCACTTACCTGTAAATCTAGGAACAAGGCTGCTTAAACAGTGCTATTGCTGCAGACTGAATTTAGCTCTAATTTGTATTCAGATTTCATTAGTTAGCCTAGCTAAAATGACCTGTTGGTAAATATTTCAAGGACTAGATCATAGTAGAAAGAAAACTAAAGGCATATTTGAGTTTATAAAGCTGCCTAATTTTCTGTCATTTAATGAGTATCTTTTTTATCTCACAACTTCTGTTGTTCATCAATTCATGGCATTATTTACTGGAAAGTAATGGCACCATTTACCAGAAAGCAAGTTTAATCTGCTACTCATTGTTTTCATCCATTTTATAAAATTGACCTTTCATCTTTAACATTGTTCCTTTCTTGAAGCTTTGCCAGAGGAATGAGAAATCTATCTCATCAGACAGCTGTGAGGCATCTGATATAATAAAGGATGGTACTATCATCACATCACATCCAGTGATAAATGAGTCCATTTCACAAAACCACAGAGCTGGTGCTGCTTGCATGACACCAACAGCATATGAATGAACAAGACAGGCTCGTGTCCTGACTTGGAGTTAATTTAGGAAAAAGTTTGTTATGTATCTGAAAAGCATGATAAGGAAACATTCAAGAACGGTGCAATAAATCTGAAATTTGTCCTGGAGAGTTGAATATGATTGCAGATAGGTGGATAGGTGTTGTCCAATAAAAAATCTGAGCATTTTGGGACCTGTCCACCTTCTTGGATGAGTCTAAGTCAACAGATCAAACTATCTGACTTATCTATCTATAAGATCTATGTCTATCACCCTTCTCTGAAGCAAAGGGAAACACAGAAAGTAGGGGAAACTGCCAAGTCAGCAACGTGCAGCTCCTATAATCATCTGACAAAGCAGGGTCATTGGCCCCATTGCCTGGAAGACCGTGTTCTTCGGGAGGATGAGAAGGCAGGTTTTACTTTCCTCCTCTACTACAGCTAAATTCGTATTAATACATGAACCACAATTTCCATGTGGCATGAGGTAAGCATGAACCTCGACTGCTGTACAAACAAAACCTGAGCAGGAGAAGAAATGTCAATGACGCAAAGAGGCTGGTCCCAGCCCTGATGAAGTCACTGAAAGGGTCTGGGATTTCCAGGCTATGGATCCACCTACATGGGGGCAGGCCTTAATTAAACATTGGAATCAATGATCTTAGAGGTCTTTTCTGACCTAAATAATTCTGTGATTCTGTAAATTATCCAAGAGTCTTGGCAGCTGCCTCATTAGGCCTGTTAAAGGAAAACATGGCTTTTACATTTTCTGTTGGTTTAGTTTTCGTCTGAGCTAAACTAACTTTCAAGTATCAGCAATTTTCATCTATAGCAGGAGTTTGAATAGTTCTGCAAGTAGAGGAGTGTACCTGTCCCAGTGTCATGGTCTGACCCGGTGTGAGACAAATTTAATTGGTTAAAAACAGGTAAAGGACAGTTCTATGAGCCATTTAGTGTTCCTGTGACGTCTCTGTGAAAGGAATGTTATAAAAACCCTAGGAAGTGACGCGGCACCTCCTCACTTCCTCCCTTTCTCCCTGCTGACCCACGAGAGGCAGTGGCTCGCCCCCGACCCCCAGGCCAGGGGCCCACGGCCTGGGGGGCTGGCAGCGGCAGCCAGCCTCACCCCCCACTGGTCCTATGCCATTCTGGACCTGAGAGGAGCTGGTTTATTATCATCTGGACCAAGGCCAAGCAGAGAGGCAGCTAAACTAAGCCAAGCTGAGGCAAGCTACTCAGAGAGGAAGCCGAGGCCGAGAAAGCCGAGAGAAAGCCGAGAGAAGCTAAGCCGAGCCGAGTTACGCAGAGAGAGCCGAGTTGGTGAGATCGAAGACTGACCTTGCTGTTTTAGATAAGAGATTATTAGCAGCCAAAAGACTTGTTAAAAAATTTGAATGGCTGCCAGTGCAGAGAAGCGAACGGGGGAAGAAGAGCCTTGGGCTTGGGGAAGCAAGCCTACTACAGTAGCATTATTTTAGTGGGAGCATGTAACTGTTATAAATACTTTTGTAGGCATTTTCTGCAAATATTAACCTCTTCTCCAAGCTAGAGAGAAAGGAAAGCAGTCACGTGAAAGACTAAATATGGAGCGAGCAGCCAAACGGAAGAGAAGACAAGGAGTGGCAGGAAGTGCCAGGGAAGCCATCTTTACTAGCATCGGGATCCATCTTTTTCTGTGAGCTGTGTTGTGTGATCTGGAATAATACCAAACTAAATTTCTCTTTGAATCACAATATGAGCCATGGGGAAGTGAGAAATTTGCAGCCTAAAATAAGAACATTTTTATGTTGTGTGCAGATGAAATTTGCAGCCTTTACAGTCTTTGCAGCCTTTGCAGCCTTTGGAGATTATGAGTAAAGCAGGAGCCTGTTACCTGAGTACCTTTAAGCTGGAATGACTTACTCTTAAAATGTTTAACCCCAACAGACTTTTCTTGTGACCCACAAACTGCAGAGTGTATTGTGGGAGAGAGGATACACCACTGCAAAAACCTGGACAGGCTGTGGTGTTTCTGGAAGGTTTGGAACCACTCTGAAGATACTTCTTAGGGAACTGTCTTCCGTGGGATGGATCCCACTACACTACAGAAAGAACTCTCTTTATCCCATAAGGTGGCAATAAGAACTCTTAATCATAACAGTAGAATCTCATGTTTATGTCCTTTGCGTGATCAGTGAGAAAGATTGCAGTGTATGGGGGGAGAGTGATATTTGTATATTATGCCTTAACATTTTTTCATTATTTTTCATTCTTTCTATTCTTAGTAGTGTTAGTGAAATAAATAATTTAATCATTTTTCAAGTTTGCAGCCTGTTTTTGCTGTCTCCTCTCCTCTAAAGAGCTAAGTGTGGGGATCTGGAGTTTGCCTCCAGATTAACCCTTGACACCCAGTCACTGGAAAACCAAAAATTTGGGCTTAGCAGCAACTGCAAAAAATCCAAAACCCCAAAGTAGGAAATAATTATAGTAAATGTCCATCAAAAAGTTTGTATTTTGAAAGATATGAGTATATAAAAACAGGATTTGGCATGTCACTTGTCTTATACTCAGCTGCCACGTCTATATAACTACTGTAGACATAACAAATACGTGGATCATCCATTACCTGTCTTACATTGGAGAAAAGATCTCAAGATTGAATTGCTGATGCAAATCCAAAAATACTACTCTAATATCAAATATAATCATTTTAATGTAGTTGCAACCTGCAGAGCCACATCCAGGTGCTAGGTGATGGAGAAGCTGTGTATCTGCCTGGTCACTGCCCCCTCATATCGCACAGAGCATGTCTTGTAGCAAGCAGATGCAATGGGGCTGGGGAGGAGGGAATAGTCTTATTAAGCCCTTTCCAGACTGAAGCGATAGGTAATTTTCTTGTAATTAGAAACAGAATCTGTCCTGTACACAGACTGTATATTGTTAGTGGCTCCAAGAGTTTATGAAGAACTTGCTGTCTCAAGGATAAAGGCCTTCCAATATTTCTTTCTGGATAAAAAATAATGATTAAATATTTAGAATGGTACAAACTCTCATTTTTCATAATTTACATACATATATTATTTCAACTTTTGTTACAAGCCTAAGTAAATGTTTTATTAGACCGTAAGTGCACACCTGAGAACTTAGTATTTTGGTTTTCATTGGGAAATGCAAAATAATTATTTTTACAACTGGCTAGAGAGATATAGTACAATTATTACTGTTCAGGGAGCAGTTTTTATAATTTTGGGTTCCTTACTGAAATCAGTGTAGTTATTTGGGGGGGGGGGGGGGGGGGGGGCAGACTTTTTGGACTCTTNGGGGGGGGGGAGGGGGGCGGCAGCATTTTTGGACTCTTCATTGAAGCTGGTTAGCTTTTTGTGGTATAAAGAGCTTGTAATGGAAACTGTATTTGCACACAAAGTAGAGCATGATAAGTAGAAATTTTGGAAGACTTAATATTTGAACTATTAATGTGTGAACAAGTATTGACGGCTTGCACTTTGTATTCTGTATACTTTAAAAAGCCATATTTACAATACTTGTTTCATTGTGGCTATGGTACAGCCCAGGGTTTGTGAAAGTGCTGAGTGGGTCGATTTCCCGTCACAGGACTTCGTCCCTGAAGGCGAATCAAAAGAGAATTCTGTGGCATAGCTACATATGCCTTTTACCTGACACTCCTATCACGTCTTTTCTTTCGTCACAGGACCTTAGAGCTTGTAACAGGCTGGCGTGATTTGAATTTGCCTCCAGCTAGGTTGTTATTAGTCAGTTTGAAAGTTGTTCCTCTCTGGAGATGTCTTTATTGGTTTTCTGTTATGTATCATCACTTCTGATTGGATAAGCTCTATTATACCTACCTCACTATGTAACCCTTTAAATACTGCAGAGAGAAAGCACAAAAGGTCTCTCTGCTACCTACCCTTCAAGTTAATGACCCTGTCCTAACAGGACAGAGAAATAAAACTTGGAATTGAAGCAACAGAGTTTCTGCTCTTTCCTCTTTGCCCTTGCTTGCTGCCTTGGAAACAGCTGCTGCCCTAAAGCAGCTGAGAAGTGTTTGTTGCGGACGGCTTCCAGACCAGAGAAGCTGGGGCACTCGAACCTCGGTAAACAGCAATTAAGCGGTCGTTATTCCAGACGGGTTTCGGACCCATTCGCCGTGGCCAAGCCAAGCCAGGCACAGGCAACGCGACATTTCATCTATTCCAGTTTGCGTTTTCAAATTTTGTATGCAAATACAATCCAGTTGGACAGTTCTGAACAAAAGAATAAGTCAAGATGGCATATACATTCACTATGACCAATGTTTTAAAGTATCTTAAGGCTCTTAAAAGTGTTGTTTTCATTAAACAGTCACCCTTCCTGGTTTGGGCCTCATTCATGAGCAGTTCATGGTTTAGTGCCTCCCTACGTAGAAATTTAATACAGATATATTAATAAATATTTCTCTGCCATGACATAATTTTCCAGGTTATCAGGAGAATTTTCCTATCCATCCAGTGGAGGATGGAATGCTACTGCTACTGCTCCTGCATCAGTGTGGGATGCTAGTTGGCATGGGCTCTGAAGCTATCGCTAGAGATAGAGGCAATCAAGAGCTATTCAGGCTCTTGCTCTGGCTCTCCCTCTGCACCACGCAAAAGGCAAATCCAGAAAAGTAAAAGGTATGTATGACAGGTCTCCATCAGCAAAAGATCTTGTGCAATCCAAACACATTGTGTCTTACGGTGGTAAATGTGTCAACCAATGGAGCAAACAACAAAGATTGAAAAAGATCAAATATCAACCAACTCTAAAGATCAAAGAAGCAAATCCTGAAAACATCTAAAGCAAAATACAAGTACTCATTCACTTGTAAAGTCTGCCTAAGTTTTGAGTACAGCCACTGGAACCAAGTTTGGGACTAGAAAGTGGTAATACCTTGACATTTTTGATTAGGTACACAGATAGACAGTGGTGTGGATCATCTTTCTGAAATATGAGGCTATTAACTTAAGGGAGGAATTATGTCTTTTACCCTTGCTGGTGGTTCCAGCAGAATTTTCAAACCAAAGCCTGCATCTGACTAAAAGCAGTAATGGTCAGGAAGAGCAGATCTAACTGCATGCGCTCCTGGGACTTCAGAGACACCTTCTCTGGAGTTTTTAGTCCAACCAGCTGTTTGCTTGAGTACAGCTACTTGAAAGCAATTCATGTGAATTTGGTGTGAGAATCGCATGTTATCCCTGGTGCTAGGCAAAATAACAGGGTTCTTACAGTCCTCTAGGACACAGATCCCAGTGGAAATTGGCTCGACATTCACTCAGATCACATAATGAATTATGTTTTGAAACTGCATTTAAAAACAAGCAAACTACTCTGAGGGTGGGAGTACTTACAGACTCATACTTTAATATGTTAATTACATTCATTTGTCATCACTTAAACCTAAATACCCTGTACTACACTAAAATTGCCAAAATCCCATTCCCCTCTCACAGCTTAATATCCAGAAGTAATCTCTTTAAAGGAAAATTAAGTGAGAGACTTTCAGAGTCCCACAAGATCCTGGGGCATCAATGGTGAAGAGGGGGAGAGACTGCAGTAGGGCTTTGATGCATGAAACTGCTGCACTTTTGCAGGAACAGGAACAGTAGTCAGATTTGGGTGCACTGTTATTGTCTTCAGGAAAGCAGTGGCAGTCAGTGCCGTGAGACCATCAGTGTTAAACTCCTGCCAGGCACCACACAAGGGGCAACAGGTTCTTGTGATGCTGAAACTGTTTCCCAGAGCGTGCACACAAGATTCCTCATCAGCTTTCATTTGAATAATTTACCAGATGATGTGTTGCCTGTGTCTACTCTTTCTCTGACGCTAATATTTTCCACTTCTGGCTCTGCAAAAATATCTAATACTGGGCTAACTTACTGCGTATGCAAAACTGAGGGACCTACCCTGCCACTGCCTTTAGTGTGTGAAGAACTGCCCACCAAACCCATCACGGGAAGAAATTCAGGTGAACTACTGCTTTGCCACTTAGTAAATAAACCACTCAGAGTAAGCCATTTCCACAACTTTCTTTGAAAGCTCTCTGCCCATGTTTGCATGAAAGGGTTTGGGGCACAAACAAAGGGTCTGGCTGTGTGCATGTACATCTGTGTTTCACTCCTTGCCCATAATCCTGGCACTGAAACCCAGCGCACTGCTGGGAGGATCCAGTACAGACTGGTTTTCTATGAGAGACTGTCTCCTTCCCAGCAATATCCCCCTATTCTTGCAGGCCACCTTGATCTCCACCACTTCCAGAAATGTTCCCAGGGCAGATCCCTTCTCCTGTCTCCATGCCTGCAGCCTGGTAAACTCATGTCCTTCCATAAGTCCAACAGTATAACTACACACCTATCAGTTTTTCTGAGCAATATTTATGGCTCAGACTCACAGATGAGCTGGAAAAGCAAAACTCCTGCAATGCTGCTTCGGGTTTTCAGTAGGCATTCAGCAAGGCTTGCAGAAGGGGTAGCTCTAATAAGGTCCTTTGCACTGCTGCCTCTTGCACACAGTTGAATGTGCTGTGTGTATACAAGCCTCAGGCTTACAGGGAAGCACCTTCCCATCTATTTTGTCTCTGTCCCTCTCTGCTCAGTCAAGTATCCAGCAAAGAGTGTCCCGTAAATAGGTCTGTTCACTGTCATGTTTCTCAGCTCGTATTTACTTATACCATCTTCATATTGCATGGGTATCATCCTAATTGTTTCATAATGTCGTATAAATTGGCCAGTATAATCAGGAATGCTGGATTGCATTAAGTAAAGTCTTTTTGACATGTACTGAAATATTAGTTCCATATGATAATTTATTATCAGTACAATCTAGATGCCAACAAGATTAGGAAAAAGGGCTCTTTTCCACTTACCTAAATACTGGAAAGATACACAAGTTGTTAGCTTTATATGAAACTAATGATCCCTTGAGGCTCTGGCGAAGGATTTAGGAAGTGGGTAAGAATTAATAAATAGTATATAAAGAGACAGAGTCTCACCTCCCACCCTTGCACACTCCTTATTATACAAACACACCCTCTGAAGGGCACTGAAACTTTCAGAGGTCAAGGCACAGAGACTCCATGAAACACACTGGGTGCATTAACACTGTGTACCTTCATTGCAGCCCATGTGAAGTCTGCACTGGCATCCCCAGCCTGGAGTGCTCCCAGATTCAGGACCTGCTCAGCTACACAGTTTTGCAGTATAATTCTGAAATTTCAAACATTCCATTGGAGGGGGAATGGAGGCAGTATGTAGGGGAAGAGTGGCAAGAAAAAAAATGCTGTATTCCTAATGCATCTGGTCCTGATGAGATGATGAAAAGCACCTGGCCAAAATAGTCCTAGAAGTCATAGATTGTGTTTGACAATGTCATTGCTCCTGATCCTCCCACGGGGACAGTGGAAGAACAGGTTCATGCCTCAGACATACATGGACCAAGCAGCAGATCTGGCTGGAAGGATTAAAAAGTATATGAGATGCAATGGCAAAGTGCCCTCTTCCTGCACTTCCTAGGGTGTCTATCAACCAGACTTCTTCATTTCCTTTCATCCTTGGCAAGTAATCATCTAGCCATTACAGAAGAACACAAGAGTAATAATTGAGGACTTTATGGATTATGATTGGTAAGTATTTTAGCTCTGGAACCCAAGGATCTTTCTGCATATCCTGAAGGAGACAAAACTGTTATTTCTTTTAAAGTTGTCTGAGCTGTCTTGGTCAGCAAGAGAATTCCACTATTGGTTTTGTTTAAAAAGTGAAATATTAATAGTCTTGGGTTATAAATATGGAATAGTACAGGCAGTTTCCTCATAGTGGAAGAGGGAGACTGAGAAAATTCAACTGGCGGAGAAATGTTTTAAAAGAGAAGTCAGGGGAAAAGATTTACTCTTGCAATAGAGATTTGTTGAGGAACACGTAAATTTCAGGAAACTTTACTGAAAAAAGCTTTTTCATTTCATTCAAAATTGATGATGCTGAAGAGAAATTGATTGCAGTCCCTTCTCTCCAACCTGCTTTAGTTCTCCCACAATGACAAGAATAAAAATGTATTTTTTACCTCTGTCTACAGAAGAGAGTTAGTGCATTCAAGGAATATCTCTGATGAGGAATCCTGGGCCAGTTTTACATGGTTACCTCTTACAGCAGAATTGATTGTTATTGGAAGTGTTATTCCAGTATCAAATAACAGAGATCATCTTGAAGGAAAATTCAGTTAAGAGAAACTAAATGCCACAATTTTTCTTCTTTAACTCTGAGCCATTTAAAGCAAACTGTGTAGTGTAAGTGTTCCATCTTTAAGGGGTTCTCAGATTCTAGAATATACTGACCCTTAGGCTGATTTTTAAAAAGTATAAATACACACCAAATACATTTCAAGTCCTTCGATTGTAGCAAATATAATTTCCTTTTAGATGAGAAATACAATTAGTGTTGCCAGCCCCGCTGGTCTCTCAGCTACATATAGATAATTCCATGCAAACTCTACTGGAAATTCAAATACTTATCTAATCTTTATGTCTGGCAACCTACGCTACGTTACTGATTGTTGGTACCAGTGAAGTATAGTATAGCACTTACGTCCAAAGGAAATTAAGCCAAGAAAAAGAGTGCCATTTAGTTCAGAGGAAAGATGTTCATACATTTTTATACTTTAAATGACTCCATTTGAGAGCTTGGAAAATTAAAAGGGCACTCAGCCAAAAATAGCTCAATGTAATTCTACTGAATGCAGGCTAAATAAGGATCAGTCTTATCTAACTTCTCAGAGGTACATTAACCAGAGACACTGTATAAAGTTCCAGAACTATCATATGCCTAAAAGGGATTAGGGGATAACCAAAGTGAAGAAAACCAATTTATTCATAATGCAAAACAACAGGTCATAGAAACTAGTCGAAGATAGTTCCAAGAGAGAGAGCAAGAGCAAAACAACAGTAGTGTCCATTTGTTTAAGGGATGAAATAGCTTTGTGTTGAAACATTGGATAAAATGCTGTGGTTTAAGCTGAAGCAGTTTTCAAGTGTATAATCGGCATAGGGAAAGGAAATTCTAATAATCTGCTTACAGTAAGAAAACAAAAAAAGGAACTCTTATCTATTCCCTTACCACTAATAACCCACCCAGAGGGGGAGCCAAATATCACACATTCACAGGTTTGGTCCCCCAGAGCAAGGATGGGGAACTCAGCTGAGAGCAGAGCCCAGCAGGCTACTCTTCAGCCTGCCTGTTTCCTCCTCGTGCTGGTGCCTCTGAATTGTTCTCCATCCTCTTACCTGTCATCTCAGCCCCTGTATGAGCTGCTCCTTTGCCACGACTTGCCACAGAATTCATAACTTTACTGATTCTTTATTAGTGGCTCCTCTTCAGGACAGAAGAAAATAAGTTATTTTGTTAAGTTTTATAAAATTCAGCTTTTGCATGTATGAGAATTTTTCCATGAAAAGTAGCAGTCGATTTAAAGTTTTAATGTCTATTTATTTAGGGTTCACTTGCCACCTGGAGAAAATGGTTACTTTTATATTGACAATGAGAACATGCTACTGTTCTTATATTTTCTTTGTGAAAGACATTTTTTGCCCTGAAAGGAGCAAGATTTCACTTGCTTGGGCTTTTAGACTGATCCATTCCCACATGAGAAAATGATCTGGTTTAACTCATAAAGAAATAATTAAGGAGCCATTTGCTGAGTTACAACAAAATAGGGAAGCAAGGGAAGTGCGATAAGCATCACATTTCCTAATGCATAAACAGCACACTACTAAGTTCTTCTTTGTGAAAGGTCAGATATCTAAAGGTAAAAAGATACTCCGTGGGCAAAAATGTTTATTTTCTAGAAAAAAAGGATCAAAATGAAGATTCAGAAACACTTTTATGAGGCATTACCATACAGAATATGAGTCCCAAGTTTTATCATAATTTATGTTATAACAATAGAAAGTCACTAGGACTATCTTTTCAACCCTGTTTGCAGCATTATTGCCCATCCCTGCAGCACTATGATCAAGAAATGCTCACAAAATGTGAACATTTACAGGGCATGGCAGCTCTGTAAAGTCAATAAATTTTAAAACAGTTTATACATTTTTCTTATATAATACATAGGTTGGCAATCAAGAAAGTAATTATTGTAACTTCTAGTGATCAGAAATACAGCAAGATTTATCCATGAAATAGTGATTTTATTTAGAAAAAATTGCAAATTTTAAAAGGAGAAGCACTTTTAGTATTTAGTCTGACCTATGTAGGCTTGGAGGTCTGAGAATGTCAAGGTATCATTTCAGAAACCGACAAAATCCTGGATACACAAAGATGCGCCTTTTGTTAAAAGACTCTTATTTAAAGACTTCAAGAGTTGAAAACTCTATCATGTGTCTAGGTCAGTGTTGGTAACACCTTATCATTCCTTTTTAAAAAAATCACTGTGTTTTTTTAATGTTTGACTGTGTCTAGACCAGTTTCCAACAAACTGATTATTCAGGATGAAAAATCACATTTCCACTTGGCAGTTGCAAACCGTGTAGGTTCTTTGTTTAATCATGTCAAGGTCATGTTTGATCTTCTAGCTACAGCTCATATGCAATAATTTACCTTATCTTTTTCACTGTATTGGTGAAATATCATCAGATGTAATTTAACATCAGGTAACATGAAGTACAAACCATAAAGAGGAAGGGATTTTTCTTCTCGGAATGCTTACAAAATCTTCACTTCTGAACAGAATAGGAGGTTTGCCACCAATTTCAGTGAAGCAGGATTTAAATCAAAGCGATTTTTTTAGATAAGGGAGAGCAAGGCTGGGCTGCTGAGGTGGGCTCTGCAAGTAAGGCCAGGCACACATTTTCTGAGTTCAAATGGCTACAGCATTCTGCCAACCATAGCAAATGCCATAACTGTGTGTTCCTTGTTATCCAAAGCCTTGATGCCTTTGGTTAACAGGATGCAACTGAGTTACAGCAGTGCAGAAATAAGTTTTTGGTGACTCCAAGACCAACAGACCGGTGAAGTAACTGTGAAAGCAACTGCAACCCTTTTGGATTATGGTGCTATGGTGCACCTAAAAAACTCAGGAAGCACTTGGGGTTGTGACAACAATGATGATACAAGCAGGCTTTGCTTCATAAGAAGTCAGCCGAACACAGGATAGATAGACCCAGCTGGGTTCAAATGGTTCTTCAACATCTGACTGGACATGTTCACAGGGTTGTCAAAAACTCATTAGTTTTTTTTCTCTGTCATTAGTTAGGAGAAAGATGTTTCCCCTGAACAGTGACAACCACTAATATTGAATCTTCAATGAACCAAGATTTTTCCCAAGCCAAATCTACCTGTTCTTGGATCAGGCAAACTGTGTAACCTTGGGGTCTCTGCAGCATCTTCAATGTGCTTTACTAGATCATGAAACCTAAGGACTCCAAGTAATTTTTATTTCCATAAAAGTGAAATTGAAATAATATTCTTCCAGAAATATTTGCTGATTCTCTTCTAGTCAAAATGGACCTAAACTGGTTTGGGTGAATAGTGCCCATTTGGCCTAGAGAGGGATAGAGGAAATTAAGGAGAAGAGGAAAGGAGGAGAACTCATGGAGCTGGCTCCTGCCAAACCAAAGTGAAGCACACAGCAGGGAGGAGGACAGCAGCTGGCAAAGCTAATTGAAAAATCAGTCATCTGAGATTAACTTTATATGCATCCCTTGACTTCAAAGAGAAAGTTCTAGCTCCTTTGGAAATGGTAAAACCTCTTTTTAAAATTCTTTTAAACTTTTTTTAAAAGCAGCATTTCAAATATAAAATATTTTTCTGAAACTGAATATTTCATTTTACAAATATTGCAACCAAATAAATCATTTTGATGTTCTCAAACCCACTCTTCCTTTTTTTGTCCAACAAGAAGCTCTCATGAAATTCAACCAAATTCACAAACAGATGAGTACCTTCCTAACTTATTCTTCAGCAAAAACCTCCTTCATTTTAACCAAATATTCTAGTGCCATGTAACAGGGAAGAAGGGTTCAATTGTCCTCCTGCCCTGTTCAGCAGAGAAAAAAAGCACCAGTGAAAAAACTGCCTTTGCTGTTGCAAGGCTTGTGAAAGAGATTTTTTCTCACTCTGTATAAATAGGTTCTGATCCCTCCTAGGAGGCTGGAATTTGCAGGGGTTCATTAGTTTATTGGTTGTGACCATACTCCTTGCTGATTAGGATTTGGATGCAGCTCGCTATCACCACTCACCACTCACTATATACATCATTTACAGTGCAAATGAAAGACAAGCCAAGAATATTCCTTCCTGGCACTCCCATATTTACACAGGCTTTTCTGTTCGGGGGAATAAAAGTCCTCCTTCTTCAGTGTCAGATCTCATATGGAGCAGCTATTTTGGCATAAACACACAGCCTCCTGAGTGACAGAGCAGGAGAACAGTTGGAGACTCCAGGCAGGGAAGAGGAGGGAATATCAACTATGGTCATGTAGGATCACAGTGTCACAGGAGAGAAAAGATGTACTAGGCCATTAAAACCAGCCCTTTGTGGGTGCAACTTACAGCCACTTGCAGAATGGACTCCAGAAGGTCTTCTTTGAGGTTTGTCTACCTCTGTAGCCCTGTTCTCCACACTGTCAGAGGAACAGCTGGATGAACAAACGCCACATTTATAGGAAATCTGTACGGACACTAAGTCAATCCAACGCACACTGTCATTTGTTGTTCTTCACCACAAGTATTGAGTTAGCTCAGCCTCCCTTTTGGTTACCTCATGCTGGTACAGCCTGTGGGCAGACATAACCTCTTCCAGCTCCAGGTGCCATGGGGAAAGGTGTTGCCCTGCCCAGATGTCCCTCATTGCTCACCACGTAGTGGCTGCTGCCCCCAGAGCTCTGCTGGTACACAGATGGGTTTGAAACCTGGGGCAAAACTAATACTCCAGTGAGCTCTGTCTGAGGCAGCTTTCCTGCTTTTCCCAGGAGCAGGAACATTTTCCCTCAAGCTGTTCTTCTTCCCAGGAGCAGAGAGGAATAGCTGAGCAGCAGCAGAGCCTCCAGTGAGCAACTGTCTACTGAGGGAACACCTGTCCCTACCACAGAGGTAAATGGACAGGTGTGATTCAGCAGGGAACTGAGGAGGGCTGATTTTTCTCCTCTTCCTATCCCTTCACCTTGCTCTGCTTGACTCTTCCACTACTGAGTGACATGGTCCCTGTGCAGTGTTCAGTGTCCCTCTCTGACGCCACCACAGTCTGCACGGAACCCTAGCACTTCTCAGGGGCCATCCTGCAGTTCTAAGCAGGAGAGAAGACAGGCTTATTCTGTATGCACCTGTATTACCCTCTGGGCTCCATGCACCTGTGTTTAAGCCACATGTGTTATACCCAGGTGTACTATTATTTAAAATACTAATGGTAGTACTCAAACATGCTTGGGCCATCTGTGTTCTTTGTGAGTTTTGCCCAGTCATCATCCCTGGTCCACAAGCAGTCAGCCCCGAAAATCTTTTAGAGACAAGCCAAAGCTGCATCAAGAAGTCAATATTACTCAAGAAATTGTTGATTTCTGAGAATATCCCGTGAATTCCTGGTTGCTCTTGAGTGAAGCAGGAGTGCCACCAGATGGGAATAAAGATGTTCCAGCCCCATTAGCTTGACTGCCAGCATCTGATGAGAGACCAAGGGTCCCAGCTACAGTGGTAAGAGGAAGGAACTGATTTGAAAAGGCCGTAAATGTGCAGAAACATTTGCTATGGACATCACCATTTGAAATACTAAGTTGGATTTCAACCTCTAGTTAATATTTTTCCTATTTTTGGTTTGAAATTGTCCTTAGAATCACAGAATCATTAAGTTGGGAAAGACCTCCAAGATCATCAAGTACAACCTTTGACTAACGACCACCATGTCAACTCAACCATAGCACTAAATGCCACATCCAGTCATTTCTTGAACACTTCCAGGGATGGTGACTCTGCCACCTCCCTGAGCAGTCTGATCCAATGGTTAACCACCCTTACAGTGAAAAAATTCTTCCAGATGTTGCACCAGAACCTCCCATGGCACAGTTTGAGGCTATTTCCTTTTGCAGTATTGCTTGTTACCTGGGAGAAGAGGCTGACCCTCACCTGGCTCCAACCTCCTTTCAGGCAGCTGTAGAGAGCAATAAGGTCTCCCCTGAGCTTCCTTTTCTCCAGGCTAAACACCTGCAGCTCCCTCAGCTGCTCCTCACATGACTTGTGCTCCAGACCCTACACCAGCTCTGTTGCCCTTCTCTGGACACACTCCGGTGCCTCAATGCCCTTCCCAAATTGAGGGGCCCATAACTGGACACAGGACTTGACGTGTGGCTTCACAGTGCCAAGTACGGGGGAACAATCACTTCCTTGGTCCTGCTGAGCACACTATTCCTGATACAGACCAGGATACCATTGGCCTTCTTGGCTACCTGGGCACACACTGGCTCATGTTCAGCTGCTATCCACCAGCAACCCCATGTCCTTTGCTGCTGGGCCACTTTCCAGCCACTCTTCCCCAAAAGGAAAGGAGAAGGGTTCGTAAAATGTACCCCAGATTAGAAATAGCTACAGATACTCAACCTGCTTCTCAGATCTCATTGTATTAAGTAAGAATCCCAAGAAAGTATATCAAATTGTTCAGACAACTGGTCTATCTGATAACCTGCACAAAGGGAAAGATTAACTTCTGCACTCATCTGGGGGAGAGGAAAGGGGTCAGAGAAGGAAAAGTCCACGCCATGTCAGTGGGAAGGCTCCACTCCACAGACTTGTTCTTATGTTACTTGTGTTACAGGACAGCATGTACCGATGCTGAAGTAATTGTTTTTGACAGGTAGACTGCAAACTATGCCTGTGAAAGTGTGGTGTCATATTTCTGTTCAGCACCGCAGCTAACATCCATCATGACAAAGACAGTGATCAAATCCTCAGCATTCAGGTGAGATGAGGCATCCCTTTTCCTGTTAAACTGCCGAACAGATCAGGTACACAAAAGCTATCTCTTCCTATCTTCACTCACATCATGATGTCCAGCTTTAACATCTTACAAAGCCAGAGATCAGGCACTTCTCTGCCTCCACCGTAGCTCCATCACTAAGACTGCTCAGAGATTCTTATGGAGTCACTGAAAATCTTCAGTGTCAGAGGGGTGATGGGGAAGGGAAAGTGGTCAATTGGATGTGATGAACTTCCAAAATGATGAAGGTCACTTTGCACAGGATGGACATATTTTCAGTAGAGTAGAAGTCTGAAAACTAGAGTCTTACGACCTTTGGAGTAGAAAAAGACACCTTGTGAAGGTCTCTTGGTCTTCCGTATGCTGGAGTTTCCATGGCTTTACATATCCATAGTACCTGCCTCACAGCCAGTCAAACACAGACTCATGGCAATGCTCAGGACAAATTCTGAACTACAAATGGGGAGCAGGGCACTGCAGAAATCTGGGTGCCAACCTGTGGGAGATTGACTTGCTGTTCTGGCATTTCTGTAGCCGCAAACCCCGTAAAAATATGTCAGAGGGGGAAAGGCAAAAGCGACAGATCAAAACTTGGTACGAAACAGTTGCTGGTGGTCCCTGTGGTCCCTGACGACATGAGGTTGAAAATGGCTTTTAGTGGGGGGTTTATTTTCTTAATGCTTTGAGGGCTACAGCTGAAAGCCACTACATTTAATGTTAACATTGAGGCTAGAGAATCCATATTGTAGTGATTAGTAGCAGGAACTTCAGAGATGTAGCATGCAAGCCAGAGGGAACATGTAGATTGAGTGTAAGGAGATTGCAAGAATTACAGGTCAGCCCTAAGTAATGGAATTTGGGTTTTTTAAATGCGTTTCCTCTCTGGTTAGTTTCTGAAATACAAACAAAATCTCACAGGATTTAGGCTCTCTCCTTCCTTGGGTTTTGGCTCATGAAAGTCTTTTGCCCTCCTTGACTGGTCTAAATTGGATTATATACAATACATAATCCAAAGTGGGAAGCAATGTCAACCACATCGATGCTTTGGTTTTGCTTGTTTAAAAGTTGCATTTCCATTCTCAGTTTACAGTCCTCTCTCACGCAAATTCCCCCCCGTCTCCAGGGAACCACGTCCAAGTGAGGAAGACACTCAAGAAATCTTGTAGGACTGGGCACTTAGTTGCTTAGGTTTCTTGTGCAAAGAGGGCAAATTCCTAAATATTTAGCAATTTTTTTTCTCTTGTAAAAGAAAACTAGACCAAAAGAAACATATCAGTCAAAGTAAATTTCAGTGCTATTTTTTGCCAAAGCCTAAGTAATCTGTGCAGAGGAAAAAGAAAAATACTAAAGACAGACTTCAGATAGAACTCAGATATCCTCCCTTGGTCTGTTAGTTTATACTTTGAAATAAAATTGTTGCTATTGAAAATTCTTATAAGGAAGGCAACAGTGGTAAGAAGAATAGGCATGATAGCATGCCTATAAATTTTCCTAGAAAGTGATTCAGATTTTGAAAATATGGCAATTTCTGAATTCATAATAACCTATGGTACATACAATACAAACTCAGCTGAGATATTTTTGAGGTAGTAGTCCTTGCTGTCGTTGCATTTATCCCAACAGGATATTTTTTCACAATATTTTGAGGCCTCATGCAAGAAAGGACAATGTATGTTTGCCTCTAATAGGTTTGATGGATGAACTGTTAGATGGATAAAGAATTGACTGGATGGCCTCTTCCAGAGACTTACAGTCAATGGCTCAATGTGTAGATGGAGATCAGCTACAAGTGGTATCACTTGAAGATTCATACTGGGACCGATACCATAATATGTTCATCAGTGACACAGACAGTGGGACTGAGTGTGCCACATCAAGCTTGCAGATGACAGGAAGTTGAGTGGTGCAGCTGATACACTTGAGGGAAGGTGCCAACCAGAGGGACCTGGACAGGCTCAAGAAGTGGGTCCATTGGAACCTCATGAGGTTCAGCAAGGCCAAGTGCAAGGTCCTACACCTGTGCTGGGACAAACCACAGTATCAATACAGAGTATGGAATGAATAGATTGAGAGCAGCCCTGCAGGTGGATGAAAAATAGGATATGAGCCAACAATGTATCCTGGGTTGCATCACAAAAAGTGAGGCCAGCAGGTCAAGGTGGGTAATTCTGCCCCTCTATTCTGGTCTGGTGAGACTCCACCTGGAGCACTGTCTCCACTCTAGGGTCCCCAGCACAGGGATCATAAAAATGATCAGAGGAATGAAACATCTCTCCTAAGAGGAATGGTGAGAGAGCTGGAGTTGTTCAGCTTGGAAAAGACAAGGCTCCAGGGAGACCATATTGCAGCCTTTCAGTACTTGAAGGGGACAAACTTTTAGCAGGGTCTGTGGGAATGGACAACGAACAATGGTTTTAAACTGAAATAGGCTAGATTTAGATTGGGTATATAATGAAGACTTTTTTCGGTAATGAGAGTGGTGAGACACTGGAACAGGTTACTCAGAGAAATTGTGAAGGTCCCATCTTTGAAAGAATTCAAGGTCAAGCTGGAAGGAGCTTTGAACAACCTGATTTAGTTAATGATGTTCCTGCTCACCATTCCATGATTCTATGAATGTGTGACTCTATATTTCAGTAGGATGATGAGCCCAAATTCCTCACCTAGTGCACAGCCCTAAAGATGCCTGAAGTTCATACATGCCCTACTTGGAATAAATCAGGATTTCTAGGTTCCAAAACATCCATTCCTATGACTGTCCAGGAGTGCTCCTGTTTCCCAAGTCCAAGAAAATCTTATGTAAATACTACCTCCAGGTACCTGGGATGGTTCAAGTCCCTTGATCATCTCCTAATGCTCATTGACTGGGACAAAATCCTCAGAAGGGAGGACTCCCACCTCAAGCAGAGGATAAGGAGCAGCAACTATGCGAGACACAGATCTCATAAGCAGGAAACCTACTCAGGCTGTAGAGAGCCACAATGAACAAGATCAAGGCATGTCCAAGAGTTTTGGGAGCTGGCAAGGGACATGAATATCTGAGCTTCAGAACTCTATCCTCAGATTCAATGGGGACATAATAGAGTGCAAAATGGGACTCTGACAGTGCTCTACTGCTTAGAGAATTTTCTGCAAAAAATGGGGAAAAATCATAAATCATGCAAAGGACTGTTTACGTGAAGCAAAACAAGGGCTGCATGCCTTGGTAGTGGCATGGCATGGCCCTCCTCCCCAGGCATTGACAGGAGAAAGGGACCCCTGCCAGCTCCGAAACCAAGGTTGCAACACCTTCCTGTGGGAGACTCAGGGTAGCAGCTGACTCCTCCTTACAGCCACATGAATGGGGCCAGATCTGTAACACACATCTACCCTTCACTTTTCCTCTGGGCCAACTCCTAGCAGCTATTTGCTGAGAGACTAGATTTTAAAGCTGTTCCCTAAACAGTGATCCTGGACCATGCTTTGCAGCAGCCAGCTCAGAGGTGTAAGAGGGGCTGCGTTTCATGCTCTGAGTCAAGAGTACAAATCATCTTGTCGTAGAAAGAAGTCAGCAGCATTATTAGTTGACCCTCCACAAATTGATAGGATCTTTAAACATCTGATCATCTGATCTGTCAGTACTGTCAGTTAAAGTATTTGACTTAACAGACTGATCACTAGACAATATTAACAGTTCTGTAGGCTTTTTTGTTTTGACAAATTATATGCTTGAAAATCACCGCTCTTTAATTGAAGATGTTAGTGCATAAGTGGTCTGGTGGAAAATTAACACTGTCATACCACACCTGACCTCTACAGACATAATCCTAATCTTCTCTTTATAATGCTTTGTCTACTATTATAAACTGCCTAAACCATGCTATGTTTACTCTATTATCATCTGTAGGGATTCTGTTTTAACATATAACCACCATAGGCTGGGCATGCTCATGTGAAAATGTTCACTGTGGGCATTGATGGAAGATTAGTCACTCTCATGGACAATTGTTTTATAAGCCCAAGTGCCAAGTGTTGGTCTTGGATTTTTCTAACAAATTCAGAAAATCACAAATCTTTGTCAAATTATGGTTTTACTAAACTGAAGTGGTTTAATCAAGATGCCTTTGTGGATTCAGCCACAAGCCACTTCAGGCCCCTTTTCTGGAGCTGGAGCTGTGGTTGTGGTCTGTGGACACTGAAGTTCCATTGTTATCAATTAAGTTGAAGTTGCTGCAGGCAGGCTTGTGCTCAGAGAAAGTGGGAGAGGAGAGAACTGGCTGAACCCAATTCTGTTGCTCTCAGGAGTTCTCTAACTACCTCGAGTGGAGCAGCAAGCAACCAAAAAGACCCACTCTGTCCCCCTTATTGAAGGGAAGTCAGATGGACAATCTGCTTCAGGGTAATGTACACAGGCAATTCAAGAGGAAGTGACTTTGTAAAACTAGCCACAGCTGGAATTTGATGGGACCTGCCATGTATGGCAAAACTTTACAAATGTCTTGGTGACCAGACTTGGAGTTGTGCACTCTCACACTGACTCCTGAAAATGCAATACTCTGTGCAGAAATACCAAAAGCCCTCACGACTTCAGAGGAGTCACTATTTTTCACAAATGCCTAAGCTCTGAAATCAGTCTTGGTAGAAGAATCTCAGTCTTTACTTAGAGGAAAAATATAGCATCAATATGGCAGAAAAAGGGCTTTAAAAGTGAATCACCACAGCCTGCAAACCAGAAAACCAAGAAAAACAATTTTTTTTTTTTTACATCAGACCAGTTTCATAACTGAGTTATATGCCTTGGCAAGTCTCCAATACTGTCTACCCGTGAGTATGTGGCTCCTGAGTTCAGCTCTACACTTCCAGATGAGTATATACCCTGTGGCCATCAGCACGACCATGCTGACACCGAGGACACAGGGACACACAGATCCCTGGTTACTGGAGGAGGTGAGTCAGTGAGAGCTGCTCCAGCCAGCTGTGCAAAGGCTGCCTGTGACGAGGATGTACTTTGAGCACAGCCTCATCTAGAAACACAAATATTGGAGTTTGATTCTCATCTCTTACTTGTGAATCATTCCTGGATTTCAACATTCCATAAGACCCCTGAAGCATGTGCTTGATCTTTTGGGTCTCTCCACCATGCAGGGGTTTTGGTACATGGTTCCTGTGAACAAGTAGACTCTCATGATAGTTAAAATAGACTTATTATCAGGCCAGACGTGTGTGTAAAGATGAGGGGAATGAAAAGGAACTTGAACTACTGTTTGAACTTTCTTCATGCACCATAGTGGAAAAAAAAGATACAAAGGCTATCTATCCTGCTTGAAGGCCATTTTAACAACTCCCTGGTGTGAGCACAGCTGACAGCTCTTTGCTAGTTTACTGAAAACTTACTGCAAATGCACTTTCTAAATTTGTCAGTTTTGTTAATGTTTACTGTTACTGCAGTGCTCTCCATGACTTACATGTGTCATCTTATGTTCTGCTGTCTTTTCAAGGTTTTTGTGATCCTTCTCCACTTTTAATACAGCAGTGACATACTATATGCAAATGACAGTGCCATGTGTTCTGTGTATCTTTACTGTATACAACTCAGTCAACAGCTGTTTCTAAACCACAGTGTGCAATGCATATTCAATTCATGCAAAAGAACCCTGCAATCATTATTTGTTTTGATTCAGAAATTGCTAGTGTTTGAATTGTGTAATCGCTGTTTTGGAAAGGTCTTCCAGCTACTAAATAGCTGGTATTACTGCAGGCAAGTAGGAAATGCCTAGATTACCTTCTTAGAATAGATGGCTAACAGTGACAGTATTAAAATAAAGAGGGATAATTGGCACTGTAGACCAAGTATCTTGCAGTAAATATGATCAACTCTTAGTGTAACAGTTGCAACCCCTACTTGCATCCCAAAATAATTACTAAATTTTTTTTGACATGTGGTTATTCAAGACACAAGGAGACAAGAAAAGGCAGAGAGACCCTCCTTGGAAAGCTAAGGAAAGGAATCTAGCCAACAGGAAAGGAAAAACAACTGCTGAATCAAGCAGAGACGTTGTCCACTTCAGAAAAATAAATGGAAAAGTTACTGAAGGTGTCTGTAGTAAAGAACTTGTGACTACTTTGGATTTGTGGATGCTGTGAGCTTCAGGAAGCTGACTCTGCATTACCACTGAGGGACACCACCAGTCTCTGGTCCCAGATTTCTGTTGGGTGCTGTAATTCTGGCAGAGGAGACTCCATACCTCTGCTTTGTTCCATATGGGTGTGTGTATATCTCATGTAGAGCATGATATGCCTGTCAAAGGGTAGACTTTTTTTTGTCTGGGTTGCTGACTCTGAACAGCCCTGCACCCCACAAGTTATCCCTTTGCTAACACCAGGATGATTCAGTATTTTAGGACCCCTGAAAGTTAATAGAGAGAGGCACCCCTGAACAAAGTGTCCTGAATCATCCTGCAAAAGAGCTGTTGATTCTATATGTGACTTAGTCATTAATTTCAGTGTTTAGGTTGGTAACAGGTACAGATTTGCTGTCAGGAAGAAGAGGCATTTTGGTCCTCCCTTGGGCCTCTTCATCAACCCCCACAGACTGGAACATCCCTACTGGGTCTGTGCCAGGCACAGGTGAGTGTGTCTGCTGTGGCTTGTTGCTAGAGCAGAGGCTGGGCTCCAGATGATGGTGGTGATTGGAGGAGGACCTGCATCCACCCCATAACGCAGAACCTCATGTGAGCAGGAAAGACTTCAGCCCCTCCACGTGTGTCATGGCTGCACAGCACAAGAAAGGATTCCTTAGAAAAATGTGCATGCAACCCTGTACACAAGCCTACATGATATGTACAAACACAGGGCAGATCATCAATTCAGAAACAACTTTAATTCTAGTGTTTCCTAACTTTCAGATTCTTCACATTCCAGTTCTGATATTGTTCTTCTAAATCATCTTACCTGCAGTTCAGATACAGCAAAGATAGAGCTTTTATCTGCATGGATGTGCAGTGTTCCAGAAAAGAATAAACATTTCAGAAAAGTAAAATTGAACAGAGGAAACATCAGGGGTTAATCTGATGGAAGAATCAGTCTCAGGGCAGCATGGACTCCAGTTTAGCTGAATTAACAGCCATTTTGTCTTGGGTTGGCTTAACCTTGTAATTTAATCTATAAGAGTTAGGTATCCTATAAACATTTGTTCATCATTGTCTTTGAAAATGCATTTCTTCACTTCTAATTGGATTCAGTTTTATTGCTGTAAGAAAAAAACCCTCAACACTTAGCATCAGTCAAACAAAATTCATTTTCCAGTAACTCAGAACACTCTCTTTGAAGGTGAGTTTGCTCTGCCAAATCTTTGAACTTTGCCATATGTACTAATCCTGCTGCCAGTGTGGTGATATGATTACAGACAGACAGCTTTGGCAAATTTTCACTAAGACTTTGTCTTGATCAGAGATGTCTAAAGCTTGCCAGAAGAATGTAGAAACATGCAGACTACTAATGGGTTGAGCTCCTAATAGGTGGATTGGGAATTATTTGACAACGCATATTTCCAAAGTAAGAAAAAGGGTTCTTTTCATTTAGTCTTAAATAGAAGAAGTCAATCCTGACACTGCATGGTGATCTAGCATAGCTGGATTCTTATATCTCTTCCTAAAGCTGGTTCTTTAGCATCCTCCCATTCCCAACAATATCAGGCTGTTCCCAGCAGGCATTCACAGCAGTGATGGTGTCAGGAACAACTGCTTCCTAAATTCCCTTGCCACCTATATGAAAATGCCCACGTGTCCTATTGATGTAAGAGCTTAGACACTGGCTGTGAAAATACATTGTTTGTGGGTTTGACTGGTTTTGAGATAGGATTTGCTGCTTGACCAAAATTCACCTTAATAAAATCTGGTTGGTTGGTTGGTTGGTTGTCTTGAAGCTGCTCCAGGGCTAAGTCCACCTAGGACAGGTGAACTGTCCTAGGTCTGAGGACCCCTGTGAATAGCAAGCTGCCTTCCCTAGCCCTGGCCGGGTCTGCCCAGGTGAGCCATCCATGTCTCTGAGACTCAGGTCCAAGGGGCCTACTGTGTCCTGGTAAACTCCTGCCTGTGCCAGGCCATAAGTAGATTACACCTGAGTTTGTGGGATAGCAGGCTGAAAACAGAGCGTGCAGTCTGGCCTGCCTCTGTATCCCTATCTCTAAATGAGACTGATGACACTTTTCAGGAGGTAAGGTGCTTAGGGTCCTCCATGCTGCTATGACCTGCTGAGATATTTACACATGTGGTTAATTTGTTCATATCAGATCACACTTTAATACCAATGTCAATGAAAAAGAAAAAAAAAACCAGCTGTTAACTAGTAAATTCCAATAATTTGTATAGGGTGAAAGCGACTACATTTTGTTATTACTGTGCAGATGCCATGTGTGACAGAAAACCGCTAGACTTTGTGCACAAGGCAAGTGTTTAATTCTGGCCTTGTACTTCTACTGATGTCTCCTGTCCAGCACAAATATTCCTCTTTTCAGGCTGGCTTATTCACCTCCTCTCTTAATTCCCTGAGGAAGAACAGCAAAACTTTCTGCCATGAGGTTTGCACCTCTCCTTGGTGGTAAAACCAGAGTAGAAGATGACATTTCTTCTGCCAATCTCCCCTCTTGGCCTGGCAGGAAAATGAAGATGGATCCTGCCACCTGAGAGGCCCTGCAAGTGTGAGCACCAGCTTTAAGGAGCAAGTTGCCCTCACTGGTCAGCACACGTGCCAGATGCATGAGGCACAGCTTGAGTCATGGGCCTCAAGCCAAGGGTTACTGCTCCAAAACAGGCATATGTCAGCAGCGTTGCAGAAACCCAAGCTTCTGACCTGCTTACCTTGGAGCTGACAGCCCTGATGTGCTGGATTATGGGAATTACTCCTTACAGCAGCTGGAGCCTGGCAGGAATGAAAACTCAGCAGGAATTGCAGGTGCCTGTGCAGATCTGGGCCAGCTCACAGCAGCCCTGCAGAGCTGGCAGCTGCAGCAAGGGCTGGCACTAGGAGGAATTGTCACTAATGCAATATATTTTGGGGTTCTCTCTCTCCTGATTCTAAGAGAATAAAGGAAAGGCAGATGACTCGGTCTGGAGGGAGGAAAATACTACTTTTACTGTGTTGGCTGCTTGTTTATTTCCAGCTTATGGTCATACAAAGTTTTGTATTTTCTCCACTGCTACAGTTTAAAAAGCTTAGACAGTTCTTGGGTCAAGTATGAGAAGTTAGGGTTGATTCAGTCATAGGTGGCCATCTCCAGGAGCACAGTCCCAGGCTTGCTGTCCTTCTCATTTGCTGGACATCTGAAGTCAGAGTGAGGTGTCTACTAAAGTCTTTTTTAGGGATGCAATTAATCTCTTTGAGTTCTGCCGTAAGTCCGGTTCTATGTATCTGTATACTTTTAAGAAGAGATTGCTAAAAACTTAATGGGTTTAGCTGCAAAATCCAACATAGACAGCTTCTGGTTGGTGAGCCCCACGTGAACAGTCCTCCTGGCACAGACATCAGTCCACCATGTTGCGTCCCAGGGAAGCATTGGGATGTGCTGCACAGGCCATCCTGTGGAGCACTTTGCAGGGAATGCAAGAAGCTGTTGCTTAAGTCTGCCTGAACTGAGGGACTGAGGGGAAAAATGTACCTTCTGACCCAGCAAAGTCCAGAAGTATGGTCTGGCCAGTTGTGTCACTGCCCCATTCTGCCCATGCACATGATTTTATTTCTGGATCCTGAGATTGGGGAGAATCTAGATCTCAGATTGATACAGGGGTGGGACAAAGTCAAGATCTACCTGTTCCACCAGTTTAGATGTAACCTAATCTTGGGGAACAGAAGTCAAATGGGATACATAGAGTTTTTGAGGATAAGCATTACTGCTGCGGAGACGCTTTACATTTAAAGCAAAACACCCAATAAGGTGTTGGATTAGATAGTGTTAACGGTTGAAAACTCATAAACGCACACACTGTTAGTCACTGTTTGCCTCTGGGAGCACAAATGTGCAGGAGACATGACCCAGAGCCCTGTCAGGTTTCCAGTCCACCAGGACACTGAGGGCTTTTCACTGGTCTAATCCTCACCCAAAGCCACAGCCTGCTTCAGCAGTTCCTAAGCAACCCTTGGCACATGAGCTTCTCCCCAAGCTCAGGTTTACCAATAAGACAACTTATGCTGAGCACTTCATCAGCCATAAGGTGACAAAAAAAGGCAGCTCCAGAGGAAGAAACTGAATTTTTTTCTTGCTGCTCTTCACTTTCTCTTGTTGGGTGATTTTTTGGAGACTTCTTATGTCTTCAAGGAAATAAGAGTGAATCCAAAAAACCAGGTTCCACTCTTGCCAGCAAACTTTTCTTTCAGAATTGTCCATTCAAAAGCCATCTAAATTACTCTCAAGCTAGGAGTTTTCCCAGACATACTTTAGAGCTAAAAGGACAGGAAACAGTTCTTCCATTGCAAGCCTTATTTAGTCATTTATATGTGAATTTTTGAACTGTTTTCTTTTCTTTTTCTATAGCACTAGTAAGTCATATTTCACAGCACTCAATATGATGAAAGCAGACTGGCAGTAGTTTGACACAGGACTGAAAACCATTTTTAACCATCTGACAGTGTTTTAACCATCTGACACTCAGCTGTTCAAAATGTGCAGCATAATCCAGCATTGTGAAGCAATGAACTCTGAAGCCTTGGGTCATACTGGGAAAATTTATCAAAGCAGGTTATTTCAATACCAAGTCTTCATATCAGACTGGGAGTGAAGAGAGGACTGGAAGATGAGAAAAGCAGAGACCATGATCTAACCTAGATTAGCTTGCCTCTGTTCATCCCATCCTATTTCCTAAAACATCATCTGAAAAGTAGGAGGTAGCTGAACACCTTCATGCTTCAGACATTTCTTCTTCCCTTCTCCAGCGTGACTGACTCTGATCAGGGTGAGACAAAGTCCAGCAGGGCTAGGAGCATCAGAGGCAGACTTCAGCAGGGTCTCTGGGACATTTCTGGGCTACCTGATCTTGACAAAGGGCTAAGAGAGCAGATCAGATCATGAATTCCCACAGCAAGCATTGTAACCCATCCTCCATGCTAGACTGGTATTTGGCTGTAGGGCTGGGAAACCCCAACCTCTTTAATCTATGACTGAGGTAGGAGCATAAATTTTGAACAGCAACACAATGCAAGCTGGTTCCCAGCAGACATTTCCAAACTAATTTTTCAGTCAGCTGAGCCTTCAAAAATACTGTGTTTGTCTTTCTGTACATCCACTCATTTAAAATATTGTAATAGGAGACACTTTTGGATTACAGCTCTTTTTGGAAGCGAATCAAACCTCTTTGCTATTTCAAAATAAATGCTGAGTTGTTTCAAAGACATTAATAATATTATGTCCAGTGGAGATGTACTGCACTTTTCAGGATGCCTAGTTTGTACTGACAACAGTTCAAATATATTTATGTTGTCCCATCAAAAATTCAGTAGTTTCAACTTTCAAGAGGATGTTTTTTAAACATCTTGGGTAAATGGAGGATTTGACTTTCTGCCCGGGACACCCTGAGAGCTGCTCCTTACAAAAAAAGGGGAGAAAAAAAGCAACTAATTGGATAATAAATCCCTACATTTTTCTCTAAACAAGAGTTGTTTTAGTTAAACTAGCATTCGCTTCATTTATAACAGCTCCCTACATTTCTTTAGGCTATTGTATTTAATAAAAATCTCTGGACTCATCCATCATTATACACACTTTATTGATTTCATTTTAAACATCGCTGACTAAAACTTCCATTTATCAAGCCTGTTTTGCCTAGCAGTTGTGGGCTAATTTATTTTCACTTTGAAAGATTTGGTATCTTTGCAACAAACCCTGGTGAAATCAGTGTGTCCATCCACCGCATATTAATGCAAGCTGTCATCTCTTAGGAGCCACCAAAGGTGAAGGAGGAAGCCTGGGAGGGAACTGAGCTGGAGGTAAAATGATGCTTTGTGCCCATGGTGCATCAGAGGTAACAGAGGTAGGGTATGGCTCCCAGGGGATACAGGAATGCATAGGGAGAGATGGGGAAGTCTCAAATCAGGCATTCAAGGGTTGTAAGGAAGAAAACCAAGTACAGGTAAGTATTAAAGGTTTGTAAATTTGAAATTTGCCAGTCACATAAAACCAGAGATTCTGGGTACAAAAATATAAGCCAGATTTAGCTAACCAGGCCAGCAAAGAGTAAGGAGATGTTTCTCTGAGCCGAGATATTTTGGACTCCTTCTAGCCTGAAAGATGTGGTTTCTCCCATATACATGTCTGGGGTCATTCTCCACTTTTGCCCTTATAGTGTGGTTTCTACAGCACCAGACAACATAAACTCCAGTGAGAAAACATGTGAAAGGAAGAAACTTCAGAAAGCTTCCTCTGTGTTTGTTCTGTTAAAAGCAGGAGATCGACCACAAAGACATCCCTGCCACTGGCAGCTGAGTAAGAAGAGCCCTGTGCTCCCTTCTCCCTACACGCTGAGGAGAAAGCAAATGATGACCAAAACCACAGCTATACTGGAGTGGATGTAGGAGTAGGAATGGGAAGTAGGTTGTACTATGGTAACTGAGTAAGGGATTAGCTTGCTTTTCCCTAGTATACTGCAGAGGCTGTGATGTGCATTTTCAGCCCTTACCGATACAACCAGCAGTGTCTTACTGTGTAGCTTTTGCAAGCTGTCTACTGCTGGCTGAAAAACTTCAGTAATTTCACTTGACTCAGCACTGTAAAGAAAGGCTGCATTTTGTATACAGCCAGTATTGACCGGTTTATAACTCTGCATTACCCCAAAATTATTACTTCTCATAGGTTTTTCTTATACACATTTGAATTAGGTTGACCAAATCCTTCTAAATATCTTCTGAAAAACACAGGATGGTTACATATGAAAGGAAAGCTCAGCATTAATCAGGCTCTGCAGCTCTGCTCTGCCTTTGGGTTGCTGCATGTGATGGGGAGCAGGGGGGTTTGCCAGAAATCTTTTGTTAAAACTATTAATTCTTAGCAATACCAGCAGCCACTTACTAGATTTCAAATGTAACACATTCCTCCAAAAGCTTGTTTTGTTTTATTTTCTTTCATAAATTTCCAAGCTGACACTTGCAGGCACACTGAATGTCAAAAGGTAATTATGAATATCCTACAAATCTTAGGAAAAACTGGCCAGTCTTGTAGCACTGGTGTTTTCTTCTGGCTGCTGGAGTGGGGATTCCACTGCACAACCCCTTGGTCTGAAAGTGTCCCCCACCAAGCCCTTGGGCATGTCACTCAACCTCGCTATTCACCCATCCATACAGCAGCAACACCAGCATAGCCCTCACACCTGTCCTGCAGATCAGTGGTGTGAGGTTTGGAAAACACATCCGAGGTGGAAGGTACTCTGTGCCGGTCAGGTATTACTGGGTGCTCTTCTTCACCATTGTCAGTTCAATAGAGTCAGGACAGCAGAGAACCTGGACCCAAATACCAGCTGCTTTTTCAGAGTTCTAACTTTTCCTGTGCTTGGTGCAGGTCTGAGGACAGAGACATCTTTTCTGACACAGCATAAGAGAGGAGAAGAAAAGAAGAGAATCATAAAATCGTAGAATAGTTCAGGTTGAAAGAGACCTTTAAGATCATCTAGTCCCAACCCCCTGCAGTGAGCAGTGACACCTTCAAACAGATTAGGATGCTCAGAGCCCCATCCAACCTGACCTTGAATGTTGCCACTTCAGCTGGGCTGTCAGTCATGTCACCACAAGAGGGACAATGTGGAGAAAGGTCAATCTCCTTGCTCCAATGCTTTAGGGGTTTAGGTGTACTTCCATGGCTCATGGCTGCTTTCTGATGCATGGAGGGAACAGGTAAACAAAAAGGCCAACAAATGTCTGCCTTCAGAGGATGTTGCCCAATGCGGTTATTTTTCCCACCTAGAGTTTTTGCTGGGAAGTCTTCCCCTTGGAAGAAGGAAGGCACACAGCAATTGCTGGATTTGAACAATCCAGCAGTTCGTTATGCAGGTTGTTATGCAGCCTCCGCTTAGCAGGTTCTCATAGAGAGATACATAAGACTGCAATCAGTAAGTGTGGGGGAAAGCCCCAACAACACTATTCCAAGGAAAAGAATTTTTTCCCCTTCTCAACAACTGGCTTATGCACAGAAATATGAAGCCCTCTGTTTCTAGCACAAGAGTAAATTCTATATTAATCAGTTTGGGTTATGCCAAGTATCCATACTGTTGTGTAGTCTTTAATTTTTTTTCAAATTCCACAGATTTTGGAGCAATGAGATCCAAAGGTTAAAGAAGCATATAATTAAAAAGCAAAGATTCAGCTGGGTTGATGTTCAATGTAATGTGCTAGTACACAACTATTGGTTTAACTTTTGGCAAGTTTCCTGGAGAATCCTTTTCTGTTTTGTTCAGTAAGAAAAAAGGTAAAAGGGAGTATGTGACCTTTTTTTTCCCATCATCATTTACATCTCTAGTAGGTCCCACTTAATTCTCTCCTTCTGTTTTCTTCTTTTTTCTTTTTTTTTTTAAATAAATGAATATTCAGAAACCTTTAACATCTCTTTTTGTTCTGTTTCCATTATTTCTTTTGACTACATCAGCCATCTGGCAGAAGAAGGGGTGATCAGAAATGAATGTGAAATCCTACACTCTTGGTTCAGTTATGCTTTAATACTTCATCATTTTTTTCCATTACGTTCCTTCTGTGTCGCAACATTTTGTTTGGACTCCCACATCTCTACTGCCTGCTAAACAGAGGTGTTCATTGAGCTGTCCACAATAGTGCTAGGATTTTATTAAGGCTTTTTTGAGTGGTTGCACTTGATTTAGGAGCTTGTTGTGGGCCTGAAAAGTTTGAGGTATTTGCCTCCAATGTGTGTTGTTCTGCCTCTGTCTGCCTTGAGTTTCATCTCCCACTGAATTGACCAACGACTGAGCATGGCAGCTTCTCCCCAGATATCAGCCAACCTACATATAACAACCGTCAGCTGCCAAGTTTACCCTTTCACATTTCCTCTTTTTCCAAGATGTTGATGAATCTGACAAATTGTATCAGCCCAGTTTGGCAAAGTAGTTAAATATGTGCTTGTTTGCTCTGTTCAGAGGGATGCTTGAATGCATGTCTGGCTCTGGGCCAATTCATACACTGGAACTTAAGCACATGCTTAACTTTAAGTACATGCTTAATTGTTCTGCTGAGCAGAAATGGAATGGGCCTCAATAGCAAGAACCCTTTTTGTTGTCCATCTTCCCAGTATGCTAAAAACACAGCTCTTCTCTTTGTTTCATTGCTTCTTATGTACTTCCATAGAAGCATCTGTGTTTTAATAGTAAAATTGCTAAATTTCCATAACAACAGCTTTTACAGGAAGTTTCAATAATATCTTCTATTCTTTACTTGTTTTTTAACCTTTTACTTCTAACCTTCATTTTGACAGTGAGTCCAAAGAAATACAGAGCGCTCAGGGAGTTGAGCACATGTGAAGCCACAAGCAACAAATCCAAACAATTTAAGAACAGGAAAGTTTGTTAATCAAAACACTCATATTTTAAATGTATTCTAGAGAGTGTGTTTCTTGCCAGTTTCTAATGAATTAATTATTTTATATTGTTTTTTAAGCTCAAAAAAACAGTGCACTTCTCTGGGAGAACTTCTATGCATGCCAAGGTGTCCCCAGATTTGACACAGCTGACTTCAGCTGACACCTCACAGTTCTTTCTGAGGTAAAATAACCAAGGAGATAGGAAAATTACCTCTTCGAGAGGGATGTTTCTATTTGGCTTTAGATTTTATAAAGCCGCACAATAGCCTAATGCCAATTTCTGTTTAATTCTTTGCCAACCAACGTACTTATTATTGAGAAACCCGTTGATTTTTATTACCTTCTCCCATCATATATCTAAGATTGTAGAGTTGTTATTTCTGAAAAGGCATCAGCATCAAGACAATGCTGTTGAGCTCCTTCTCTCGAGAATGCCTGACTGTGGTTCCTATGCACACAAACACTCCTAGTCATGCTGGTGACTTCAGGGTCCTGCCTGAGGTCGACAGCTCGCGTAAGTCTTCTCTGCTAGGTCAGTGTTGTCTGGTTTTCACCCTGTGATAGAATGACAACAAGGAAAGAAAATATTTGCATGCATTTAGCTAAATCCAAAAGGCAATGCTTACATGAGCCTTTTGGTCAAGCCTGGAGGGACTCTAGCTGAAGCTGTTTATTGTGTGTGACTTGGGTAGTTACAGATTCTTGACTGCAAAACAGAAATGGTGATATTTTGTATGGGGGAATTCCTCCTGAAAGCCAAAGGGTCGTATCAAGAGGAGCTGCTCAGAAAAGAGGGATTTCTACATCTGGCAATATTGGATTTCATGTCTGTAAAACAAAAATGAAATTATGCACATAACAAAACATAAACACGTTGTAAAATGCATTCAGCCCAGATTCCAAACACACTGAACACCGCATGATTTAATGATGGATAAACTCAGAGAAATATCCCATTGGGGGGAACTACAGACTCCAAAATGACAGCTGCTATCATTCCAAAACATGTAATTGTTTATAAATGAATATTTTTCATGATAAATTATTGAATTACATGAAAATCAGATGACTGCCTGCTGCCAAATTTGTTTTCAGTTTCACAAGACAGAATGGAATGTGCTGCAGACGGTGAGTGAAATTAAAAGCTGCTGGTCTTTTCCCACTAAGGGCTGATATTTTCCCTTAGACATTCCCAGTATCTCATAAACCTGCTAAATAGTGGTCCCGGGGAATGGGTATCTAGCTAGATATACAAAATATTTTAGATATATAGGATTTCAGAGAATCTCTGCCTAATCTGAGCCAGTTGTAGAGTAAGTTACTATTTCATATTCATTTTATGTTGATTTCTCATTCAAACCCACAGAGCCCCAGCATGAGAACCTCTAACTCTTGCAGGGAAACTCTCAAGGTTTTGGGGGTTTTTACATTCTCCTTTTTATTCTCTCTTGTTTGCATTTGAATAATTTGAAAATACACTTTTCTCTATATGTTTTTTTTCTAGTTTGAGTCAAGTCCTTGCCTTCTCTCCACATTTTGAACAGGGTGACCATAACCCGAAGTGGCTGTTTCAGCTTAATCACAGCTAAGTCCTTGATGAAGTGAAGCTTCCAGCACAGATAGGCTGAATTGTCTGTGAGAGAGATGGTCAAGACCATAGTCCAGCTGATCCTTAACAGCATTTTCACTCTGCAAAGTCGTTCCCTCAATCAGTTGCTCTATTCACAGGGATGAGTTAACATTAGTGGCATGAACCCTCTGCTGGGAGCAAAATGCCACATGTAATCTATCTTGTCCCAGAGAGCCACTGGGGCAGCTGAGCTAAGTCCTGTAATTGCAGCCTTGGCATCAGATCTGAATTTTAAAAGACAGCACATCTGTATCACATTTCTTTACACTGCTTCACATAGCTTCCTGTCTGCTGCAGCAACTGGATCTTCATTTCATCCTGCTGTCAGGTAAGCATAGTGAAGTCACACCACGAGCACATTCCTGCTTCCCCAGGAGAGACATATAACTGGTCCCCATCCCCGAGTGGGCAACAGCAGGGGCAAGGCTATAACAAGACAGGGTGCAATCATACTTTCCCTGTTAAAACCTTTCAGTTGCTCTCAGACTCTGGCTCAGAGAGCACATAAACTTTGAATTGTACGTTTGTGGTCAAAAATCCTTGATTGACTTTTCTGGCTCTTACTCTTCTAACAGTTTTTAACCCGTTGGTACACTGGTCACATGCTCCTTGCTTTAACTGCACATTGTGTAAAGAAAAGGATGCTGATGGATTTGAATCTGAAAGCAGATGTCTATGGTTACACGTATATGTGGGTGATTTTATATATATGCACATATATGCACATAAACTCTCACAATTTGTTTATCATATGTCTTTTAAAGGCTGACTTGTCTGTCTGTGTCATTTGCCAGAAAAATAACTGCCAAATTTATTCTAATTAATTCAGTTTTAAGAAGAAAAGCTTCTTTGTTTTTTCCCCCATCTGACCCTTGTCTTCACATCCTTCTTTACACTAAACTCTAGATTCACTTCCCTCTACTCTATTTGAAGATTGTCTAGATCATTGTGGTGATGCTGCAGACAGCATGATGAAGAATGGAAAACCAGGTCAGGTAGTAATGGGTAATAAATGGAATGTCCACGAGCTTATCACAAGGAGATAAAAAATCCCCATCTTGACATAAGACTAGCTGTCATAGAAGCAAAATTCAAATGCATTGGAAGCTTTCAAATGTACACGAGGGTGGATACAGACTTCCTCTCTTTCTAAAGACTAAAAGCTGACATCTTTTAGCCTCTTCTCTCCCCCTCCTTTCCCCCCTTTTTCTCCTATTTTTCTCCATTTTTTTCCACATTAAATTGCATTGAAGATCACTTTCTAGAGCATGCTCATGCCATAAGTGAATTCTGATGTTATTATGTGATACAAATCTCTTCACAATTCAAGCATTCACTGCTTACATGGTTTTTGCTTGGCAAAAGCTTGTATGTGATGACCCCACCTGTCAGTTGCTTCTGGATATGGCATTCAGATTCTTTTGATGTTTTTTCTCAGAGCCATTTGAACAGATCACCTTGTGATGAGCTTCAGATTTAGGCAAACCCACTGACTTTCACCAGTAACAGCAGTGGGCCCCAGATTCCTGCCAGACTGTACAGTACAGGGCTGGATAAAGAGGGCTTGGTTTCTCCACTGGGAAGGGGAGTGAAGGACAGAGGTGGATTGAGTCTTTTAGCCTTACTGATCCGAAGATAAGACCCTCACAAAGCCTAGTCAAGGTTATCCACCTTGCTTTATAAAGAAAAAAAGAACATTTTCAGATCCAGAGATAATCAGTACCAAGAATAACAGTGAAGCAAGTGATGACTAGCAGAAACTGCTGTTATTAAACCGCAGTAGACCAAGGGCTAGAAAAGTTGTACATTTGGCATTCAGATGCTTTCACCTTCTTATGACTATGCATTGTTCAGTCAAACCAGGTTGTGGAATGTTAAGTTGTGCTTCATCAATAGTAATGGACCAGGAATTATGACATGTTTTATGTTATCATTCATTTAAAACAGATAGTTTAGATTTCAGCCACAAGCTAAAGTTTATATATAATATATTTATTACAAACAACAGCGAACACTTAAGAGCTATTATTTTAAATCTAAATGACATTGTGTTTAGTATCCATTTCCTCTGGCTCTGCAATGTGCAGCCTGTGGAGTCTGTCATCTTTCCCTGGAGTTCTCCTGGATACGAAGTGACAACTTCTCACAAGTTACCAGAAACAGGAGAAAATGTGGAGCCCCGCTTCAATGAGCTGTTTCACATTACAAGAATTTACAATGAGCATCTGACAGAAGAAAAGCAATGGAGCTTGAGAGGGGAATATCATGCAGTAAATCGCTTACTATTATCTATGTCGACAATATGGGATGGGGAGGACATTATTTAAATAAAAAACACATAAGAAAACACATTGAATTGGTGAGTGAGCCCCTTGTGTACCAAAACTAAATGGTGCTTCTGAAAGTCTTGCCAATGTCCATTTTATAGACAATATTGGGTCTGGAGATACAGCTTGTGTGGGGAGCAGTAGATGGCTGTGCTGAAGGAAGGGCGTGTGGGTCCTCCTCTGCCCCCACATCCATGGCCAATCTCCAGGTCAGCCCATTCAGCTATACCTGCTGCTTCTCCCATCTTTCCCATGGCTGAGCGCATGCAAGTGCAGAGGACACCAAACCATCCTGTCCCCACATGCAGGCAGGGAACCCTGCTTGCAGCCCTGGCACAGCCGCACGAGCTGTGGCCACCATTGGCTGCCATCAGCAAAGCTGTGAAATGGGGCACCACGGCCTGTCCTGCCCTCTCACTGCTATCTGCCTTTCCCATTACTGGAGACCTGACTAAAAGCTTCCAGCTTACCTGCTCTTTTTCCCTCCTTGCCAAACACAGACAGTCTGCCCTCCACAGCCAAAACAAGGGCCATAGGTGCTAACCAGAGAGGAATGGGTTACCCAGCTCCAGCTCACAAATGCCTGACCAGTGAAACCAAAACCTGCCATTCTGAATTATTCTTGGTTTAATGAGTTCTTTGAATGAAGGCAGTAGTGGGTTGTCCCCATCAGTGCGATGGAGCTGTTGTGCTGGGCAAGTCTGAGCAGTCCTTGCCCCCTTGGTGTTCACAACATGAAGTGTAGATGGACTGCAATGCAATAGGTCTCAGGACACTGCTTCAAGTAGAAATAAAGCAAGCAATTTAAAGAGTTTTCAGGTGCTTCACATTTTCATTTTCGGCTTTCTACACAAATAAAAAGGCTTAAACTATTATTCAGTCTCCACTCAAAGTACAATTTTGACATTTGGAAATCTGATTTTGTGATCAGAAACACATGTAGAATAGAATTTAGAAGTCAGCAAAGACTCCAAGCATGATTTTATTGGGAGTTTGGGCATGCCCTTCAGAGTAATTGGGATGTGGAATGTGGAAGTACTTTTTACAGGAAAATAGGGATAAGGCCTCCTGTAGCCAGCCTCAGGCAATGCAGCAAGTAAAATATCAAGAAGAATTCACATTCAACTTGATAATAAGGTTTCCTAGCATGTTAATTAAATGAAGTCTCACATCCCCAGCCCTGTTGTTTTAAACATTTTAAGACATTAACATTGCACAATAGAAACATAATTTCCCCTCTCTCCAGATGTCTATACTAATTTGATTTTCCTAGCTGTTAGCTTTAAACTTTCTATGAACATGAAAACCTATCCTTTCAGCAGTATTTTCCCCCTTCATTCTTCCTTAATACTCATTTTGGGTACTAATTGGCAACAGTGTTTTTTAAAAATAAATGCTTCGAATGGGACCTCTTTGCTGTTTATCCTATACTGAGGCACTGTTCTCCATAGCTTGACTTTGAAAGAAAACAGTGGAAAAACGGCATCCATTTGGTCCTGAGGGTTTGAGCCTTCACAGATAATGTGGAGGAGATTTAGGGAGTGAAGTAAAGCCAGAGGAAACCTTATAAATCATATCCCATCTTTCTGCTCTTTAAAGTATTGGCTTAACTGGGAATAAGTTGCTAAAATGCCTTTGGAATGCAAGAGTATGCACATCCTTTGAGCCCTGTGCTGTGGCTCGGGAGTGGACTGAGAGTGACTGACCAAAGCAATTGGGAGTGTGGGGCGCAGGTACATGTGTGAGCTGGCAAAATGTTCTCTCTACAAATGGGAGAACTGGAGCTGTGCTGTGCTTGTGTATATAGAGGGAAAGCTCTGCAGATGGTGAGGAGGGCACCACGATCCCCTGCACTCCATCATTTTACTCAGGCATTTCTCCAGGATATGGACAGGGACACTGATCCTGAAGATCATTGTCATGGGTTCAGGGCTCATTTCAAATCCAGAAGCTGAAAAATCCTGCTATCACCTTATTGCCAGGAAAAACTTTTACACTTTAGAGACAAAGGAAAACCTTTTACTGGCAAAATCCATAACTTTTAATTAATTTAATTAATTTAACTTTAATTAATTTAACTTTAACTAATTTAACTTTTTGTAGTTAAAAGTTAAATTTAAAAATACAATTCAGTGACTATAAGCATAGTCTTCTCTGTTGATTTGTCCAGAGTGCCTTGGTTCTCTCATAGAGAGAACTTCTCTATGAAGTTCTCTCTCCTCTTCATAGGAACCATGCTAGTGGCAGACAGTCCAGCATCCCCAGAGGGGCCTTGGCTGGGATAGAGTTAATTTTCTTCATAATATATTATGTGGGACTATGTTTGGGATTTGTGATGAAAACAGTGCTGATAATACAGGTGTGCATTAGTTGCTGCTGAACAGTGATTGCACAGCAAAAATATATTTCTTCTGTCTCACACGGCCCTGCCAGAGAGTAGACTGGGGGTCCACAAGTCGTTGGGAAGGCACACAGCTGAAACATCAGCTGGTCATCCCCAGATGACCAAAGGAACAACCCAGAACATAGTATGTCATGCTTAGTACCAAGATTGGGATGGCAGAAGTTGACAGGAGCTGCTGTCACTCAGGGCCTGGCTGGGCATTGGTCTGGTGGTGGTGAAAAATTGCTTTCAATTGCAGCACTTGTTTTTCATAGGTTTGCTTGGTTTTTTCTCTCTGTTAGCTTTTTCCTCCATTTTTTTTAATTATTAAGCTGTTCATATCTCAATTACTTTTCTCACTTTCATCCTTCTCTCTCTCATCCCACTGTGGGGCAGTGAGCAAGTGGCTGTGTGGTGCTTAGCTGCCTACCAAGCTTAAACCCCAACCATTCCCAGATTTAAACAATATTAATAAAAGAAGCCAGAAGCTTGATTTTGACCCATGCTATTTAGTTCTCTGCATTCTCCCTGGTGCAATTTTGGCCTATACTACGCCATTTTAGTGAGAAAGCATTTTCCCACATGTATGCGAGCCATTCCACATGGCTGGTCTCAGAAGCGAAACCAGATTCCCAAACTATACTATTTGTTTCTATAGTTTTAGCTACAGAGTCATTCCCAGCCCAGAGCAGTGGGATCCCAACACTGTCACCTCCAGCCTATGAATGCTTCTGGAGCTCAGTGTTCCCTTCACCCTCCAAGGAGCTGGGAAAATAAACACTCGAGATCAAGGGTCCCTCTCTCCTCCTAATTCTTTCTGTACTCTGTACAGACAACCTAACTAAAGTTTCCCTTTGAGTGTTACACATGGTCTAACATGATCCAAACTCTACACTGAACTGCCTGTCTTTCCATAGCTCTCAATGGCCCTTGTGCAGGCTCAGGACCTGAAGTGCCCATGGTCTGGCACTGATTTGTTGTGGGACAGAAGTATTTTATCCGTATTTCTCTTCCAAATTTGTAACCCTAATTATAAGAGGAACCCTGTTTGTTTCATTTATGAGCCATCCCATGCTGGAAGAAATACACCTGAATTCTCATGGGGGAATTCCTCGGAGTTTTTCAGGCATGTTTCACATGAGATGTAGAAGTATTTTACTTCCAAATGTCAATATGGATAAGGCAGTTACATGGGAGACCCTGTTCTTCCTCCCTGAAGTCAGGGCTAAAATCCTCTGTAATACATAAGGATTCAGGTTTGATTCATACTTTATTGGGAAAGGCTGTGAAAGCAAGGCAGTGAAGTGATTTGTCTCATTATAGAAACAGGTCAGTAGCAAAACCCTGACTCATTCCCTTGGGTTTCAAAACTTTTCAGCCACCTCCTCAAATAGGCTTAGACTTTAATGGCCAGTCTGAAATCATATGGGATCACATGAATAATTTTTTTCCCTGCCAAGGCAAACTCTTCAAAGAGAGATCAGCAGGAAGAGATCATACTTGAGGTATTCAAAAGGGTACTGAGTCCAGGTGTGAGGTATGGAAAATCAGATTTCTGAGAGACTTGTTGGTAAAAGAAATTATAATCGGAAAACACAGTTGATGATAGTGCTGTCATTGAAGGGGTTGGAGAATTTTTAACACAGTACACAGTACTACAGGCATAATCTCATTAACATTTTCAAATCCATAAGTCTTACTGGTCTCAGTGAAAGTGAAAGAATGAAGGAAATTTCTTCCATTGTGGTGTTAAATGTTTCATTACATTGATTAGGAAAGCCAAAGCCCATCAACAGTTGGAACTCCTGAGGGATGTAATGGGCAGAAAGAAGGGCTTCCACAGGCATATCAACAGCAAAGGAAGACTAGGGAAAAGGTAGGGTCAGCCGTGAATGGTGTAGGGGAGCTGGTGACACCGAACATGGAGAAAGCTGGAGTGCTCAATGATTTCTTCACCTTAGTCTTTAGAGGTAAGAACACTCTTCAGGAACCTCATGTTCCCAAGACCAGCCGGAAAGTCTGGAGCAAGGAAGACTTGCCTTCAGTGAAGGACAATCAAGTCAAGGAACACTTTAAGAAACCGAACATACACAGATCCGTGGGACCTGATGGATGCACCTGTGACTGGTGAGAGAGCTGGCTGATGTCTTTGTGACATCTCAATTACCTCTGAAAGGCCATGGCACACAGATTCCTGCAGAATGAAAGAGACCAGATATCACTCTATAATGAAGAAAGGCAAGAAGGAGGATCCGGGGAACCACAGTTCAGGCATCCTCACCTCAGTCACAGGAAAGCCAATGGAGCAACTAATCCTGGAAACCATGTCCAAAAACAGAGAGGACAAGAAGGTGGTTTGGAGTCATCAACCTGGATTTACAGATTTAAATCCTGCCTGGCTGAACCAACAGTGTTTCATGATGAAATGACTGGCTTGGTGGATGAGAGGAGAGCGACAGTTGTTGTCAACACTGTCTCCTGTAACATTCCTAAAGAAAAATGGACTAAGAATGAGCTAGATAGATGGTAGTGATTAAAAACTGGCTGAACTGTTGAGCTCAAAGGGCTGTGGTTAACAGCATAAGGTCCAATTGGAGGCTGGTCACTAGTGGTGTACCCCAGGATGGATCTGAGTCCTACAATGTTAATTATTTTCATTGATGACCTGGGTGATGAGGCAGAGTGCACACACAGAAACTTTCCAGAAGATACAAAACTGGGAGGAAAGGTTGATAAACCAGAGTTGTATTGACATTCTATGGTATGGACGGGCAGGTGAATTGAGCCAACAGGCATCTCATACAGTTCAAGAAGGTGTTAATTCCTGCACTTGGGGAGGAATAACTCCCATGCACCAGAATATACTGGAACCTGACCCACTGGAAAGGAGCTTTGCAGAAAAGGCCTTGAGAGTCTGAATGGACACCAACTTGACCATGAGCCAGCAATGCATCCTTGTGACAAAAAATAAAAGAGCCAACAGCCTCCTGCGTGGCATTAGGAAGAACGTTGACAGGAGTTTGAAGAAGTTGATTCTTCCCCTCTGCTCAGCACTGATCAGACACACCTAGACGCTGTGCTCACATCTGGACTCCCCAGCACAAGAGAGACATGGAAATGTCGGAGCAAGTTCACTAAGGTGTTTAAGGAACTGCTCACTCATCATACCAGTGGCTGAGAGAACTGGACTGTTCACCTTGGAGAAGAGAAAGCTCAGTGGTAATCTCACAAAACTGACGGGACACAACAGAGCTTTTCCATATTGCTTGAGTTTGCTGAGCTGGCAGAATATTGCATCATTTGGAACAAGCCCTATATCACGGGTAGACTTTTCCTACTGAAGAGATACTGGTTTCTGACAAGGAGTCCTTTGATCATGGGGAGTCCATGTGTACCTTCTCTATAAGTGCTTCTTGATACACGCATTGAGACACTAAGCCTAAGGATACAGCACAGAATACGAGAATGCAGAATATAGAAAAAAGCTGTTAATTACCATTTGTATTTTGGTTTTCCTCATTTTGGAAGAAAGCCAAAAGCAAACTCCAGGAGCCATATCGAACTGTATTATTCCTCATGACAGCATGAAACAGTGAAATAGTTTCACAAACTAGACTAAGAATCATAGTTTCTATTGCTGCATAAGATTGCACGAATTGTATAGAAATCTGTATTGTGGATCACAAGTTATTGTAAAAACTCCAAGCATTTTTTTTCCACAGTGTTTAAGGTATTGGGCAAGTTGTTGCATGAATAAATATATTTCCTTCCTCTGAAAATGTAATATTAAGTGCTGTGTTATTGTTATGAAATACAAGCTGATCAGACAGACAGAGATTATTATTCTGACAACAGTGTGCACAAGAGTGTCATTGTACATTGAATTTCAGTGTGTAATATGGTATAATGATAATATGGCAATATGTAATGGGCACAAACTAAAATACAGGAAATTCTATTTAAACGTAAGACAGGCATTTACTTGGTGTAAGGGTGTTTGAACACTGGCACAGGTTTTCCAAAGAGTTTATGGAGTCTGTCCTTGGAGATATTCAAAACAAAGGTGGACACAGTCCTGAGCAACCTGCTATAGCTGACCCTGCTGTGAGCACAGAATTGGACTGGATAAACTCCAGAGGTTCCTTTCAACCTTAGCAGTTTTGTGATTCTGTGAAATGCTGTGATTAGACTACACAATGTCTGAAAGGAGAAGCTGCCTGCAAACCTTTGTGCTCCAGCCACCCAGAGCCAGCAGTGAGCCAAGACTGAGACTGCTTCTTTGAAACTGAGGAACCTCAAAGAGTTTCTGAACTGCTGTGGCTGGAAGTGCCAAGATGAGACCCTGGAACATATGCTGCCTTGGCTTCCGCAGAAAGGGACATACAACACAGTGCAAAGTTCAACCATGGCTTGGCCCAGTGCATGCTTACCTGGAGAAATGAAAGGACCACTGGGGACATGTAGCAGAGTGCAGGTGCACCTACAGAGTCCTATTGCATCCCATTGCTCCAAAGGTCCCTTCTGGACTGCCAATATCATCTGTGTGCCATTCGGCATGGTGTTATTAGGCTTGGGGTGAGAAAAGAAGATCAGAGTGAGGACAGTTCAGCTTCCATTCCTCAAAGCTTTCGACTGCCTCAGACTGGAAAAAGTCCTGAGCAATCTGGCCTGACCTCAGAGTTTACCCTGCTTTGAGAAAAAAGTTAGCCTAGAGACCTCCTGAGACCCCTTCGAGCCTGAGTTACCTTGAGTTCTACAAGCAGGTCGCACTCACATTTCCCTGAGATACTGGATGAATTGCAGAGCTACCCAGTTCTGCCCACCAGTGTCCCCAGCTGATGCCCTGAGAAGTCAGCACTGCATTCAAGCCATGACACTGGCACTCACCTGTCAGGTTTTTCTCTGGACTTTGGGGCATGCTGGCAGTGGCAGAGCCAGTTACCCTATGGGGACCCAGACTGAAGGTCCAAGCACTAAGTATTTCTTGCTTTTTAGGAACACTGTTCATATCAAACTGCTAATGACTTTTTGGATTTGTATTGCTCACCAAAGGGTGAGTGTGGATGTAAACCCCCACACCAGGTCTGAGAATGGTGCTGCTCAGCAGGGTCCGACCCAAGGAAAGTTTCACCGAGATGGTTGTTTCCTGCTGGCTTGTCTGGGCCTGTGAAGTGAGTCCTGCTGACCTGCTATTACTCACAAAGGCCTTTCTCTGATTATTTTTTGTCTGGGAAAGTGACTTCTATTGTCCCAGCTTATTTATTTAAATCTGCCAAATGAACACTTCACTTTCAGTTCTGGTCAGAAGTCAGAAAGGAAGTGTCTCAGCTTTTCCCACCAAAAATCTTGGGCTGCATTCCTTGGTGGATGAAAACAGACAGCTTTCTAAAGATTTAACCCATTTTAAATTAGCTAAATTAACATTATTATGTGAATCTTTCTCACCCCACTGCCTGCTCTGTTCTTTTACACAAGCAGATAGCACTGTGTGTTCAGAACAAGCCTCAGTAAAAGGTTATATCGATACTGTCACCCTTCTTCCTCCTAGGACTCTATCAGGGGCCAGAGTTTATGTATTTTTCCTTCATTCAAAGTTCTTCCGTAAGCCCTTCAGAGTTTTGTGTGAACAAAATCAAGTCTTAAAGATTCTGAAGTAAGTAGTTTCATTTCCACATGGTTGTGTGTGTCTGTAATAAGATCTTTTAAAATTGGTTGGAGATACCGGACAAAATGTTCCTTGCTAATAGCTGGTCTTACACAGCAGAAGTTTCTTTTGAAGTACCAAGCATGGATACATGATCCTATTTAATGGCAGCACTTTAAATTACAGGCTGGTTAATTCTATGTGAATTCTTCTCATCTGTTTCATATTTCTCGTACACATTACTGTAAAACAAGCTGTACCCATTTCTGTCAGTGAAACCACTGTCCTAACCTACCATTTTTCTTAGAATCTGATAATAATGGTTGACTTTACCTCAAGAGAAAAACCTACAGGCAAACATGTCACACATAGCACAGTTTGACTAAGAACAGATACATGCCACTGGTCATAAAGGGTAAACACTTAAGACATTTAACCCAGCTGAGCAGTACTAAATGGAAGGCAGTGGTCATCTGGCTTTTGAATCACCTAATTGACATGTCAGAAAATAAGCATTTTATTGACAGAAGGTGATTGCAGAGAAAAGTAATTTTTCATTTAAATAGCCAGATACTTCCCTTCCTCCTTCCCTTTGTATCCGCAGTGCGGGGGAACATTTTGTGAAGAAAGCAAAACCACAGTGCCCAGACCCTTTGTTACATTATTTTTGCCCACACAGCTACCTTCTGATAATGATTTTCCTGACTGCAATCATCTACAGCACAGAATAGTTTCCAAATTATGTTTGCTCTCAACTTTTCTAACTTTGGACGCCTTTTGAACTATGATATTATTCAACTATCCCTGAGAAATCACTCAAATTTCATGCAATACACTGGTAATTCTTGTGCAGTGAAATCACCTAGACTTACCTCAGTCTAAAACAGGAGTAATTCCACTGAGGTTGCCCTTCCAGGTTCTCTTTGGTACCAGCTGCCAATAGGTGACAGGGAGAAGAGAGTTTCAAAGTAACCCTGTGATTCTTACTCCAGTCACCAAAACAGTTTCCAGAATATTCCAGTGCAGGGCTATGAGGATTTTGTTCGGGCTGTATGCCCCACAATTTCCTTCCTTAAATCTCCTCAACCATAGCAATACCCTCCTATTGGTTACAGAAGGTAGAAGATAAAAACAGCTGAGGGCTGCTCTCAGCCCTGCCAGGGTATCCTGCAAGGACTGACTGCCAGTGCTGGGCACATGTACCACCACTGTACTGCCTCAAACTCTCCCTGTGCCAAAAAGCCACTCGACTTGATCTTTAGTCATATTACCCTGAGGACAGGTAAGGATGAATGCAAAGGGGCATTCATCCTTAGCTGTGACCATGGCTTTGCAGTGCTTGTCTCAAGACCCAGATTCACACCACACCATCTCAGGCACCTAGCCCTACATCTGCTTAGAGGGGGAAGACAACCCACCAGTGACCACGAGGATTGTCTTTGCCTTGTCTGACCCTTCCGTGGTCTGCCATGTCACTGCCTCCCCCATCACCAGGGTCGAGGGCTGCACTGTATCTTGCCAGGACATCAGGCTTGCCAGATGCAGTCCCTGATGCTTGCCCCACCACCACAGACTTCCCTGCAGATACACATGCCACATAGGATACCTCCACCTGTGGTGGTGACGAGCATCCCTTGGTGGAGAGCTAGACCAGGGTAAGCCAAACAATTTTTTTTCATCTCAGGAGCCTTCAGTGACTCTTCCCTGGGAGAGAACAAAGAGCAGCACCTATCACGGAAGAGGGCTGAAAGTGAGGACAAGAAATGAGGGTGCTCACAAAGAGGAACATCCCGCCTTTGTCCTTGTGGAAGGTAGCTGGAGATGCTGGGGCAGGACAGCCCCCTGCAGCCCAGGGAAATAATGCTGCCTGACTGCAGTCCCCTGTGAAGCCCCTCTTCCCCACAACAGCATAGCTCCAGCTGTTCATAAGCCCTGGTTTTATGAGGTTGAAGGCGAGATATATAAGTTAATACAGTGTGGGAGAGCACTGTGCAGTGCTGTCAGCCTGGAGACTAGGTCTCTGTGGAGATAAAGCACTGCTTCCTCATACTCTGAGATGAATTTTGCAGATTTTGACCTGCCTGGGTCCTCTCCTGAGCAATACTGCTAAGAGTCTCTGTTGATATGGAAAGACAAACTATTTTATCCTTCATATCTGCTTATGATGATGGCTCAACACAATACCTCTACTCCAGGAAGAAGCAATGAAGATCAGATAAAAAGCTTTGCTTTACAATACATTGAACCTTTCATTTGTATGCTGTCTAGATAGGGTTCGTGGCATTCATAATCTTTCTTGCCCTTGAAGCTGCTAAGAGAGCAAATCAACTTTTTTTTTAATTTTGCTATTTGTGATGGTATGTACTGGTATTGGATCACTGGTCCCACACACTTTGTTCTGAAGATGAAGAGGAGTTGTTAGAGCTACCACCATTCTCCCCGCTCCTTGCAAGGCCTGTTTTATAATGTGTTGACTCAGAAAGGCCCTTAAACATGTGCTCAGTGGGAATCAAGTGAGACAGTAGCCATGCTGGCTTCAGCACAGCAATTTATTTTTAGCATCAGAGCATTGAGCATGAGATTTATTTTCAGAAGAAACATCCAATAATAGAGATGGCTGTTGTTTTTCTATTCCTTTCAAATTCATCTAGCAAAACCAGAAATGTGATGAGTATTTGAGCCAATTTCTATCTTAAGAGCCACATAAGGAGGTTTTTCAGCTAGACAAAATAAGAGGTTCAAGTCAGTGACAAAAGGGTGTGGACAGAGAAATCATTGCCAAGGTAAAATGTTACAATATTAATTAGAGGAAAAGCCCTTTAAAATACCATCCTACTACTCTTTACTAATATTCGTTGTTATGAATACAACACAGTTCTGCTGGGTTGTTTACTCAGAAAATATCTGGATGATCACCCTGCCCTGGAGAGCTTGACTCTACATGCTCTCAGGGTTTTCTCTGGAAGTAATACATTTTTGGAACTGGATGGGGAGTTAGACCATTCATCCTCTTTCCACCCAACCATAATTCTTCTCCGAAATATGTTATATCCACTCATAAGGAGAAACTTAAACAACAGGTATGTTGGACTGTCACCATAGTAATGTGTGTCATGGAACAGGATCTCTCCTCAGGGCACTTCCTATGCAAATAGATATGTGAACAAGCCGGGGGGGCTATAATGAGAACTCTCAGAACAAAGATAAGTTGATTATGTGTTCCAGATTTGAAACCCCCCAATGACATCACGCCCCCACTTCCCAAGATCATTTGGCATAACATCTGTGTGTAATGCTAGTGCGGTCTTGATAGTTACTGGAGCAAAATCTCAAGTAACATCTGTGGCCTCATTAAGAACCAGGCCTGTTTGCCTTCCTTTAAAAACTACTTTTGGCTTGTGTCACCCGCTGATTTGTGACTTGTGTCTGTATTTGCTCTGTTCCCAGTGATTTCAGTAAATTGAAAAGTCTTCAACATCCCTGAACCCTGTAGACTCCTGTCCTGTCTCTGATCTCTTCTCACCTGAGCAAAACTAGAAAGAAATGCTTACTGACCCAAATCCAAAAGTATGTGATTTCTACAGTTGTTCTAAAATATCCCTGCTTGCATTTCAGTCCTCTGTGTAGCAGAGGAAAAACGCCTGGGCAGTGTTTTCCTGGAACTAATTATACCAAATTCACACAGGCATGTAGGGATCTAATTCCCATTGATTTCCCGGGATGTCTAAAGCTCTTTGTGAATGTAGGTCTCCTGATCTAAGAATGAAAATATATTCCCATATTACTAGTCCTGGGAGAGATGTCCAGCAGGAACTATAGGTTTTGCTTGCTTATGAACTGGCAAGCAATAAGGCATCTCATTTGGTTCCGCTCATCACTTTTAAATAAATCCTCATCTTTTCTAAAAGCCAATTCCATTCAAAAAGTTCTTGTGTCCAAACACCCAAATGTCTCATCCTTACCTGGTCTCCTCTAAAATAATTCCACTTCATTTTCAGAAGACAGAGGTAGATGATCATAAGCCACATCATGGACTATCCTCTCTCTCTCCACCTTTACCTTCCCTTTGTTCCCACAGGCAACACACATCTCCAGCTGTCTCCTTGATGTTATGTCCTATACACCAGACAAACACAGAATACTAAAACCCAAGCTTTTTATTAATTTTACAGAATCTTCCCTCTCCCCGCCTTCTCCTTTTCCATCTGAGAGCTGACTTTTGGAGCTCCCAGTGTGGTCCATGCCTGGGAACATGGGATAGAAGTAAATAAATGTTGATTTGGGACCTCGAGGGTGCCCAACAACAGCCCCCTGAGTCTCACCAGGACAAAAGACAAATATCTGTGCCTATGCAGGCTTCTGAAATGCCAGAGTTAGACTTAGTGACTTCTCAAAACATGAAATCAGTGTCCAGCTAGGAAGACGTTTGTATCTGATACTATATGGCATAGCAGATAGGGTGTTTTCATGTGCCATGTAGACACACATTTGGGCACAGATTCCTTATCTGAAGCATAATCATGTAGGGAGAGGAAAATATCTTTTATTAGAAGAATTGAAATAATCTAAAACCAGGCATGTTTTCACCTACTTTCATGTTCAGGCACTTCTTTTACCAGTTGACCACATTCTGGCAGTTTATTTTAATCTCTCAAAGTATTTAAAAGTACACCTCACACACACCACAGGGTCACAGGCAGCCCTGCCCCAAACTCCCTGGAGGGCAGATGAGGATGTTAGGCTCCCCGAAAATAGGATACAGGACTCAGGTGAGAGATGCAGCAGCAGTGGAGGTAAGTCCTCACTGTACCTCTGGTGTCAACTACAGGGAAGCCATGGCAATGAATGGAGAATGGAGACAGTCAAGCAGACAGTCAAGCAAACAACTTCTGTCTCTTTCTTCCTTTCCACTCTCCCCCAAGGAAATCTGAGCCTGTAACACGGGCTTGGCAAGAAACCTGGGCCTGATTTTCAGGCTGTTAACGCATAACACAGCCTCCTTGATAACTCACTGAAATCAAACAAGATGGTAATTTAGACATGTTAGAAATGATCTATGGTGCAAGCAGAGAAAACTTTTTAAAAACTATGCACTGTGTTGTACATCCATATACATAGCACACCATTCAGACCTCCCAAAGATGAGCATCCTTGAAAAGAAAGGAAGCTCTGCAAAACACTGAATATGTGACATAAGGAAAAAATGGGGTGCTCCCTTAAACAAATAGTCCACCTCCCCCATGGTTGGTCATATGAAAACCGGGAACCAAGTGGCAGGCATGATAGAACTATATTAGTAAATTTAGTCTTCTTGGTGAAAAAAATACACCAAAGCTAGAACACAGCATCAGAGGTAAAATAAAATTATTTGGAAATAATCTGTTTCAAATCCCATTGTGAGGAACAACACCAGAAACACTGCATTACTGCTGCTCCACCACAGGTAATTGCAATGAGCATTGGCAGCATATCAAGAGCAGATTTGTCCCTTCTCTTATAGCTCAGTATTAGTTCAGAGAGTCTAAATAGCATTTTTGGAGGGGCTGGTGGGTTGTTAAATGTGGAAGGAGAAGAGCATGGAAATCCAGCATGGAGCTTGCACTGGGGCCCTCCCCAAGTAACACAGCAGTGGACATTTACGTGACAGACCCCTCGCAGCTGCAGCCAAGACCTCTGAGAATGGGTCTGTTTGAGGTTTGGTTTTACAAAAAAAGCTCAGCACATTAATTTGACTTTCAACATGCCTGCTCTAAGCCTGTCACTTCAGGCTTTATAATCAGCTTTGTTAGCTGGATGGGAGAAGCACAGGCTGGGGAGGGTGGCAGGGCTGGACAAGAAGACAAATTAAGCAAAACCAGAAGGAGCTTTGTAATTTCTGCCTAAAGTCCCACTAGACAATTTTTTTCCACTTTTTGTGAAGCTAGTGCAGAATTCTCACTCTCTGTAATGAGTTAAGAACTCTTCCAGTTTGGTGAGTGTGCTGGCAGAGAGATGAAAACCAGCCAGTTTTTCATTTTTGAGCAAGTACTAATTTCTAAAAATGTCCACTTGAAGCATGTAATAAGCACATAGAAAGGAGTTCTTTCCAGGCCCATGGAAATGTTTATACTCCCTCTTCTGCCTAAATTAAAAATTATGGGGCAAGTTCCTGGCTGGTGTAGCTCAGTGTGACTCGTTTGAATTTCTTGGCATTCTTCCACCTTATGCCAGCTGAGAACCTGGACATTCTTAGCTTTTCAACAAAGCTGACAGAGAAACGAAGAGAAAGAGCATCGTTCCCAGCTATCAACTGCAAACATTTCTGTATTGCTCTCACTAAAAAGCAAGCTGCCTTAAAAAGATGAAGAACAGGTTGTTACTTACAGATTTAGCCTGCAAACAGGAGCATGTGACCACAAGAGCCCACACAGGAAAACTCAATTCTGAATTTTGGGCCTGATAATGCAATAAATAAATAAATAAATCTGCAGTATATGGTGGGTCAAATTAGATTTTTAGCAAAAGAGAGATCAGAGTTATAAAATTCCTCTGAAATTTCCAGTAACTACATATTTGCTTATGAACATGGATCTATTTGTGTAGAATTTTGATAAATAAATATCTAGCATTTACAGTAATTAGACCCCAAAGAGTTTAGACCTATACACTTCCAGTGAATAACAGAGTTCCTATTAAATAATATATTTCTTCACTTCTAGAAGAGATGAAAACTAAAATTTTACAGCTATGTAATATACAAAGACATAGACAAACATGCATGTGTGTATTTTTCACACATCATCTTCCTAAGACATTTCATATTGTATAAAGCTACACATTAACTATACAAAAGGAGCATAATGCTGAAAAGCTGATAAGTTAAAGGTTAAGAAATGCTGGAATTAGCAACACCACTGCAGGAAAAAAAAATTTAAAAATCACCCAGTAAAAAAAACATATCAGTATTTCGGATATTCATCCCAGTTTGGAACAAAAAAATTAAACAAACAAACAAAAAATTTCTATCAATGGGCTTCTCTGCAGGCTGAGAATTGTGGCTTTTCATCAACTTTTGCCAAAGATTCCATTTGCCAATAGGAGAGCATGCAAAAGCCAAAGGTCTACAGAAATAGGTGCTATAGTGTGTAGGAGACATTTTACCATCACCATCCTTCCTGTCTCCCCAGCCCGGGTCTGCTCCAGCCCCTACTTCACAACCAGGCACCAGAATTAATTCTGTCCAGCTGCTCTTTCCCACTCTCCAACGCCTTTATATTCCTCGCTTCCTGTCTTACACCTTAGCTGGGAGGCACTGGGAGCACAAGAGAGGCACTCTCTGCTTTCCAAGCTGTGTCTGGGGCACCAGGACCTGAGGAAGCAATCTCAAGAAAAGCCCTACTCAGTCCCTCCCTGCTTGAGCTGGGTTATGCTCAGGGCAGGCAGAATATTTGGGATAAGAACTACCAAAAGTTAGGCAAAACCTACACAGATGTGGCAGATTGAATTTTTTTCACAGCTTCATCAAATTTGACTGCCTTCTCATGGGAGCAGGAAAAGGGATATTCTGACCTTTGAGTAATTTTAAGACACAAGGGCCAAATGCAACAGTGCTAGAATTCATCAGGAGAGTTTCTTTCTTACTCTCTTATTGATAGAAAAGTCCAGACCACTTAATTTGAATATTTTTCCAACTAATTCAACATGGCACGGGAATTTCAGCCCAAACATTTAGGTTCAGTTAAGTTATGTGTGTGGAAGATGAACTTATATGGGAAACTTTTAAGTGAAAATTTCACTTGCCAACTCTTCCTAGGAAAGCCCTAAAAATGTCCCCCACTACTGCCTGCTGGAAAGAGTACAAGCAACATCTTAAGAGAATATGTGATGAGCTGTATAACAATTAGAAACAACAATAACAACACCTGATAATACCTGACAATAACTACAATGCCTCAGGACTGTAGGAGGGGCCCTAGACTCTGCATGAAGCAGACACCTGGCCATGCTTGTGTGAGTGCTCTTGAGTGACTCCTTGTGCTGTATCCATCAGTCTTCAGCTGAGACCTAGGGCACAAGTTCCTCCTTCCCATCCAGGGGCTCAGCAGTCCTCTTCATCCAGCAGCATGACCCCACATTCAGCATGCCCCACACAGTCCCTACCTCTTCACACCACCCACCAAACCCATGTCCCCTCTCTTGACAGCAGGAGAGTTGTTGCAAATTAGAAGGCAAAATAGTTGAGAATGAAAAAGATTTTCTTCCCTTGGTCACAGCACTTCAGTGCAGTGGAGAGACTGGTCTCTTCTCACTGAAACTGCAAATATTATGGAACTTGTAAAGAGTGCTGTGGGTCTAAAGATATTAAACCTTGCCCTTTCGGCATAACCAGGCTATGGGCATCTAGATATAGTGCACCTTAGCAGAAAAGAAAACAGAAGAATTATATGAATTTTTCAGTCCAGGGGAACTTCATCACAGTGCTCTCTTTGTGCCTCAGTTGTTCTAGCAACCCCAAGGAGGTGCCCATGGGAAGGGGGCATTTTTGCATGTGAAAACAATCCTGGCACACATCATCAAGGTCTTTAGGAAAGACCTTGTTTCGGATATTCAGCTGATGGACTTTGCTCTAGTGATACACATTGAAGTCAATGGGACAGTATTCGAATTACTGCAACAAGGAGACGACATCTTGCCTTAAAGGTTACAGACTAATGGTGGTGATGGGGTTGGCTTCCAAGTTACATAATGTAAAAAAGAGGATCGAGAGAAGAGGGGTCATTATGCTTCCCAGGTATAACAAGCAAACTCATCTTTCGGCAGCAGTGGGGTGAGAGAGGCATGGCAGGAAAACAGCAGGGACCGGTCATCTCAGGGACCAGTCATCTCGGAGGAGCCACCTCAGTGGAGATCCCAGCCTGAACAGTGCAGTCGAGAAAGGCAACAAGGGCTGGATCGGAAACAACGGCTGAAAACTGCAGGATTTAACTACTGGTTTCTGCAGGAAGGGGGAAGAGGATGGCTGTGGTTACGGCTTGATAGTCTTGTAACAGCCTGCTGGTTTCTCAAATAACACGGAGTGTGCTCCGTCAAGCAGGAGCCACCAAGCACCTGCTTACCCTGCGCCCACATCGGGAGCCTTGGCCAAGCATAAACATGCAGGTGAAGAGGTTGAGATGATGAAAGACAATAGACCATTACCAGGGACTTAATGGTGTTGTAAAGGAGATAAATGTCTTTGAAGTAACACCCTTAAAATGTGTGACCTTTGGGCTGACCTTTCCTTTCAGATTGTGGTATGCAGATTGTTTTATACCGACCAGTGCAAACAAAGCAAGCAGACCTAGCATCTCAGACCCTGTGATAGGAAAGTACTTGGACGTTATATCCATCTAGACAGCCTGCTGTTTACTTTAGCTTGCCAAAAGTAAAACTCTGCCACAATTACTGTCTTTCAAGACATATCTCACACTCCAAATAAAGCAAGTGTATTATTTTCACCAGAATTTCATTAATAAGACCAAATTCTGAAGACCAAGAGCCAAACCCAAATCATCCCTCCAGGGATCATAGGCTTTCTCTGTTCTAGAAAAGCACTGTTATGATTGTATGTCACTCAAGCAGGACAGTCTGGAGGACTGAGATGAACTTGAAAGGGTCACCTCTGGACGCAGCAGAGACGCTGGAAGCACAGTGTGTGAGGCTCTGATTGAGGCTGTGAGAAAATAAGCAGAACTTACCCATTCCTCTTTTTCCAGCTGGGAGTATGCAAGCACGAATTAGCACTTTTTTCTATGTACAATCACAGCACTGATTTACGCTATTAAGACTGCAAGCCCTTCTAGTCATCCCGTTTTTCTGCTCTGTGTTTGCATGCTGCTTGGTATAACAATGCTTCAAGCCACAGCTGGTGCCAAACACATAATAAATAAGGGTAAGAAGAAAGCAGCAAACGTTGTTTGAAAGGTTGCGTGCACACAGTCTTTACTCCTTTATACATTTTGAAAAAAACCAGAAAACTGGAGTTTTTCTGAATCCAGATGCAGAGAGATAGGTCTGCAGAGGTGAAGATGGGCACTGCTGAGGAAGGAAAGGAGAACAAATACTGGCAAGAGAGGTGCCTCACCGCTTTCAGCACCCTTGTAAAACAACTGAGTCAACTTTAAAGAACAAGGTCTGAAGGTCCAAGCCAGCCTAGAGCTATCTGCTTGGGCAGATGGGACACTGAACATGCAAAGAATTGCTGGAGCTTAGAGAAACTGGGCTGATCTGTGTTTCCTCATATGCAGCTTGAGGGGCAGCACTGGGAACAGTGCTGGGGCCAGGGGTGAAAAGGGGGCAATGGTGGGCTGGCACATGGCAGGGCACCTATGGCAGCCATGGAGCAGACACCCACGGGACTTCTTATAAGCCTCACAACTGTTGAGGAGAATGGGGCTCGCAGACCAGGGCAGCAAAGTCTGATCTGTTGCTATGCCTCTTCCCCTAGCTGTTGTCAGATGTCTCACATGCAGCTCCTGGCTACTCCCACCCCACTCCTGGAGCTATGTGAGGAGGCATGAACTGCTGCACCTATTTGCAGCCACATGAATGCAAAACTTGAGAACGCGCCCTGTGAGTAAGTGCTGCCTGAGCCGGGGAGCTTCCTGAAATAATACTCTGTATTGCTGTCCCACCTTCTTTGTTGGGCTGGGGACATGTTGCAGCCCGCTTTGTCCAGCTGGCCTGGGGTCATGCAGGGCCTTGGCACAGGGCAGCCCAGCAGGGGAGACTGGGGCTGTCTCTGTGGCTTTGCCTGCTTTTATTTGGCCCTGATTTTTTGGTGACCCAATAGGCTACAGAAGAGCCTCAGCACCAGGGCAATTCTAGTTACCCCTTTTATAAAAGTTCCTGTGTTTTCAGTTGTATGAAGCAAAGGGAAGCTGACAGGTAGGACCAACATCTGGGTAAAACCTCAAAATCTTTTGAAGGAAGTAGAAAAACAACTCTTTCACTACAAATGGACTTTGGTGTTAAATTGGCCCCTGATCTAGGTAGAGGAAGTCTATCAGCTTTCTAAGAAAGAAATAAGGGTGCTATATGGATCTGTATGGCCCAAGGACTTGATCCATAATTATTATATGTTTGGCATGGTTTTTTTCTTAGATCTTGTTTTCTCAAGCCTTGTCGTTTAAATGTCTCCCAGCTGCAAATGGTCAGAGGTTAGGCAAGGGCTTGGAAGATGGCATTACATCTGCTTACCCATATTTTTGCCATTCCCTGGACTGGTGCTTGGCGATATTGAGTTAGATGAATCTCTGCCTTAATGAACTTGGCTGCTCTTGTATGCTTATAAAATACATCCTGTGTTTGCATGTCATGGATTTCAAAAGGGTTTGGGTGGGATTTTTGTTTGGTTTGTGCTTTAATTAGCTGCAAACTTCAGTCTGCAGCAAAGCCAGTGGTATTTTGCCCATAATGCAAAATCCACCATTAAACAGAGCTTGCTGCTGCTTTTAACCTTCCCTGTTGCCATAAAAGCTGCTCTGTTTGTGCCATAGCTGGAATCAGAGGCATGGTGAGGGTGGGGGTAAGCAGGGGGCAGACAGGAATCCTTCAAGGAGGGCACCTGGGCTGGGGGATTTGCTCCTGCAGAACCCAAACAGAACTCGACACTTGCATGTTTTTGACTCCGTGCCACAAACATTTGCTTTCCACAGCTCTTTCTTAATTTGGCTAGATGGTATTTATCCACTCCTTGGGAGAGATGGCTGAGACTCCAGGCAGTTTGATTTATGCCAGTTGTTCAATTTGTGACAAATGCTGTCAACAGTTGTTCATTTTAATTACTGTTCTTGGGCCCAGATGTCTCAAAGATGAGCTCAGCACCACATAAATATAATAAATACAGATAATATTAGCAACTCAGCTTCCTTTCTAGGGGAGGGGTGTGGAGGAACCTACTGCCCTTTCTTCCCAACACATCTCTTCTCCCCTGCCAGCCAGTCTTCAGCATGGCACTGGAAGCAGCAGTAGAAAGGGGAGGTGGATTACCTTTCCCTCCTGTTTGCTGATGGGCTGCTCATCCGCCCTGCTCCCACACAAAAGTCATGCCTTGATTTGTTCATCGTGTAGGTACATATCACTTTGCCCAGACCACACCAGAGCAAGTCCTCTGGCCTCCACAGCAGAGCTGTGCCAGCTCCTCCCAGCTTTTGGTACAAATGGGAGAAACAGCGGAGACAGCAGAGCTCTCTGCCCATCTCTGTTCTCTCCAATATTACTAAAGACCACCATACCAAAAGGGAAACCATGGTCCTAAAACCATTTTAGCAGAACCACCTTCTCAAGGCCTTTGTTCCCTCACTGAATATACAACTCACTCTATGGAGAGGTTATTTCATGACAGCTTCAGTGGCTTCCTCATCCCAGCTGGAGCTGGGCTCAGAGAAGTGGCCTTAAGGTGATTATTAGATCCAGGTCATGCATCCCCCTATCGCCTGTGCTGGACATCGCATCACTACCACAGGTTGTTCAACACTTTTGGAAAAGGTCACAGGGATAGGGACTTTGGTAAAACTCAGGAGGGATGAATACAACTCTATATCCTATCCCAGCTGTGGAAAGGCTTGCTCTCCTCTGCTTCCTCCAGGGTAGTGGATGTTGTTCACTAAAACTTGTTCAAAAATGTATCCAAAGCCACAACTGGGATTCCAGTGCCTGTACATAATTAATAAGCAATATGGGTAATTTAATGTCTTATTCTAACTATCAGCTCAAAGCAGGAATCCTTTCAAGAGCATTAAGCCATGTAGGCAACATTAGAACCTCAGCAAATTATGAGCCAAGTTGCTTAAATTGTGAAACCTCTCATATGTTAATGGAGGGTCCTGTTTGTTCCTTGGCACTATCTTAATTTTTTACCATTGACTCATGCTAATGAATTTTCCAGTGTAATTGCAGAAAGCACTTCAGACAGCTCCTTGCCTTCTGTCTCCACTTGCACAAGGAGGCAAACACTGTCCTCTGCCTGGCAGGGGTAGGGTTTTACATGCTTGGCCTCCAGAGGGGTCAGGGTCAGTGCCAGGGAAGTGAAGTCCATGATAATCTGAAGAAATACAGATGCGTCAGGAGCCCAAGTCTGTACTGGCTCGGGGTGCTTTTTGGCAGGATTGGTGATGTTCCCCATCGTGGGTGTCTGGGGCTGTGGCTGGGCTCAGAGAGGGCACGCTTCTGCCTGTGGGTGACAGCCACCCCGCACCCCTTCCCTGAGCCCTCCAACCTCACATGCCATTGGCACGCACATTCAGAGGATGAAACCTGGAATGTGACACCCTGGGGTCTGGGGCCAGCTGGAGGTGGGAGGACAGAGCCGGGAGCGCGTTACGACGCTTGTAATCACACTGGACACATACGGTTATATTTAAGTGCTGAATGTCTGCTGGCTGAGGAGGCCGAGGCAAGACTGGACTTGATTAGACATAATGACAAAAATGGACCAACTGTTGCTGAGAAAGCCTCTGCAGCAAAGTATTAGCTCTTTGTTATTGAGATATTACTGTCTGAGGCTTCACTGCTTTCAACTCCCCATCGTTATCTTTACAGACTTCCACTGCACTTTAAATAGGTTCCCAAGTTCAGCTCTTTGCCCTTGGCCATAAATTTAACACACTAAATATTTTCATCTGCTGCAGAACACACCACACTGTGGAACTTGTTACTTCATGGCAAATAAATACAGCTTGAAAACAGGACACGCTTTTGAAAATACCTTTTTTTAAAGTGTAACCCTTCTTACCCTAAAAATGTTAAAAATCAACATTTTTGTTTTCCAGTGTCTGAGTTAATGTATATCTTTTACATCTTTTATTATACAATCAGTACTGGCTGTACTTCTCTGTGTCTAAATATAGTGGATAAAAAAATAACATGTTCAAATCAATATTTAAATATAGATTCAATTTATTTATTTGCCACTCAAAGATACAATAAATGTATTTATTTTTCAGTCTTCATTTAGTATAATGGTTTTGAAAATGGTTGCATTTATCTTCCTTTGTTGGGTTCATACCCAACAAATACATCAATGTTTTTCTGTTGTGATTAAATGCACTTTTATATTACCTCTAATATGTTAGAGTTATTTCTATTTGTTCAAAGGCACCAGAAAAAAAGTGACAGAACTAAATAACTGTAAGTTATAACAAACATTATAATAGATAATTTAGTTCTTTGATCAAATTAATGGAGCTTTTATTTAAGTTAGAGTTACCATGAGAGTCTTGCCTTTACTGGCAACTATAGTAGCTTTTAATCTTCGTGCATTAGCTAAAAACCTGCTGAGGACTCTGTACCTCCACAGCTGAGCTTCCTTAGATTTATGGAGGCAGAGGTAGAACAGGCAAGAAGGAACATGCCTGTACCTAATGGCTAAGGGACTTCACTGAGGGATTTTACATGAAACAGTAGCTGGATAAAAAACAGTGATAGACACAGAATCACAGAATAGTTTAGCTTTGAAGATACCTCTGGAGGTCATCTAGTCCACCCCCCGCTCAGAGCACAGTGAACTTCAAAGTGAAATACAACCTCAAGTTAGATCAGGTAGTGCAGGGTCATAACCAGTTGAGGTATGAGTATCTCCATGGATGGGGATGCTCTTGGGCCCTGCCCAGATGACTGCCCTACAAAAGTCATGCTTTTTGCTCAGTTTACTATCAGCCCTGTGATTTCTGGCTGTGTGACGCTGCTGTTTCTACACAGACCTACAGACCAGAGAGAGATGAGGGTACTTGCCTGAAATGTGGGAATGTGGTTTAAAATCCCCTCAGGCAGAGGAAGCCTCAAACCCTTCCTTGAATGGTGGTCCATCTGCTGTGGCCAGAAATGCCACCGACCACACGCTTTCTTGTATTATTGATTCAAGTCCTGTGTCTGTTGCTAAAAGCATTCGGATGCTGCTTCATCCCCTTCCAGCAGCTGTACTCACTCAGGAGAGCACCCCAAACCCAGCCCCATCCCTGTCCCTGTGTGGGGGCCAGTGCTGCTTCTCCCTATGGGCTTTTCACATTGCTTTGCTGCTGGATCTCTGCAGCAAAGGGGCTTGGTCTGGTGCAGGCAAGACAAAAAGCACCCTCTCAGAGGGGGTGGTTCCCCCTCTCTATTTCTGAGTCAAAAAGGTGTCTTCCTGGTTTTAAACACTGAGGAAGAAAACTCAGCCAGCAGTGGAGTGCTTTGGGATAAAAGGGTTTTATCTTCCATGTTTTGGGATGGACTCCCTTACTTGTGGTGCCTGCTGGAGAGAGTTACTGTTCAAGCAGCAGAGAGAGAAGGCTCATGCTGTGGGCCTGGGGCAGCTCTGGGGGGAGACCAGTGCTGTGGACATCTCCTTACAAACCCCCTATCACCATCTGCTAGAGCAGGTCCTACTCTGGTGGTAGAGAACAGGCAACAGCTTTCACCCCTGCTCCAGATGCGGAGCACAGCCAGACCGTCAGCCCCATGGACACATGCAGCAGCAGGACTTTAATTAGAGGAGATGAAGCCAAAGTGAGTTTAGTCCTTTCAGCCATACTCCTGCTACGTCTCACAATGGCAGTCTTAACATGCCCATTTATAACTTTCACTTGTTACTCAGGATCTCAGGGCCACACTTTTTATATGAATACTGTTTAGAAACTGCTTTTGCATTTTAAAAAATAATTAGAGAACAGTTAATTCAGATTCACTAAGAAACTCATAGAATGGGCAGACAGCAAAATATTTATAATGCATAAGCATGAATATAGAATCACAGAATCACAGAGTCATAGAATTGTTAAGGTTGGAAAAAAACTTTAAAGATCACCTAGTGCAACTGTTAACCTAACACCACCACCACGTTCTTCATTAAACCAGGTCTCAAATGCCATACCCACATGTTTTTTGAACACTTCTGGGGATGGTGACTACATCACTTCGGTGGGCAGTCTGTTCCAATGCTTTACAATCCTTTCTAATATCTACTCTAAACCTCCTCTGGTGCAACTGGTGGCATTTCCTCTCATCCTATCACGAGTTACCTGGGAGAAGAGGCCAACCTCCACCTCACTACAACCTTCTTCCAGGCAGTTGTAGCGTGATAAGTTCTCCCCTCAACCTCCTTTTCTTCCAGGCTGAATTACACCACCTCCCTTAGCTGCTCCTCATAGGACTTGTGCTCCAGACCCTTCAACAACTCCATTGTCCTTCTCTGGAAATTTTCCAACATCTCAATGTCCTTTTTGAAGTGAGAGACCCAAAACTGAACACAGCACTCGAAGTGCAGCCTCACCAGTTCTTACTACAGAGGGACAATCACTGCTGTCGTCCTGCTGGCCACACTGTTCCTGATACAGGCCAGGGTGCCATTGGTCTTCTTCTTGGGCACACTGTTGACTCATGTTCAGCTGCTGTTGACCGGCACCCCGAGGTCCTTTTTCACTGGGCAGCTTTCCAGACACTCTTTCCCAAGACTGTAGCACTGCATGGGGTTGTTGTTATCCAAGTGTCACTTGTCACTTCATTTTGTGGAATCTCATACAATTGGCCTGGGCCCATTGATTCAAACTGTTCAGATCCTTCTGCAGAGTCTTCTACCCTCCAGCAGATAAACACTTCCACTGACTTGGTGCTGTCTGGGAACTTGTTGAAGGTCCACTTGATCCCCTCGTCCAGGTCATCAATGAGGATATTAAACAGGTCTGGCCCCAGTACTGAGCCCTGAGATACACCACCTGTGACCACAGAATCACAGAACCGGTCATGTTGGAAGGGACCAGAGTGTGTCATCTGGACCAACCTCCCTGCTCAAGCAGGGTCATCCCATAGAACATGGCACAGGATTGCATCCAGATGGTTCTTGGATATCTCCAGTGAGGGACACTCCACAACCTCTCTGGGCAACCTGTTCCAGTGCACCTGCACAGTAAAGAAGTTCTTCCTCATGTTCAGGTGGAACTTCCTGTGCATCAGTTTCTGCCCATTGCCTCTTGTCCTATTGCTTGGCACCACTGAGCGGAGCCTGGCTCCATCCCTTGACACCCTCCCTTCAGATACTGATAGACATTGATGAGCTCCCCTCTCAGTTGTCTCTTCTCAAGGCTGAACAGGCCCAACTCTCTCAGCCTTTACTCATAAAAGAGATGCTTCAGTCCCCTCGTCATCTTTATAGCCTTCTGCTGGACTTGCTCTAGGACCACCAATGCAAATCTCTTTTCCCCCCTACGTTTTTCCCACATTTTCCATAATTAGCAGTGGTACCACAACTATCTCCATAATGACTCATACATGCCCAGTAAATACGGATATGCCAACCCTCTGTAGCTTCCGTCTACACCCCCTACCTCAGTCTGCACCCCTACCTCAGTCTGCACCCCTACCTCTTCAAGATGCTGAAATCAGGTCTTAGCTTGGTCAACTTGACACCTTCTCCTGCTGTTCATTTGTCCTGTGACATTTAATGAGTGCTCGAGCACAGAGCTCTGCAAAGGCACACCTGAGTCTAGGTCCATGATCTCCTCCTGTGCAGTTACCTGCTTTGGTTATCAGCACCACAGTGATGGTGGTAGTGGAGACCAAGGCTCCATGCAGGGAGAGACAAAGTAGGTGGTTCCCACATCTGCTCCCAAGGTCAGCAAGCATGACTGAACCTGCAGTGTGCTCTCTCTGGGGAAAGGGTGCCACTGGGATAACATTATGTAGGTGTTTTACAGGGATTAGGTACTACTACAGAGATATACAGCATATTATATATTATAATTATAATTAGATACATTATTTATGTGTAAATATTCACTTTATGAATATATGCCTGTATGCATATAAAGTATTACTGTTAAATAGCTAATATTATGTAGATACCTAATATTGCACATATTATTCTGGCAGTGACAGGAACTAAGACAGGTGTCTCTGAACCTGGGCCATATTCTGCTCATCATTCCCTAGTACAGCAGAGCTGCTCTGGCCATGATCCCGGTGTTGGGAACTGATCTTCAAGGTTCACTCAGAAGAGAAAGCAGAGCCTTTCCAGAAAGAAGCATGCTCCTGGGGCACAGATCAGTGCCCTTCAGTTCTGTGGGATTGCAGCCTAAAGGACAGGAATTTTGTGCCTGGTTGCAGGGTAATTTTGCTGTGGGATATTTCAGAAGGCACTTTTGTTGATCAGAGATGAGCAGATGTGCTCCTTGCTCTCTTGGGCATGATGGAAGCCCCTGCTTTTTTTTACATCCTGTTGAGTGGAGATTGGATTCCCAATAGGGAAGAAAACAGTGATACGGAATGAGGGGTTTTCGCTTTATAGCTTGTTTTGTTTATGCTTTAACTTCAAATAATGAAGGGTGAAATGGCATGGAGGTGGTCCCTATTTGGGAGCTGGGGCCAACGAGGCAGTGATCAGCCTAGAAGTGCTCAGCCCCAAGGTCTACATTGGACCAGGAGGGAGGAAGGCAGAGAGAAAACCACCTCAGAACCCTCATCCTACAGAGAAACCCCTCAAAGTCTCTTTAAAACATGGACAATGGTCACATACACATACAAAGTGTGCACAATAGCACCATCTGGTGACTTTGGCCATCAGGTTTATTTCCATGGCACCATATTACCCAGGGGACAATTTCCTCTCCAATGCCTGAGCCGGTGCTCTCCATGCACTTTTCAGACATAAAATCAATGGTTTCAGTTCTTCTGTAGAATAAAAAGCAGTAGACATGGCAGAGTCTTTCAAAACCACTCCTGCCAAACTCCTATATTGTTGCTGGTGTGACCCTGAATTTTAACATTCTTATGTTTCAGTAAAATTTGGTTTACATTCTTCTTTTTTATGTATTTATTAGGTATTTGCACATAAGGCACTACCTATCAGTTGCTAGGAGAACTGTCACAGGCCAGTTATGAAATGAAGCATTTTTCTGGCTTTCTTGATGGTTTGTTTTCTATTCCTTGGAAGCAATGTGTCACTGCACTAACACACATTTCTTCAGGTCAGCAATCACACCCTGATCATGCTCCACTGCTTCTTCCACTGCCACTAATGCAATATTTCCAAAGAAAATCTCCCACTCAAGAGTAAGCTTTGTGGGAAGCCAACCACGTTGTCACCCTTTTTGGCTGGCTCATATAAAAGTCTTGAAATAAGCAGTAAGAAGACAGAAACACAGCCTGGCATTACCATGAAGCATAACTACTCAGCGCATGTCCTGTTTCCTCTGCCTTACAATTTTTTTATTCCTTGTTGCATGACAAAACAAGCAGTGGTAAGGAGTTCTTTTTCATACTCCACAGAGGATTCTGAGAGTCTTGGTTGGTTTGAGGCAGCACCAAAGTAAAACATAAACATGTAAGCCTGGAAAACTTCCCTTGCTCCATTCATCCAAAGCAGAAGGAATTCTATTTATGGATTCCTATTCTCAACCAGCTGAGAGTGATGCTTGCTCATGGCTCTCCCCATGACACGTGCCTCTCCTTGGCTGCCTGCCTGTGCCTGCACATTACACTGCAGCCATGCTGGTGACCAAAGGGCCCTATGTACTCCTTCCACTGTGCTCTGCAAACACCTCCTTGCTTTTTGTCCTTAGACAGCCAGCATGTGGCCACTACTGGAGTCCCTATCAAGATCCACCTTTCCCAGAGCAGTTCAAAGGCAGGTCATCTACAGACTTTACTCAATCTCATGAGCTTTGGCCAGCTCTCTTTGTGTGGTTGGTCTGTGCTGTACCATCAAATTCATGGACACCTGCACTGTGATGTATTCACTCTGTACTGTCTTTGCAAAGTTGTCTTACAAGCATGTCTAATAGTACAAAGTCATCATTATAATTAAATATATTACTGAGTACTTGTTAGGTTAATCTGAAATATTCTGTTTCGATAGGACAAGGGGCTATGGTCTTAAACTAAAAGAAGGTTGGTTTAGATTAGATAAAAGGAAGAAGTTTTTTACGATGGGAGAGGTTAAACACTGTCACAGATTGACCAGAGGGGTGGTAGATGACCCATCCCTGGAAACATCCAAGGTCAGATTGGATGTGGTTTTGAGCAATCTGATCTAATTGAAGATGTCTCTGGTCATTGCAGAGGGATTGAACTAGATGATCTTTAAAAGTCCCTTCCACCCCAAACTATTCTATGACTATCAGACACAACTGAAATGACGCTTTTGTTTCCTTTGTAGATGAACAAAGAACATTTTGAAATCTGTCTTGTCTGTTGTTTTGATTATGCACTTTTTTAGAGTTTGATACCCAGAACAGAAGTATTTGTAAGGAATCATCCAGGAATTAATACCAAGATGCAGAGTTTCCCATCTAATTACATATGCTGGATGTGGTCAAAGAGCTGGGACATTCTTCATGACCAGTTTGTTGTCCCTGTGGTTTTGGAATGCCCTGATCCCCTGAAGGCCTAACTCTCTGGACATCCGGTGCAGATCAGTGCTACCAATTCAGGGATACTCTGGCTTCTTGCAGAGAGAAGTCCTCAGGTGGAAATCTGCGGCTTTTTCCCCCAGCTGTCTTTTTGTCCTGTGCTGAACCATCCCTGGACAAGCAGGCTGCGTGTCTTCTAGCAAACCAAACACAGCCGAGGCAGAGCTACAGCAGTGGCACATGGTGGTCCAGTCTTTTTCAGCACAGGGCTGGCTGGGCCTCTCACCCTGCCCCAGACCTGGCAGCTTTCTCCTCCTCTGCCTGTGCTGTGAACAAAGGTGGAATGTGAAAAGGGTATTTCTAAATTACGGTGACTTTCATTTTGTGAACTTTAATTTTGAAGCACTAAGATCTTCACTGGATTTCTTACAGGTGAGTCCCCAAAAGCCTTCTAGTTTTGTATTTTATTAAATAATTTGTCATTGTAAGTGCCCCTTTAAGCTAAGATACAAGATGAAGTGTGCATCCTTTCTGGTTGGACTAGAAGCAAGCCCCCACGGGAGAAACAATCCCTTGGGTGTCTGTTTTTCTCCACTTTTTTTTCTTGTATAATATTTTACAATTAGATCACCAATTTTTTTTCCCCATTCTTCTCCCCATATATGTATCATGTCCCAATGCATCTTACCAGCACCCTCTCCTGTGCTGAGGACTGCTGAAAGCGACAATAAGGAACACTTGGCTGTGAAATATTACCTTAAGCAGAATTTGTTTCCTCATATTTCCTAAGTGTATGCTTTGTTGCGAAACTTAAGGAAAAGCCAGCTTTTCACTCAGGGAAAAAAGCCTGAGAAGGTGCTCTTGGTGGTGGTGGTGGTCAACAGATAGATCAAAGATAAGATCTGCCTCCCAAATGCCTGCTGGCTCAGTTGCCTGCAGGGATTCATACCCCAGCATTTCCAGAGAGGAAAGAGAAGTAACATCAGCCCTTCCTGCTGAAACTGCCTCATTTGACAAGGAGTTGTGAAAGACCATATAGACCATGGGGAGAGAGCAAGCAAGAGTGCTCTCAGCCCCAATTACCTGCCCAGAGAGGGATTTTGAGGGTCTCATTTTTGCTTCAACATCTATTTGTGTAGTTCCTGAAATGACGATTTAACATAAAACAATTAGCTGGTCATCAGAGCATGACTGCGACCCTTCCCTGGCCAAACTCCTTCAGAGCACAACAGGTGCAGACAGCACTGGCCCAAGCCCCTGGGCCACATGGCTGGGACAACGTCCAGCCTAGGAAAAATGCAGAGCTCTTGTAGGCTGCCAAATGGAGGTGAGGTGCCCCTCAACAGGCAGGTGCAGAGTTTTAGGTGCCTCAGGACTTGGCGGATGCCAGAAAGAAGAGTCTTGGTTTTGGACTTAGGTCAAGAGGTCTTCACACAACATTAACAACTCTCTGAGCTCCTCAGCACCAGAATCTTAAGTCCCAGGGAGTGGCTTAAGGAGGCAGTATGGCTCTCCTGGCATAACCAGCACCACACTAGCCACAGGTGTGTGAGCAGCTCTGTGGAGCCACAGCAGCACTGCTGTTCTCTCCCAAGCCTCTGCCTGACCCTAGTTTCTCAAGCCAAGCCCAGTCCCTTAGTCCCAGGTTCCACATTACTTCCGTGTCCTGTTGGCAGAAGGCTGCACAGCAGTGACATCTATGAAGGAAGCCCCAGGCAAGGCCATCGGCCTCATCCCTTACCTGTTCCCCCCCATGCCTGGGGGACCTCTGTAAGCAGACTGCCCATCCCATTCTTACTGCCTGAATCCACTGTGGTGGCCAGGGAGGGATCTTTCAGCTCTTCCACCCTGTGCTGAAGCTCAGGTCCAAGAGCCTCACTATAAGAAGAGGTCAGTGACCATGAGGGTGCCTCTGGTAGCAATGGATGGACTCCCTACCCTGGATGGCAAATGTCACTGCATGCTGTCATTGCCAGAGTGTGGGTGCTATGGAAATCAAGACACAAAGGCCTTCTAGGGCCACCCCAATGATAGCATCGAGTTGGGAACACATTGGTACAAGGAGGCTAATTCACTACATGATTCCAACAAGAGTTAAACATTCTGTTAAATCTTCTTGGTCAATATGACACTTTAAGGGTGTTTGTTCTTCTGCAGAAAAGAGGGTCTGAAAAATAAATGGAGCTTAAATGTGTATTATCTGCCATATTTTTGTCTGTCAGTTTTGATAGGGCATTTCAGCAGTGACAGGGGATGACAGAGAGGTGACACCAGGCTAGAGCCCATCCCTGTGCCCACCAGAGCTCACTTTGTCTGGTTCTTAGTCCCCAGCATACCCTCCAGCCTACCTCTCTAGGCTCCCTTCTACCTGATGCCTTCTTTCCTTCACAGCCAGTCCCTGACTCTGTCTTGTTGTCAGGCATCAAACAGAGACTCAACTGATGAATATGAGTTGATGAAACCCCTGTCCAAGGTCCTCTCACCATCTTGTCACCCCTTGTTTCTTACCTGCTTTACCTCCTGCTGGTCCTCAAACACAGGGTTTGCAGAGCTGCTGTGGTCTTACTTGAAAGAAATAGTTTTTTTGAGGTTTTTAGCTAAAGCAAAATTGGTAGCATGGCTGTTTCAGAGAAAAAGGTGCAGAAGATTCTACATTTGGCTGTGTGCTCTCTAATGTGTTTTGTGAGTCTGAGAGAAGGAATATCTAAAAGGGACAGCAGAAATCAGGCATAAGAAGTGAAAGAAGATTCCAGGATACAAGCAGAACAATTTTGAGGCATGCTAGAAGAAAATGCTAGAGGTAGATACGAAGGAGATGTTTTTCGGTGCTAGAAATATGGTCCCTGTTGCAGGGACTGATGAACATGTACAACTGATTCAATGTGAGAAACACAACTCTGAAAGCATACATTCCTTTGACCTTCTTCAAGGATTTCAAAAGATGAGAATTTTCTCTCCCTCTCCCTCTGTGCACCAAGAATATGGCTCAACTCTCAAATCCTATCTTGTCTTTACAATTTGCTCTTAAAAAACCAGATAAACACAAGCTTGTTTCACAAAGAGAAGCAGCTTCCAGCTTATTTTTTCTTGTATCCAGGACTGATGTGGGTAAAGTGCTCCAATCTAATTGCACCTTCTGCTTATCAAGGATGTCTTACAGGACTGCTGTTCCCAGCACAACCAGTCCGGACAGAGCCCAAGTAGGACCAAATACAAAGAGCTGCTGTCAGGACATTCTTGGTGGGGTTCTCAGCTTACTTGAATGTAAATGCCTGTCTCCTCAGGAGCCAAAGCAAGCAGAAGCCTAGTCCTTGAAGGTGAGCAACAAGGCTCACACTTCCTGGGAATTTGGGCAGTGAGGACATGCTGTGGGTATTGGGGTGGTGGCACACAACAGGCGGGCTTTGAGGGCAGTCTGACCAGTGTGTGGACCAGAGCAAGGAATTGCTTCCTGCTGTTCAGATTTTATTCTAGGGGCAGGGAGTAGGGAGCAATGAGTCTGTTCCTGCTGGTACTTTGTGGCTGCATTTCTTTGCATATGCCAAGAGCCCTGCAAAGCTCTGCTTTCTTTTCTGTTGGGTGTTTGTTTTTTTTTTTGGTTTGGTTTGGTTTGGTTTTTCTTGTTTTGGGGAGGAGGGGTTTCAGGGTTTTTTTACCCTTCCCTTCCCTTCCCTTCCCTTCCCTTCCCTTCCCTTCTCTTCCCTTCCCGTTTTTCCTCTTTTTGTGTATCTATGTACAGAAAAAGATTTGTCTTTCAAAATAAGCTGAAAACTGGAGCAGGGAAATGATGGAAAGGAGAAAGTCCAAAGAAAAAATGGGGCACTAATGAAGACCTGGTTGAGGGAGAAACTATGAGTGAGTAAAGGATTTTATACCTGAGTTACATCTGAGTTTCAGGCCCGAGTTACTTCCGTCTCAGGGATGAAGCAAGTGTGGTTTCCCCAGCAAGAAGGTAGAAGCGGGGTGGCTGGGGGTGATTCCCCAGCAGCTGGGGTTCCAGCAGGATCAGAGCCACCTCTCCCAGCACTGGGTGCCCCAAGGGCCCAGCCTGTCCCCCCACAGCAGCACCTCAGGGAGAGCAGTGAGGGTGAGAGGTGCCTTTCTCAGGAGCAGAAATAAGAGACGTCCTCTACCTCAGAAACAGGACAAAGGGGCAAAGGAGAAAGGCTTGTCCATGAGAAGATACAAACAGGTCAGTTTTCTTCACATTTCTGCTCCTGCAGGATTGTCTAGTGAGAAATAGTGGGCTACACTAAGCGCTCAACTTTTCTGTAACTAATAGCAATAGCAAAAGCAAATTCTTGTGATTTGCTTGTAAACTGCAGTGAGGTCTTTTACAGTGCACATTTTTGACAAGTCAGGAAAATGTAGCTTTTATCTAATGAACACCCTCTGCCCCCTCGCCCCATGCACCATATGTACTTTTTGAATCCCAGACAACTCACAGATATCAGTACAAAGATGAAGGTTAAATAGTCATTACTTGCATTGCTAGGGGGCATCTGATGTAAAGTGCATTCCCCGGGTTTTGGGTTATGGTTTGTAAAGGAGTGCAGAACACTTTCATCTCCCCTTTCAGTCCATCTGTGGCTTCAGTTGACAGGACAAAATGTGGCACAACAGAGTCAGACAATAAACTATTGTACAGTGGAACAGGAAGCAACAGGTAATGTTTAGAGGAATTAAATTATTTTTGGATCTGATACTGATAATCAGTTTAGGCGAGGGGTATCCAGTGCAAATTTATACAACATTTCTAAAAGACTGGGAGCTCTCAAGAAGCAGATAAGTTAAAGTGAAGTATAAATGAACCATTCATGAACTCTGAGACTTCCTTGCCTGCATACAAAGAACATGAGAACAGACCTTGTTGCCTGTCATCCCGGACTTTTTTTAATTAACAGTTGTGAGCCATTCTTGTGTGGTATGTCTTATACTGGTGAGAGAGCTTTGTGCCTTTTTCGCAGAGGAACAGAGAACATATTAATATGAATTCCTGGAAATACAAAAAAATACTGGATATCGTTCCATCTTCAAAAATCTGTATTTCGTCCAAATGATAATGTGAAACCTTCACATGACATTCATCTATTAAAAATTGAGGCACTGGAAGTCAGGCTGATGTGCAGCTATTTAAAACAGCTGCTAGAGCAATGCTTATTTAATTAATGTAAGCTTTGTGACATCCTAGATGTCTGTGGAACGGTTTCCATCCAAAGCCATGCCATTTGTTGAGAGTAGGCACTGTAGATGGACAAGAGGTCCCATCACCTGTTCTAGGCAAAAAATGCTGGAATAACAGCGGTGTGGGTCAGTGCAGCTCTCTGCTCTTGTAGTGTATGTTTGTTTAGGAAATGCCTGGGTCTGCAGCCCTCACTTCAGGTCTGCTTGGCAGAAGCCATCCCCTGCAAGGCTGTGCCGGGCACTGTCACCGGCCAGGCAGCTGGAGGGGAAGCAATGTTGATGCTTCCTTTACAAGAAGACAGGTGATAAGAGAGAAAGCAGGCTCCTCTGGTTATCTGGTAAAAGCAATAAAGGGCTTTCTACAGCTGTCAGGATGACCCAGGGAAATCTACCAGACAGCATCAAATCGACCCTGCTTTCTGTCCCAAAGCCAAACAGTTGACACGTCAAAACCTTGCTGTCAATTTCTGCATCAGCCCAGATCTCTGTGAGAGCCAATCCTGCAAGGTGCTGAGCAACTCTGAGCAGAAGTCTGGAAACCCTTTTGTCCTGACAGCAAAATAAATGAGAAAGTATTATTTGCAGCCAGTGGGGCCCAAAATGGACTGTTGTCCCTATTGCCTCTGTTTTCACAGTCATTCTGCAGTCTTTACACTTCATACAGGTATATTTTCTATGCGGTGTGCCCATCTGAGGTGCCCTGTCACCTGCTCAAGGCAAAGCATTAACCTGGAACTATGTAAACAGACATTAGCTGAGTGAGGAGCAGCTCCAGCATCTATTCCATCTAGCTCCAAACAGTTATTGCAAAAAAAGGGAATATTTGTTTATGTGTGCTGTTCTCAACTGGCCTGGCCCTAAGATATCATCAGTACATGTATGTGGAGGAAGTTTGTCAGAACTGAACTTGTGCTGTCGGGGACCCCGAGAAATGAGGGGAAATCAAGGACAGATGTAAAAAAACCAGTGGTTGGTTTTTTTTGGTTTTTTAAGAATGCAGAAAAAAAAATCAGATCTTTTTTGATGATCTGTTGTACCATGTGTGGAGACATCCAAGGGTAAAACAAGAAGTTTTAATTCTAATTCAAGTGAAAATCCTAGCTCAAATTTCAAATGGAGATGCTACCAACATCTTCATTTTATAACATGTAAAGCACACATGCCACCATAGCGCTATTAATTTCCATGTACAGAAACTTTTGAAGGCACAGCACCATCTGCTTAAATATGTCTATAATTATTCACGCATTAACACCTACTGAATTAGCAGCATTAGCACCTACTGAATCATCTTATATGCGTTTAGATAAATTAAGGCTGGGATTCAGTAGCACTGGCCTGGGAGGCTGTACTTGCTGGAGTTATGGATGCAGTGCTTCTTGACCTGCGGAGCAGGTGAAAGGTGTTGCAAATGCCTTTTTGAAAGAGGCTGCACTCTAATTGGCAGCAGTGGTGCAACTCCTCAGGCAACGGCACTTGGCACGGAAATATATTCCCTCTGATTCTTTGTTTTTGTTTCAACTGAGGAAGATTCTTATAACCCTTTTTTTTTTTATTCCTGCCCTCTTCTTACTAGGCCCCATTAGGAAACTCACATTTCTCCATCTGTCTCAGAGCTTATTTTATGTGGAAATATTTCAAAACTCACACAGCTCTTGTTCAGCCCCATACAATTGAAAGAAGTTCAAAGTTGGGCAGGGCACCAAGTCAGCAGACATTAATAACATTACTTGCAACCATTCAAAACCTGTCATTTGTTAAGTCTGTCCCTCCCATTCCAACAGGCATAAATCATGTGTATAAATGAGCTCCTACCCACAAAGGAGAGTTGATTTTAACATCTAAGCCTGCGCTGTCACCATCAGGATTTTTTCTTTCTACTGTTTTATTTTTGAGTCCAAAACCAGAAGGGAGGTGACTCAGTGCAAATACACCTCAGAAACGTTTTGGGAAAAGAAGTTAAGCAACTTCTGCATGAAAACTTCATGCAGAACTTCAGCCCTTCACACTCAGATCCCACATACTATCCAGCACAGCAGAAGCATCCTTCACATCCCACTGTCAGCACCTGCATCAATCAGATGGGGAGAGAGGCTGCCCAAGAGGAGGGCAGTGGGTATCCCTGCTGCCCAAGCAAAGGGCTCTGGAGGGACCATCCTGCCCCACAACCTATCCCGCTCTTGCCAACTGCTCTTCAAGCACTAAAAATTCTGTGTCCAGTGGTGTCCTTCTGCAAAAGACCTGTCAAATCTGAAGAGAAAGTAAATCTTGACACCACCACACCAAATTCTCATGGGGCTGAGGACTGGTGGTTATAGAAGAAGATCCCATTCATCAGGTAGCCCCTCCTCCTTTCCCTCACCCTACTCCTGCAGGCACCAACCATATCTTCCGATGAGATAGCCTCCCAGGCACTGGGGACAGACGTCACAAATTGAAACACAAGAAATTTTATTTAAAACATAAGAGAAAAACATTTTTATGTTGAAGGTGGTCAAGCACCAGTACAGGCTGACCAGAGAGGTGGCAAAGTCCCCATCCTTGGAGATATTCAAAGTCTAACAGGGCACAGGCCTTATCAGCCTTCTGCAGCTGACCTTGTTTGAGCAGGGGCTGGTCCCAGACGATCTCCAGAGGTGCCTGCCAGCTTCAGATATTTTGCCATCCTGTGACTCTGTGACTTTGCCTCCCAGCTACCCTCAGACACCGTATTCCTGCTGTGTGCCTCCCAACTCTAATACAACTTTAGTCCAAACCACCTTGCTATGGCCAGAAAGTGTCCTCTACGGTACTGTGAGGCAACGGCCTTGAGAGCCTATTCGCCCTGGGCAGGAGTGCCTGCTATCCTGCAGATCATGGGAAGAGATGAGGCATCCATTCCTTTGTATGCATTTCTATGTATTCCTTGCTCATGTCTGGTGCCCACAACCAGAGCCAGGAGACCAGGCTCTGGAAGGACGTGGTGCCCAGGGCTGTGCACAGCTACAACCCTGCAGCACCTCCGTCTTCCCACACACACAGTGTCTGAGCAGCACATATGGCTGCAGATGATCATGGCAAGTGCTGTCCTAACCACAGGCTTCCTGCCATGAGAAATCACAGTGACTGGGAAATTGCAGCTTTCCGGGACAAGCCATTGCAAAGAAGCTCTTTAGAACAGACTCAAGTCGGCAGAGTTAGAACTACTCGAGTAGGCCTGAATCACTCTGGCTGGCCACTTGAAAGCTGCTTCAAACTGCATTTTTTGTTCATACTCTCACTTATGAACCTGGGGATTTGAATTTTATTTAACCTGCAAAAACACCTAAGGATGGTTTTGCTTCAGCAAGAGTTGTAGAATATCCCTCCCTAGAGATATTCTTTTTTATACCCCTGCATCTAGTTAAGCTGATTCCTCAGGGCTCTAAGTTACGAGCAAACTAAGAAAGTGCTAAACGCAATCCTATTTATCACAGTAAAATACAGGGACTGTATGACCACTGTGACCTTCAGCATCCTTCTCAGACTCATAATGCATCCTCTGGAATTCTCACATCAGTCTGTTTCTGTCGACAATTTTCAAATCAATTAGAAGTTTCATTCAGTCACAAGTTGCTTGGGCTCCTTTCTTCTAGTGGATAATCTCCTGTGGAGTACAGCCATCAGGCTATCAAGAACAAAGCCTTTGCTGGCTTAAACTGCTGCACCTGAGTGGCTTCCCAAGATGGAGAAATGCTTCATAGATGTTGCCTTCAACAATTTTCAATCTAAGGCTTGTCCTTTTGCCTTTTTGGGAAACTTCCAGACATTGTTATCACTTTTTTGCAAAGCCTTCAGCTCATGTTTTATACCCTCTTTTAATTTCTTCTCTGACATCTCCAGCTGCTTCAAGTCTTAATTCCAACTGCAAAGTCTGTGGGTCTTGTTTTAGACCTTGTCTGTGATTTTTATTTTCCCTTATTCCAGACAAGTAATTTTGATATTTCCACCATTTGGTTCTCAGTCCAATGACACTATCAGCTCACGACCCTTTTGCCAGGATTGCTTTTCTGCCTGGCTCCAGGATTGTGCCTCCTGACCCAGGCAGCACCAGCAGTTCTGTTCATTTCTATTAAGCAAAGTAGATGGCAGAATGAGGAATTTCACTGGTGTGATCCCACTCAGTTACAAAAATAAAAAAGAGAAAACGTGTTCTACAATCGCACTTGGACTCAAAATAGCAAGATACAATTTCTTAGCTATTCCTATCTGCCATTCCCGGGCAGTGCTCCACTTCAGGATCACATTACAAACAGTTCCCTCTGGCTGTCTTTAGCTGAACGCTGCCATTTTTGCCTACTTTTCTACTGACCTGGCTTCATTTTTCATGTCATGGTTCTACAACAAGTAACAGTCAGTCACTGGCTACCTGCCCCTAATGAAACCTCTCTATCCACATAGCTTCCCTCCCACCAGCTCTGCCTGCTGTCCACAGTTTCTTTGATGGATTCTTTTGTTTTGTTTGTCATATACTTGCAGTGAGCTTCCCCACTTCTTAGAAGTAATGTGTAGGATAATTTGTGTTGGTTTGTGTTGTGAGTAAGGCTAGGAAATGTCCCTGGATGAGCAGCACCCTTGCCATCAAACAGCTGTACCCAACATGCCCTCTTTCCTACCACATCAATAAAGGGAGTACTAGAGAATACTCTTAACCAAAGGTAGCACTGGGCTCACCACCTTTTCTCAGCCATCCTGACAGTTTCTACTTCTATTTCTTTTCTGAAGTTCTCAGATTCCTGAAATGAAAATAATCTGTGACCTGAAGTAACTGATACAAGGGATGAAGATATGGAGGATGAATTCCATGTGAGGATTAATTCATCTAATCATTTTTTGTGGTATCCATGCCAGCTTTCAAGGATATCTTGTGTGCCAGTCTTTGCAGTCATAGGCTGTGTTTGGACAGTCTGGGTCCAGCCGGTCCTGGGGCATAGCTGGAAGGAGTGCAATAGGGAAGAGACTTCTCAGAGGCAGACTGTCAGATGATGGGATAACATGAGCACCTTTCATGACAAGCCACTTCTGCTGGGCCACCCTGTGCCTACCACCCCCAAGGGTCACCTAATGCTGCTTCTCCTCATGACCTAAAGCAGACTTTGGTCTTGCTTGGGCCTACCTTGGGCTGCAGTAACAGCTCCCAGCTCTTCACTCAGGCTATGTGCATGCAATTCTGGAGTCCAAAATCAGGCACCCTCTTCCCCATACCCCCCCTACTGCCTCCCACCAAGGTGGTACCCCAAATGCATGTCCTACACTTGTGCCCTTCACTAGCTGTAAAATGCAGGAGCACATCTCATTATCCTCATAGCTCACCTCCTGACTACTATACTTTTTGCTTTAGCTTCTGAACTCAACCCATCTTTCTCCTTATATATATATGTATATATCTACCTGCAAAGGTCAAGGCAGCAGCACCAGCTCTGGACTCCGTCAAGGCACCAGCTTTCCCTGGAGATAAAGGACACCTGCCCAACAGCATCTGTAAGAGTTCGTATCAGAGCTAGCAGTATCCATTGCCCCTAGCTTTAGATATGCTCCTTGGAAGTGCTTTGGGGTCAGTTAGGGACCAGTTTGGGACCTTCTGCTTTACAGCAACCTCTTTTCATGTCTTTCAAAGACAAATATATTCCCAGAGCCAGATGTACATAGCTTTTACAATATCTGCATTTTTGCTTTACTGTATACCCTGTTCCTACTATCCCAAAAGATTAAAAGTTGATTGCTGCTGTCCTGGGAAACCGGAAGCTGACTGCAGACCAGTTAAAACTCAGTTTTTCTGAGTCATCTTCAACAAAGCATTGAGTTTTGCATGGTTGCAAGGGTACCAGAAACAGAGTATCACATGCATACATAGCTTAAACACCCCCCTTCCACCCACACAGACACACACAAACACACCCAGAGCAGAGATCAGGAGAAACACAAAAAAGGTCTGTAGAAATATGTATTTTAAAAATAGAAGCTATAGCTCAGCTCCACACCGACTTACATGACAGTTGCCTGTACTGATTCTTTGCAGGGGTCTGTGAAGCGTTGCTTGTAGCAGCCAAACAGTCTGATAAACCTCTGACAGATCCTGCAGGGTTGGAAGGACTCAGCACAGTGATTCTTGCAGCCAGCCAGCACCACCACTCTGTATTGACATTGGCAGGGCTGCACGGGTCCATCAGAGGGAAACTGGTGACATCATGCAGCCTTCATCCTTCCACAGTGACCCACATCAAAGGCAGTTTAATCAGTGCCCGGGGGAATGGACATTCTGTAACACGAAATGAATCACGTTTTGAAGTCCTAGGAGGCCATACACAGCTCCTGGCAAATCCAGTGGAGGAAGGTGATGTGGATGACAACCTTTTACAGCAGATGCCAGAGAGATTGTGATTGATGATGAACTAGCCTCCTCAACGGCTTAGCCCTCGCTAAGCACACGGTAATGGCTGGACATGGAGTTATCAGTAGCTCTGCAGGGACACTGATATACACATCATGGTTATCCCGAGCGTTAACACAGTTAGAGCAAGAAAATCTTATTGCAAATGCTCTTAGTCAGAAATTATTAGGACAGTTAAATCAGTTGAATATCCATGTTATCTGATTTAGCTGAGCACAGTTTGGTACCACAGTGATGTTCTAGGCTGCCTTTCCAGTCCTATGAAGCCAGGTCTGCTGGCAAAAGGTATGGTCCTCTAGCCACGCCTTCTATCCGCAGCCAGCTCCCTTTGCTCTCTTGCTTCAGCAGTACTTCTGCACCAGCAAGGGCATTATGGAGGACCATTACTTTATCAGCCCTACCCCTGCTCTAGAAGAACTGTATAATGTCTAATTGTATATTAAGGCTAACTTGAAGCTATGCACTGACATTTAAGTAGTGGGTTTTGTTTGACTGTTACATATATCAATTTTTACTTATGTTGTTACATACACACACACATGCACACTCATATATGCCTATAAAAATAATGTCTTCTTTATGATTAGTTATCAAAAAAAGGTAAATTAAAATGTTTATGAGACTCCCTTGCATGCCTAGGTCTGCAAAATATTAATTTAAAAATTGCAAAGTCCAAAATATGCAGGGAAATGTAGTATCCCTAAAGCTCAGTCTTATTACCCACTGATAGCTAGGCCTATTCAGAAAACCAGGACTCTATTTCATGAGAAACATGAAGGTCAACATCTTTTCTTTCTCTGTAGAATGAAATCAAAATACAACATTCTCCATGGATGTTGCCATGAAAAAAACAGACTCAAAGACATCTGGTGGCCCCACAGGGTGACCTAGATTGTCTAGTTTAGCTGAGGGGATTTGATCTTAGTCTCTGACATTCCAGGTTCTCTCCAAGGAAAGGTAAAATTCCTTCTGGATGTGAGAAACTTACTCAGCAGCTTCATTTAGGTACTGCTGTGTTTCTGTGATTCTGTGAAGCATTTCCCACTAAAAGCCTTGTTCAGCTGGACAACAAATGTTTTATTCTGGTTACTTCTACAGATGAACTCATTGGAGTCACACCTTTTCTGTCCATGGGTACCACCTCCTCCTCCACTTTAGTACATCTCTGGGAGGAAAGATCATAAACACAGAGGAGAAGCAATGGGAATTTCTGGATATCTGAAGTCAACTGAACACGTGTGGGAAACTGTTAGGACACAAGTGGATCTGCCTGCTGGTGCAGCTACCCCCTCAATTCTAACCTCTGCAAGGCCATGGAGACAGCTTGTTGGTCATGTACAGCCACCGTGTGCCTCCAACCCCCACTAGCTGAAGGCACTCTGGATTCTCAGCAGCTGACCACATGTGCAGGTACTTCAATATACTGAACACAGTAAAGAGAAAGACATTTGTGAACAGCTGCCTGGGAGACAGAGGTGAGTGGAGACCTTTGCCTTTTTTTTATGACCATATTGCAGCTGCTGGCAGGTCTCTGTTCACAGACAAAGGAGCAGAGGAAAACAAAAGAGGGGAGGAGGCCAGTGTCTGCATCTGCAAGGGATTGGGAATCCAGAGATTATTCACCACAGCTGCAAGCTTCATCATGGGCAACTTCAGCAGGAAGAGTTGTCCTACTTGCCAGAAAGATCACCTCAAAGTGTTTAGCTGTCCTGAGCTGTACTGAATGAAGCAGAAATGTCATTATTTCTTTGATCAACAGCTCAAAGTGGTAGTTGAAATGCTGAGGTTGTTTGCAGACTCATTTTCAGCTGAACCTAAAAAAGGTAAAGGCAAAGCTTGTTCAGAACTGATAGTTACCATGTGGTAATCCACTCTCCTAACCAGGTTCCAAACAGAAAAGTGAGGATTTTCTCTAAAAACCTGGCAAGTCACAGATTCCCTGAGTCAAGTGAGAGAGCTGCCGTTTGCATAAACCTCCTTCAAAGTCCTAGTATGCACAAAGAGGTTTTTTTCTGGTCTGAATACGATCAAATCAGAGCATTGAACTTCTCAGCAGACTCACTCAAACTCCTCTGGCCAACTCAAAGGCAAAGCTGATGGTTTGGGAGGAGGTAGGGACAGACTTTCCATTGACATCACTTTCCTGGCTATGACAGGAAACCACGATGTCTTTATTGTTCAGGTGTTTAATGCAGTCAGAGCAGTCAGTAATAAAAAATAATGACTCTGTGTATGTAACACAGACCAAAATCCAGTGATGCGCAATTCTGTGCAGTCCTCAGGCTCCCTCCATATGCTGCTGTCTGTTGTGTTCCTCTGCTGTGGAAAAACTGTCTTTTTCCTATGAAATATAATTGCCTGTGTCTTTTCCTGAACATGGTGAGATGATCTCTCTCGTTTACTGCAGGGTTCACTCCGTAAGGACCTCCTCAGAAAGTGAACATTAGAAAACAAGTATCTAGGATTACGCTGCCCCAGGTACCCCAAATCACACCTACTTGCTGTCTCCACTGGAATACCTTCTCAGAGCTCATGTTTTCTACTATTACTGCTAGTGGGAATCCTCCTACCCTTTCTTCTTTCCTGTGTGATTTAGTCACCTTTTTCAGAAAGGCAAATTTGCAGGATGTTGTACTTCTGAGGGCATGCCTGCATTCCTGCTTAGACTTAGACCCAGACCTAAGGCCTACAAGCAGTACTACCCATACTGCAAGACTGGGTCTACTACAGAGCACATCTATCACTAAGCCCCTGGGCCATGCCCTAGGCAATGATCAACACTGTGCCAGGAAGCCTTCTGTAGTTCTGGAAAAAAACCTCAGCTCCCTTTTGGAGATATACTGGATAGGATGTATGTTCAGGTTTTGAGACAGTAAGTAAGATTTAATTGCCTCAGAATCGATCTTTTGGACTATTTGAGATGCCCCAGCCAGTCTCACCTTGCTCCAGGCAGCTGGAGAGCAGAGTTTCCCATAACCCTCTCCCCACCAACCACCAGAGGATGTCTTGGTGTGTCAGGACCTCCCAAGTGTCACTAGATACCTACAGCTGGGAAACTGCACTGGGGTTGTTGGTGCCTTCACTAGGAAACTCCCAAGGAGAGGTTAGATCACAAGTCTAAATGCTTAAATAAAGACTCATGGTTTACAGCTAAGCTATTCATTTTCTAAAGTGGTTTGAAAGTGATTTTGTTGTCTGACTTAATTTTTAAACAGCAGTGAATGCATCAGCTTACATATTTGAATGTGTATTTTGTTCTCTGTCTGTGTGTCTGTCAGTGAGTATGTGTGTATCAGTTCCAGCACACAGATAACACTCAACAAACATGAAATGCAGGTAGAGATAATGTAAGTCTGACTTGGCTCTAGATCTAGATCTTAATTCCTTCAAAGTCAGGAGGTGTTGGGATCTGAGGTTTTGTAGCAGCCGGAGCCCTGTAAACCTCAGCTTCACCTGCTCCCTCCTTCTGACTCCCACTGTAGAATGACGGAGGAAAGCAGGCAAAGCTGACTGCCAAGTGGGCACAACCATGCCTGAGGGGAAAATTCCTCCGAGCCTCTGCAGGGGAGTTCACGTCTACGCCGGTGCAAAAGGCCTACTTACCTAAATCTTTGCTTGTCCAGCTCCAGGTGTAATTAATTGATATTAAATTATCCACCCATTTTTCAAATCCTGACCCATTGTTTGAATCAGTGACCTCCTGCAGTACCAAATTCCACAGGTTGACTACATACTGTGTGAAGTAATATTTCTATCCATTTACTAGCCATTAATTTCTGACCTTTGGGAAATCTGAAATATGTATGATCAGTGAAGGATCTTGAGCCATTCATAGTTGTGTGTTGTGCAAAACACATTTGCTCATTTAACTAAGTCCCAAGTTCATTTGGTCCCAACTTGACCACCAGGCGAGACAGGTTAGCCCAGAAAGCAAGAGAAATAGCAAGAAGCAAGCTGCCAGCTGTTAGATGAGCAAATGGGGAGCTACAGAGATTCCCAGAGCCAAATTGTTATCTTATTTATGCTAGCATAATTCTAAAGTAACTGCACTGAATTACCCTGGATTCATCCTTCTGTAAAAGAGATCAGAATCTGACACTCACTTTGGAAATTTCCTTCCTCCGATTTCCATTCTTCCTAGAAACAGAATGAGACACCATTGTCCCACAGCTTTGTCAAAGATATCTTTACAGAAAAGTATCAAATAACCAATGGTTCTGAGGATAAAAAAAATCCCTTGCAAAACTTTCAATAATCAAAATAAATCTCACAGTTTTACAAATCCAGAAGTTTCAATACCAAGAGAACTAGAAAGAATTAAATTTTAAAGTGTCCTTTGTCTCTTCAGTCCCTACAACTATCTGGTTCTGTAAAGTCCAGCGTTGGGTCTCAGTCAATCCTAGCCGTGGAACTGAGTTTGGTCAGTGGCAAACACAAAGAGAGAGCAGGAATGGAGATGTTGCAGATGAAAGAGAAAGAGATGCGGGCAGGTTTAAATGTGCCCTGTAAATTCAAACACTCTCTTGGTCTTTGCTTCTCTTTTTTCCTTACAATTTCCTTACTCTTTTCTCATTTTTCCTTACAATTTTATCACAAGGTTGCTGCAAGAGGCAAGAAAAACACAAATATTGCAAAAGAAATACAGAACAGGCTAAGTGATATAATAACATGTTGTTACAAACCAGCCTGTCCTGAAAAGAAAATCACTACTTCTCTCATTTCTAGTAAATCCCTCAGCATAATTTTTCTCACACATATGATTTTATTGCCAGGGTGTTTTATGTGAGATGTGGTCAATTTGCAAAAGTAGTTCTGAAAAGTTTCTTAAATGATTACCTTGCAAAACATTCTGGGACATCTAATTGAGAAGGCATCACTCTGTTTTAAAACATTATACTGTTAAATAAACTTGACTCATAGCACCAAAGCAATCATTTTTCTCCAGCTATGTCATACTCTTGAAATGTATATGTACGTGTACAGCATGACTTCTTTAGCTGAAAAACAAATGCAAGCCCCCATCAAAAAATAATGACACTGCTACCTTTCCTCTTGTCACTGAGACTAATGGAGGAAGAGGCTCTAAAAAAGAAGTCGCCTCATCTTAATTGCCAAAGGAAAATGAGATTGAGTGAGACAGGTATTTTAAGTATACACTTGTACTGTGAGCCATATCCCACTTCTGCAGTCACAGAGCTCTGCCTACAGCTGGCAGCCAGCTCTGCCTGCCTGTGTTCTGGGGAGCAGGAGGGTGGGAGTGGAGCAGGGGGATCAAACCAGGAATGTGGGGTCAGGGCCATGGGCAGCAAAGGGGAGAAGGCTCCCAGCAAGACACGGGGTGACCCAGGAGCACTCACCATTGCACAGCCAACATGTGGATGGTCTCCAGCTAACCCTGCCGCTCACAGGGGATGTGGACGTCTCCAGCTACCTCCAGGAGCCATGTTATAACCCTTACAAAGCTCAGGACGGCAGAGCCCCTCATCCCCTCCTCCTCTCTGGACCCTGACAGCCGTCCATCTTTCAGCACCGACTATTTTGGGTCAGAATTAAAGAAGAGGAAGGCACGGCTCAGTGCAGTTACCCAAACTGCATAATTGTGCTGTATGTGTGAGGACCAATAAAACTATTAGCTGCCGGCATCTGGCCAAGAATCCATTAATGACAAAATGGTATCTCTCCAGGAATGTAAAATGTTTTACTAAATAAACATTAAAAGCAGGAAGCTTTCAACTTCTGTCCGTAGGTAAAACTTCATTGTGATTCTATGGGAAGGAGGGATAGCTGGGAGGTGGGCAAGGAGACGTTGTTAAACTGATAAAAACTATTTAGTACCAGGAGGAGCTGGTGTGATGTGTTTTACAGTGGTTTACAAAGCATGATGAATGAAGATCTATGCTTTCATGGGATCAACACACTGACTACCTAGAAAGGAAAGAAGGTATGTGCAGGCAGAAGGCTCCATCATGCACGAAGATACTCAGAAATCAGCTCACTGAATTTTGTACCTTTTCCTGTGTGGCTTCACTGTGCTGTTATTTGAGGTTTTCTGGTGAAAGAGACCTGAAAATTGGAAATACAGACATTTAAGTTCCCACAATTCACAGGAGTCCAGGGAAGTGGTCACAGCACCAAGTCTGACAGAGTTCAAGAAGCATTTGTACAATGCTCTCAGGCACATGGTGTGACTCTTGGGATATCCTATTCAGGGCCAGGAACTGGACCTGATGATCCTGATGGGTCCCTTCCAACTCAGCATATCCTATGATTCTATGATAGTTGAGACACAGAAGGAATGAATCTCTTGGAATTCATGAGGAAAAGAGAAAGCATGGTTATATGGCTACATCTGGGTTATGACATTGGAAAGATTATGGTGTACAGAAGGTGGATGCACGATAGATATTAATAAGGCTAAAGGGCGACTTAAATAATGGGCAGCTAAAGACAAAAACACATGACAGGAAATTTTGAAGGCTTTCAGTGGCAAGACTCTTGTAAGAAATCCTGTGGCTCTTCTAAACTCATGCAGAGTCAAAGTCATTGCAGGGATATTGTTAAAATATATATACTACCAGCTACAGCGTTGCATAGAGATAAGAGAGCCCAAAGTGTATAGTGAGGTCCAGTGTAAGCTAGTATCACCCTTCTTGGAAAGAGGATGGGATTTCCCACAGAATCTGAAATCTGTGGTGCATCCGGCTCCAGGACTCCCACCAGGTGTTTCATACCCAGCACAGTTTTGTCTTCAGAGAGCCCATGGAGCTTCTCTTGTCCTGGAGCCTAGGAGTCAACCTGTCTGTTTGGCAACTGGTGCCCCAAATACACACAAACTCTTCCATCCAGGCCTTTCCCAAGGAAGGCACCTCTTTGGTGAGTTCAGATCCCCAAATTCTTAGATTCTCAGCCCAGATCTGAAACAGTTCCTGCACCCTTGAAAAATCTTCTCATATCTGTGGTTCCTATCCTCGTAGAAGAAAAGTCTTGTAATTCATATTTTTACACCAAATAGCCTTTGTCTTTCCATGCAAACCTGAAATTAGACTGCAGAGAAATCAGTCTGAGACTGAAGCAGGTGGATGTGGTCTCAGCAGCAGGCTGTGTAGGAAAGGCACCCATGGCACACTTCCATCCAGCTTCCAAAGCCAGGATAAGAGTCTGTCTGAGGAGAGTACTCAAGATACAAGAAGGCAGAAGGAGCAAGTCTCCTAGAGGGAATGCAGCCTGCCATCTCCAAAGGCACATTGCTGCTGCCAGGGCGAGGGCAGCAGCTACTGCTTGAACAGAAGTTGAGAGGTAGGGACTTGTAGGGCTTGGGGGGTATCTGCAAGGGGTAGGAGACAAAAGACTCAGAGGGCGAGTAGAGCACAGTCTAGATCAAGTCCTGTGGCTACTGAAATCCAGAGCCACAAGGTGCAGATCATTTTCATGTGCGGGTTAGCTGAGTGCTGACCCTCTGTGCTTGAAATCTTACTCCCTGATTTGCTCTCTGTTGGTTTTTACACAGGATGCTCATCTGCACAGACATGTACCAATTGGCTTGACTACAGCTATATCTATGAGGAAGAAAATGGTTTAGAGCCAGATCCTCAGCTGGAGTAAATCAAGGAGATGTGGCCAATTGAGACCATGCATGAGATCTCCCAGTTTCTCCTCTCAAAACATTATATTAAAATAAACACAAGATACAGTAGCTCCTTATCTTTGCCTTGTTTTTGCACACTGACATTTTGTCCTACTTCATGTTCCAGGGTAAATACAAGGAAGGTGATCACACCAAAATTGTATCCAAATGGTCAATGACTCACCCACTCAGACAATTTTAAGGAAATATGGAGATAGTTTTCACTGCTCAATGTCTTAAGAAAGCAGAAGCATAATCTATGGGATCCTGCATACATATCAGGCCTGAAAGGTCTTTATGACTCTACACCCCAGTGTACAGGATCTAAGAGCCAGCACTGCAGGCACAAGAGAGTCAGCCCTGCCCAGTAGCCACATCTCTTAAAGTTCAGTGGTGATGTTGCTGCCTCACAGCACACTGCCCACATGAGACCACCTGATGCTGGCATTAGAAAATGAAGATCCAGCAGTTCCCCCTTTCTGGGACTTCTGCAGAATGCCACCATGTCACTCTCCATGTCACACTGAGCCACCAGAAGGCTTCTGTCACTTGTTTGCTAATATTTGCAGAGCTTGGTGGGCTCTGTGGGGGTTGGTAGGAGGTGTGTTGTCACTACCTTTTCCATGAGCACACCGGGGTGAAAGGGACCATTTTACAGCTTGTTTCAGAAATACAAAAGGACCCCCCAGCACCATGAGCACCATTCAGTGGTCAGGTAAGCCAAACAGAAAGGTGCTTTACATAAGCAGACACAAGCTTCAAGTAGCCTTTGCATCATTGTAGGCCTTGTACCTGGAAATCCAAGAGAAGCCATGAGTGCTCTGGACACACCATGCGCTGGCACAGACCATGGGCACCTCCATCATCTGCAGTGCTCAGAAGGGCACCCTGCACGCCAGCCCATTCCTCTGAGACTGGTTAAATTGGCTTTTATGCCATTTTGAGAACTCAAGTGTGCTGCATGAAAAACAGCAGCTCTATATAAGGTTTAAAGCCAGCATCAGGCCCCTTGGTTCAGATTCCTTTGGACCCCTCTTTAGGTGAGGAACAGGCTGTAGATTAAAAAGATGCTGGTTTTTTTTCCCCTCCAACAGGTTGCAAATAGTGGAGAAGTATGCATTGGCCTGGACTTCCTAACTCCATAGAGATAATTCCCATGTACAGCCCATCTAACAAACTGATGAACAATGATTGTGGCATCCAAAGGTGGCCGGTGACTTGCTGGTCTGCAGCACTCAGGGGATGCTCTTTGGTTTTTGCATCTGGGCCAAACTCTTACATTTGGGTGACCTTTCAAAATCAGAGGAACTTTCCATTAAATACACAGGCAGCCAAATATTTAGGTCTGCAGAGTTACTGTGGAGCATTACTTACTTATCACAAACACAAAACTCAGGAGAGACAGAGCTGTCCAAAATTTGGATAGCATGTCTACTCTTCACATCAATGCACTTTCTCTATTGTTAAATAGAAACATTATATTTCTCCAAGAGCTTAGTCAGAGCCTGGGTTTGGTAGGAATAGTTATCCAGCTCCATCATCCCAAAGTATTGCTCAAGGGTTTCCTACAGCATCTGTGTGCCCTAACTCCAGATAGTCCTCTCCCTATAAAAGCAGTTCTTCTCCCTGTCACAACACTGCTGAGCACAATTCCTCCATAAAAATCATGGAAATCAAAGCTTGTGTTTCCTTTCTGGGTCAATAACAACATGTTTTGTCCATGCACCACATTTACTTCCCCACCCAGCGCAGGTGGCGTGACCGTCCCCTGCCACCCACAGTGGGCCACAGCAAGACCTTCCACCAACTGCTGTGTGGTAGCCTTTGGACAGCCTCCAGCAGCCACCTTATTCCCACTGCCACACAAGGTTAGATGGATACACCACACTGTCCAACGGGGATTGCTCTTTCTCATCCGTTGCTTTCCTCACTTTTGAGCAGGTGCTGTTTGCAGAGCTCAGACCTGCTTCATTGCTCTAGCACATGAACCATCATCTTCTCATGGAGCATCTGCCACCTTGGACAAGTGACATGCTCACCTCCTTCAGCTTCTCCGCATCCTGAATGGGCAGCAGTGATATCCTCTGGAGGGTCCAGGAACTGGTAAGGGCAGGAAATAGAGATGGCAATGAGCTCTTTGAACTCCCTCTTCTGAAGCAAGAACCCCTCACAGTGACTAGACACATTGGAGAGCCATGACCACCTCCATCAGCTACCCCAGGGTGCCTGTGAAGGTCTCAGGGGTGCATATGAGCCAAACCCCAGAGCCGAGTGTTCACTACACTTAATAACAGCTGCTGTGGCTTTTCTGCTCACTCAGCATTTATGAGCAGCTCCATCCCTCACACATCTCTGAGCATCATCACTGTTTTGAGTTTTGGTTTGATCACAAATATCCAGAACTGGGGCTGTGCTGCTGAGCCATTGCTGCTCACATAAGTGACATGACCTGCTCTCCCCTTCCACCACAAATAACAGGAATAAGAACTCTACAATTTGTTTTCTATGTGCTCTTTTTTATATATTTTTTAATTTTACATTTTTATATTGCTAATTAAACTAACATTTTAAAATACAATGGATTTTTTGCCCGTGAAACCCAAACTTTGCCATGCTCATGCACACAGGAATGCATGCATGGAATATGCTGAAAATTGCTATGTATAAGGGCAGAAAACATGTTGAAATTTCCACACCCTCCGTGCGGGACAACATCTGTCTTTTTTTGCTCTTTTCAGTCCTTATTGCAACATGAAAAACCTATTAGAAATAGTCAGTATAATTACAGTATTTGCTTCATCAAGATACATCACAGGCTGTCTACAAAAGGGAAATGCTGAGCTACTCCAGACTCTCCACCATGGGAGCTACCTATGCCTGCCCTCAGGTCATATACATATTTCTCTGCCTCCCACAGCCTTCTCAGAAGAATCCCTTTGAATTTGTGAAAACAAGGGATGGGTTGCACCATGACAGTTATGTCAGCTTGGGTGAATCAGGAGCCATCAGCGTGCTGGGGAAAAACCAGTGAAGCTGTGCGTGGTGTCTGGGTTTATTGCTCAGCCATGCCAGGGAGGTGTGCTCAACAGAGGAAGGCACAGTCCCTGCTCCTGGTGCCGCTGTCACTTCCCAGGGAGCCCCACGGTGCACCAGGAACCAGCATATTCACCTGCACCTGGTTCCTGCAGCACTGAACCTGGCGGGTCTCAGACCATCCCAGCTGCCCCAGCAGTTCCTGCTGTGGAGGAGAACCGTCACTGATTTTGTGAAAAAACTCAATAACCAGAATGATGGGGTGAGGAGGGCTGCTAAATGACTAAGTTTTGAACAAAATGAAAATGTTCACCTTATTTGTGAAAACTTTAAATCTTACAATTCTGTCTTTTCATATTTGTTTGGTGCATGGTATTGAAAAACTGGAGAAGGCAGAGACAAATAATCACAGAAAGTGGTCTTTTACCTTCATTCTTCTAGAAGCTTCCTTAATACCAACAGTGAAATTTCTTTCAGTGATATTTTTTCTACATAAAAATCGCTTTTATTCTTCTTAGGAATATGTCTGTTCCAGAGGGGGGGACAGAGCTTTGCATCATAAAAATTGTAGCCATTTTTATGTGAAAATAAGAAAGCAAAAAAAAGCCACTGGGGAAACCAGTTTTTTGCTTACCAGTCAGCCTCCACTTTTGCCATCGGCATTTTGCCAGACTAGTCTTTGAGGGGTGGGGTGGTGTAAATTGAACTAGCAGAATTGCACGGGTACAGTGCACCTAAAGAAAATGCAATTTTTGTAGCTATGACAGTGATGATAGACTTTAAATCTGGGAGTAGGAAGGGGTGAGTAACATGGAAAAAGCCACAACTCGAAGAGGGAGAGGAAGGAGGAAAAAGCAGATGCTATCATCTCCAAGGGGCCAGAGAAAGGACAACATTCAGAGTGGTAAGTAGCTGCACAAGGTTTTGAAAGTAAAACTAAGTGCTAAAGGAAGAGAATCTGCAAAAGAAAAAGCAGAGGGAAGGGTGTGAGAGGGGAACATTGTTAGCCTGATCACAGGAGAGAAATGGTTATTTACTCACCGTGCTTGGCTGCGATGGAGCAGATGGATGTCAGAGCCTGGGCGGGTGCAAGGGAGCAGAGCGGGCGATCAGCAGGCAGGGAACAGCAGCATTGAAAAGGATGGATCGCTCCAGGGCAATCATTTATACTTGTTTCATTATTTAAAAGTAGGCTGAGGCAGGTAATTACTCATGAGTCTGACCACGAGGTATTTAACAGTTGAACCACAGAAGAAGCTGTATGCATAGCCTACCTCTGCCTGGCAGAAGGCATAAGTTGATGATTAATACAGCTGAAGTCACTTACATCTCACATCTCCATGAGCCCATTTTCCTTGAGGAATAGGTCTGTCACGTACAGCTTGGCTCCTGCCCACTTAGGGATGCTGTGAAATGATGCCTGCACCTTGCAGACCATGCAGGACCGAGGCAGAGCTGCAGCTTCTCTGTCCAACGACACCCATCGCTCCCATCCGGCTGCTCACTGCAGCATCACAGCGAGACTGAGCAAGACATGGGCTGTAGGTGGGCACTGCACCCAAGGGGATTCCCAGGGTCCGAGGATCCCTGGAGACGGGGGATCCAGCCCCAGAGTCAGGGGCTGGTGCCTGGAAGAAGTGCTGCACCCTGAGGCAGCATGGGCTATGTTTGCCCTGGGGACAGGAAAGGACAGAAGGCATGGTCATCCAGCCCAAAAGCAGTCCAGACTGTTTGCATACGTTGGCTTGTCCACATGTACTTGTGGGTGTAGAGCTCAGCAATAATTTTTTTTTTCAGTTGCACTATGCTTGTTGTGATAACAGGAGGCTTAATTTTGAACAGCACTATGAAACCAGTGAAATAGATGTAAGTATTAGCTGATACTCAATACCAGGAACGACCTGTCTTTTATGTCCTCTCACTGTTCTAGTAGAAGCCTACCAGAATGCAGGACACATGTTTTCCAACTCAATAGCAGGTATCCAGCTGGAGAAATGTGTTTCCCTGAATTATGGCCATATGCTATATATCCCACTTCGACATATCATATCATGTTCCATCTGCACAGAATTTGACACTGCATAAAACAATCTGCTTTGAATTTGAATGCGTATACTTCCTTACACAAAACAAAATCCTCTAGCTGGGTTATGAGTCTAAATGCCCTGGAGTTTCTGGTGAAGCTTGTGCCACAAGCAGAAAAGACCAGAACCAAAGCTGTAGCGGGGAGAAGACATTATCTCTGGGCTGTTCCATCTGAAACAAATTCTACCTTCCCATCGAGGAATTTGTCCTGGTGGTCGCTGAGTGCGAACAGAGCAGAACCCAGAGTGAGAAATGTTTGCAAACCCACTAGTACTACCAAGCTGTACAAAGCACAATGCACAGGAGTACATCGTCCTGGCTTTCTCTAAGCTGCTGTAAACCTCTCACATCTATAACAGTGTGGTACTTAAGGGGCAGCTAGAGAGTAGATGCCTCAGCAATTTGTAATACTATAGCTCTCAAAATTACAGAAAAATTCAGAAAAAAATGTCATGCATGTTGAAGACAGCTCGTCCTTGCACAGACCAACTGCTATGACAAGTCAATGAGGCAGCATGGAATGGTTTTTTTTGTTTTTCAAGCAAATGTGAATGCTTTCAAACTGTTTGCCACACTTCTAACAGCCCCAAGTCAATCCCATCTTCCTTGCCTTCTTGGGCATTCATCCTAAACTAGAGGCCCATTCTAGCTGAGATAAAATGTGAAGTCAGAAATACTTGAGAAGTCCTTAAATGATGTACACTTCTTTATTTCCTCTTTCTCTCTCAAAACCTTTCAGCTAGACCTACAGTAGATGCTTAATGTTTGATGGCTCTGCTGCCTGTTTTGTCAGTCATGAATTTGTTTGCATTGTCTCCCAGCAGAACAGCCTTTGGCAGAGGTACATCCCAAGTTAAATAGGTTTTTAGACTCTAGTCTAAAAGAATAAAAAGAAATAGCAACTGAATGATAGAGAAGAGTCAGTACAACTTCAGCACAATTAATGAAAATATTCTGCTTGTAGGGTATTGACAAGGACGGACAGGAGCATGTTTTACAGAATTCCAGCTCTAGATGATGATAGTAATTTACTTCCCTCTAAAACAATGTAACAAAGCAACAAACATTTGTGAGCTTGTGTCATACTGGATGTTCATCTTCACTAATCAAAGATGTATGTGAAGGGGTTGATTAGCAGGTGTGCTGTACTCAGTTCACAGCTGTGCCAAGGGCCTGCAGACACATCCAAGAACTGATTCCCCTCATGTCTGCAGGGTTTCTGGTTCAAGATGAACCAGACTTTCCATTGCTTTTATCTGTCTGGTCACAGTAATATCCAAAACTCCTCTCCAGAGATCCACATCTGAACCAATATTAAATAACTGACAGAACAGCAATGCTAGATTAAAACTCTTGAGGACACAAAACCTAGTTTCTGTGTAGGACAGAGCCGGCTGCAGAACATCTGATAGAAAGTGCAGATAACTGGTTTTAGGCTAATTGATGTTTGGGGGTTTTTTAATCAGAATTGGCATGAACAGCAAATTGTGCCTGGTGAATTCACAGAAGCACGTTGTTGTCATGCTATGACCCATTGTCTGGTTTATGATGGCAACAAGAAACTCTCATCCAGTGCAGGACTCCATCAGAGGAGGAGTGAACAAAGAGGGTCCCTCATTCTGAAGCATTCATCTGGCTGCATTAAACAGAATGCCTTATATAAAGTTATGTGAGACATTTATTCCACTCTGCTCAGTAGTAATGAGATCCCAGAAGGCGTACTGTCCAGTTAAGGTGCCACAATAGGCATCACAATAAATCCCCTTTTGCCTGTTTCAAGAGCAAAATTCAGACCTCTATGTCTCAAGGGAGATAATTGCAGATGAGCGCATAACAGTTTTTATTTCTCCTCAGTCTCAGGCAGTTTATGATGAAAAGATCTCAGGCACTGTGGCACTGCAGAGTTCTCCATGCAACAGGATCCTGGGAGTTTCACTCCTTCCTCTTCTGATGGCAAGGGACTGAGCAAGGCCCACCCTGGTAGATATATCTGAAAATATTTTTCAGAGCACAGAAAGAGCGAGCTGGCCCTGAGTAACTCTTACATATGTATCTGTTCTGCCCAGATATACTTATGTCCCAGGTCCTGTTAGTCTGTGGTCAGCAGACTACCAGTGGTCCAGAAGACGACAGAAAATGATCTGCTAGATCATAATCCCTAAAATTGGGCACAGCACTTTACCTGAGCCTCCATCAGTCCAGATGTCAGAACATTTATGACATCTAATATCCCAGTTGTTATACTCTGGAATATCCTGGGCAACTGAATCATTCATTACCTTCTATTCAAATTCGTTTCACTATACAGCCCAGATTCTTTCTTGTAGAAGCATTATTAGCCAGTTTTTATCTTTTGCTTGATGTTACCCTTTCTTAAGTGTAATATTTTGCACTTGTTGCTATTACATTTCACTGTATTTATGTCAAACAGTCGCTTTAATGTAGGAAAATGATTTTGGAAACTTATGTGCTCGAGTTGCATGTCAGTCTTACCAAGAAGAACATGAGACTAATTGGATATGATTTGTTCTGGACAAATTCACACTGGATATTTTTATCACATTATCATTCTGCATTTCCTATTATATGAAGCACTCGAATTTTTTGCAGTAATTCTCAAAGTACTGGAGGTATCTGAGACAGGTTGTCAGCTCTGCAATTCTTGGTACCTTTTAAATCTTCTCTGTGTTCTTAAATACACTTGTTATTATTACAGAAATTCCTGCGGTTACTTCTTGAATTATATCAGAGCAAACTTCCCCAGGAGTTCCCGCTCTGAGTACATGCTCTTTATTCAAAGGTTCCTTCTCTTCTCTTCCATGAGCTGCATTTCAATTCCCTTGCTAGTTCTAACTGTGTTCAGCCTCTCATATCAGGTGTCCCCTATTTGCAAAGGTGGTGTTTCACACTTCACTCCACTCTGTCATTTTTCCTTTGTTCATCATTCCCATGAAGTGATAATCCTATTCTCTCTTTCCTAATTTCTTTTTCCAGTCCCTTTTGCATTCTTCATACTTCAGTCCTTCTCTTTTACTTATCCTAGTAGTGTCTTTGCTCACTTTTTGTGTGATGGCTTTTTGTCAATAGATATCCAAGCAGCTTCTGACTCAGACCCACTGATTTTCTCCAGTGCTGTCCTCCTTGCCAACAGGATAGCTTCCTATGAGACCACTAACTAAGGACTTCTTCCAAACTGCCTGTTTTCTTAAGATTCATTCTCCTTTTGGCTCCTCTCTTCAGAACTTTCCCTACCAATTGCCCAAAGTGAGGAAATCAGCCATACAGGAGTCATTTGGTCTTGCTCTCCTCCTCCACAGACACATGAGCTCTAATTGCCTTCTAGGAAGTTTCTCTTTATTAATCATATCCATCATAGCTTATCTGGCCGTGTCTCCCGTAACTGCCTTCGCTCTTTGAAACAAAGAGTTGTCCAAACGCATTCCAAAAACTTGGGGAACTTTTTGTGCTGTGCTGTTAGGTCTTGTTTTGTTGTTTTTTTCATTTTCTTACAGCAGTTAACCTGGTTAGATAAAGTCCTTGATTACCATTACCTCAAATCCTCAGGACTCCCAATAGCTGCTCAAAAATGTGACATCAACCCCCTCCTCGTTCAGCAATCTTTAGTCGTTTTACAGTTCCCCGGTTTCATCTCCAACCACTCTGTCTCTCCCCTCTCTCTGGCCTTCTATACATTCCTAATACACCAGATAATACTCTTCCCTTTTTTTACTGTCTCTCCTTCCTACACAAATTATACTCTCTCTGCTAATATTGAAGTGCCGCAATTTATTTCACTGAGCCTGTGTGATGCTGATTAAACTGTAGCCTTTGTTGTGTCCCAAGACTTCTTGTTCTTCCTGTTTATTCTCCATACTCTTAGCATTAAAGACATCTCAGATGTTTGGCAGGTTGCCCTTATATTATCCCTTCCATTCTTCTATGGCCCTCCTGCAATTTCCCCCTTCCACCATAGCAATGAGTTGTCAACCAGACCTCTACTTTTCTTACTCACCTGAGGTCTCTCCTGCCCATCCAGTCGAAACCTGCTTTCCTAGGAGCCTTTTCACTCAGTTTTCTCTAGCAATAAAATTCTCACATTCTGGAAAGCAATATTTTTTTCACTGATTTAACACTGCTCCATAGGATGGAGATTCTCCTTCGGGTGGTCCTAAAACATGGTGCAGAAAGTTGCTAGTAGGAAAGTGGTCTTATGGGATAAAGGTCCACAGTCCAATTTCAGATTTCTCAGTTCCAGAGAGAGGGTTAACAGCATTCATAGTTTAAACAAGTGCTAGTTTTGTCAAAATGCTAGCACATGGGCAAGTATAAAGTCCCATACTCTACATCAGGCTGATGTTGTGCAAAATTAGCTCTGGTTAAAACCTTGGGAGAACCCTTTGCAATTCCCAACAGCCTAGTACACTAAATAGTAATGTATATTAACTAAGACAGTGGTACTTTTCAAGGCTGCAGTCATTAAGGAATAGGCAGATGACGAGCGTAGCAGGGACAATATGTTGATTCTCCTCCCTCACAATTATGAACATCTGGAACATCCTCAGTTTACAATGGGTCTGACACTGCAAAGAAACAAGAACAAATATTTGGAAATCTAATCACATAATATAGCTGAATGCTGACAAGAGGACCCTGCTCTAAGGGAGTATACTACTTTATAGCACATGGCTGCTATGTGAGAGAACAAATTACACACTGTTGATATCTGCTGTCCTGCTGCCCAGCCTCTGAATGATTGACAAGTGTGAAGCTCAGTCATTCAACTTCCTCAAAGCTTCAAATGTGCTTCTGAAGCAAAGATAAGAAGTTATGAAGGAAGATGTTTCATACAATGTGATCAGCTGTGTCCCTCAAATAACATTTAAGGTTAAACATTGAGTTGTTAAAAATAAACATGCTTATTTTGTAAACTCAGTACACAGACCAAGCTCTCATCTACATGGAGATAACAAGGAGGAAGACTGGGTCTGCTCTTCATGGGGAATTTCTGGCTTTTTCCCCACAAAAAAACATTTCCAAAAATACACCCCTCCAACAAATAAATGTAAGAGGGAGTCTGTGGTCCAAAAAGGAGCTTACTTACAAAGTGAGGGCTTAAGTCCCATGCTGGTTTTTTTCATTCATGTACTCAGAATTTGTTCCAATGCATATCTATAGTTCAAAGATGAGTCAGTGGTTTTCTTGTGCTTGAGCAACACAGCCAGCATGATGGGTGAACCGTGTAACATCTGCTGATATGCATCACACCATCAGCCAGACCAACTTCAGCTGTCTTCTGTCCCTTGTCTATTCCCACTATTTCACAGATTCTGCTCCCTCTTCTGGACAGCAACATAATAAAAAAATAATTTCCCCTTTTTAAATGTGATTTTGAGCATGGGGAGTTGAGAAATGGAATAGAAACTTCATATTAGTTTGGCAGGACAAAGAGATCTGAGCTGTGCATCCACTGCATTTCCATATTTGGATTTCTCTGTAACAAAAGCTTGCAATATTTGTACTAAAAAAAGCTAAAAAAATAATTACAGGTGGTTTTTGTTAGAGTTTCAATTTACTGGTTATCTCTTGGGGGGATGGTGGGGTAGGAGAGAGGAAGGGAATTGCAAGGAAAGACCATCAGTCAGCTTTGCTGTATCTTTTCACTTCTCCCTCTCAGCACCATATTGCTCCTTCTCAGATTTGTGCAAAAGAATATTGCAGACCTAAAAAAGGAAGTGAGCAGAGATCCCATCTTTAGGAATAGCAGACTTGCCAAAGTGGGCTCAGATAACATTATATTAGCTATAGCATGCAGAGCATATTCTCAAAAAGGCCAGTGTTTTCTTTCTTTCAGTAAGCAAAGTCCAAAAGGTGTGCCTCCAAAGCAGATACTGCAGTTTCCAACTATTTTTGTCTTTTTTCAGGTTCTCTCACTTCTCCTGGAGATTACCAACCACAGACATTTGGGACAAAGGGCTTTCAAACCTCTTCTGGCCATTAAAGGTGTCACCAAAAATTCAGCTAATGTAGAAGAAAGTACAAACTGCACTACACTATACATCCAGGACAGAAAAATGTGTCTTTGATGACTTCCTTTGATGGGAGTTTTTTGAGGCCTCCCACAGTTGAACTTTTTTTGATGAAGCTCCCCAAAGCCATGTCTGAGGCGGAGCAGAAAGGACAACTCAGTGACAGCACAGCTTGCCACCAAGCGTGTGATGAACGTGCTTGCAACAGAAGCGATATTGGTTTTAACATGGAAAGGAAATTGCATTGAAAATCTCAGTGTATGGTTTTAGCCAAAGCATTGTCTGTACACACAATAATTCATTTGCTCAATAGACAGCAAAATAAAGAGAGGATTCATTTAGCCTTCTCTAGCTGAGAATTTTGTAAAATTTCAGATTTTTACATCACGTTCATTTCCAGTTGACAATGTTTTACATATCTTGATTACCTTTCCTCAGAGAGTATAATGCAACCTGTTGGGCATCATTTGCCCATTTTTTCCCTCATAAAGAGAGCAGAGGCTTGATCCATAGCAGAAGACTGAACTGGTGTGGTCAGAACAGCAACCAAAGTCCACACGAGTCAGAACAGCACATGGTGAACCTGGCTTTAAAATCAAAGCCCTTTTTAAAGTTGCAATTTCCGAATCTACTATTAGTCATGAACTTGAAACACTATTAAGTACTAGAAAGCAATATGCTCTGGCAGTTGTACCAACTCTAAGGCTGGAGTCTTCTACAGGTCTTTTAGCTGCTGCTATTCAAACACTCGGGCCCGATTCTGCACTCCTTTGTTCAAGCACCAGTCCAAGGGAGTGAAAGCCGGTCAGAGAAAAACGTGTGGGATCAGATCTTGTGATATGGTAAAAAAATTCCACTTTCCATGAAAGGAACCTTGTTTTCAAACACATTCCACAAGGTGAGCAGCTCTTTCAGCCCTTCTGCATATGAGATGAGGCTTTTATTTTTTTTCCCCGAGTGGGGCTCACAGCCCCCAAGCTGCCTGTACCACCTCTGCACGCATCACTGAGAGAGGAGGGGAATCCTTCTCTTACTGAAACAGCTACTCATTGAATAGTTCTTCATTATCTAAGAGATAGCCAGGAAATATTTAATAAATATATTACCCATTGCATCAAAATAAATATCATTTATAAAACATTCATTGTCTTTTGCTCATCATCATCATACAGTGTATATTAATGTCCCCAGTACAGATGAAATTAACAAACGTTTGCCTGAATTTTTCCCCTTAATGCATTCTCCCACTTACAATAATCATTGCATAAAATGCATAAAAACATAATGCAGCTTTATGCCACTGGCATATACCAAAGATGAAACTAAAGATCTTGTGAGAGTACAAAAAGTCTTCAGACAGGAGGAATGGCTTTAGGTACACCTTCAAGTGGCACTTGCTCCAACTCAGCTCTGCAGCATTTTAGAATTAGAGTCAATGTTTACTTGAGAACTCAGAATTACTTAAATAATAGAACATATAAAAGCAAGCTGACTTTTTGGAAAAAAAATGTTTAATAGTACAATAATAGTTGTAGTATCGTCCAGTAAAGGTGTATTGCAAAAATGTTCTGGATATTAATTTACCTCAGATCACTTTAGAGTTGTAAATACTTGCATTATAGTGAGGTAGACAGTAAAAAAAAAAATTCTTTTCTCCATTATTAGCACAGAATTTAAATCTTGTAATAATATCTTAAGGAAATGATAATGTTAAGTAAGGATGAAATATTTGATTAATGCTTAATTCTGTACAACTCAAATATAAACTTTAAAAAATATTAGAAATTATAACATTTTGAGTGCATATCATGTTTTGTACATTAAAAAAGAAATGCATGTTGCTCATCTCCATTTTGCACTTTTCAGTCTGTTTAAATAAACAAATATTTACAACTTTTATATGAACAACAGTGCATCCAAAGCAAAATGTGCATTTTAAATTAATGCTCCTGGTCGAGTCTTTTTATTACCATTTTATATTATTATTCTCTTCTCTTTTTTTATTTTTTTTCCACAAGTTTGTAGCTCTGCAAAACCAGATAAACCAGCAATTCTAGAAATCAGTGGGGAAAAGCCTGAAACTACAAACATAATAGTTACATTAAGAAACGGCTAGGCATAGCTTCGAAGTGCACTTTCCTCAGGTGAAGCCACAGCTGAGACCAAAGGTGGGAAAGAAACAGAAATCTTACATAAAACGCCTTTTCCAGCACATTTGCTTATAATACTGCTGCAAGTTGCGAGGGCTGCCGAGCCCTGGCAATGGCATCCTTGCACTCTTCGTGAGATCCGAAGGAGTTTCCTTTCCAATCCACCCCGGCTGTGCTTTCTGTAACACTTCGCTCTTCACAGTTTTTCTTTGCTGTCTTAAAATAAAACCTAGCTGGTAATTACAATCTTAAACAATTCTATTTTTTTTTTTCTCCTTTTCTCTTTCTTTCTTTTCCCCCGGGGGTGGATGGGGAGAGAAGGGGGGCCATAGGCTATTTCTGGCTGGTAAGCTTGCAGGAATGTGAAAGAGAGGGGGCAGAAATGAAACAGCCCTCTTCAGAGCAACTTCAGAGCGAGGGATCAGTCTTCTCCCTCTCCCTCCCCCGACTCTTTTTGTACTTGGTAAATTGCCTTCACCTTTGGAGGGAGGAGGATAGATCGCCAGATAAACCCCGGGGGAGGAGAGGCGAGCGGGGAAGGGATCGGGCGGGGACTTCGCCGCCTGCCCGGCCCGCTCGCCCTTCCCCGCGGGCCGACGCTGCCGTAGCCCCCGCCGCGGGCA
>VZRJ01008160.1:1846363-1903768 GCA_013397565.1 Ptilonorhynchus violaceus | reverse complement strand
GCCGTCTGGTCTGCATTAGTGTTTTTATAAGGGGCTCAGACAAATCGAATACAAGGTCACCAAATAATTAACAGTTGTGAATTCCCTCCTTCCCCATTAAAATACTTCCCTGTTTATATTTCATTTTCCTTCTGCCAACGACAACACTGCCTGGGCAAAGGCGCTGCACAGATTACACTACATTCCAGCTTTCGGTCCACCCAGAAACCCGCAGTTTTGCATAAATATGTTGTACTAGATGAACTTCAAGTGGGATTTACACTCTTTTCTTCTGCCATATGCACAGCCGGGCCATTTCCAGTTTCTGCACACGGTATTCCCCTTTCCTCCTAGCCCTCTACTCATCCTCCTCACGACCCTCATGGCAAGAGCAAAATAACGATTTTCGGACCCCTGCCCATCCGAATCAGCTGCCTCCTAACTGGAACGCGAAACTGCATAAAGAAAACGGGGAGGGAAAAAGGAGACGATCTCAAACTATTTCGATTTCCCCGTCCCTTAGGCGCAGAGCGCAGCATTTCGTATGCGGGAGCCCGGCCGTGGTCCCGTGGCTGCGGGCAGCTCTGCAGATACAAAATGGAGAGGCGAGGGGCACCCGCGGCAGCCGGCCCTCTTGGCACTCCCTTCCCACCGGAGATACTTTGGAAAATCGCGCTCTCTCGCACCCTGGCTATTTCTTTTTTGTTTTCGATTTGTTCCGAGTTTCGTGCCGCGTTTCTTGCTAGCTGTGGGATTGCTTGTTTATAGCTCCCTTCTCCAGCTCCCTCCCGCTGTCCCCCTTTTTTTTTTTCTTTTTTCTTTTTTTTTACCCCTGCCTGGTGGAGTCCTTGCAGCTCCTAATTGTCCTGCCTTACTGTGGGGCTCCAATGCTGGGGGTCCTGAGGCCAGTGAGAGCACCATCTGCGTTTTAATGAGTTACTTCATGTGCCAACAGTAATTTTCCTACATTCAGCTAGGTCCTGTCTGATCTAGCGACCGTAACAAGGGGGAGCGAGTGGGGAGCGGGAGGGGGTGGAGAAGGGGGAATCACAAACCCTTTACCCCCCTTCCTGCGCTCCTTTTCTGCCTATGGGGAAAAATTATATATATGTTACGCAGTAGTGTGGCTTCACTCCCTCTCGAGCTACCCTGAAAACGATCTTATTAGCTTTAAGCGGGAAGGGAAGAAACAAGAGGCGAAGGGAAGCGGTTGTCGGTGTTTGCACCGAAGCGCCCTGCCCCGCAGCCTCGGAGGGCGGTGGGACGGGCGGGCTTGGGATTGCTGCGGCCGGGGGCCGCCGCCTGTCGGAGCTGACCGCCGAGCTGGCAGCCCCGCCGGCCGCTCTCACGGACACGCAGGCACAGCCAGCGTCTTACGGGAACGGTATTTCACGGCAGGACTAAAGGTTGCTTCGCGCTCCTCTGCGGGCTGCTGTCCTCCCGACATGCTGCCATGAAGGATGGCGTGCGGCAGGTGGGACGGCCACTGTCATATCCCCCCGTAGTTGCCGCTTAGGTAAAGAGCAGCCCATCTAATTGGGTCAATTTGGGCGGCTATATTGTCTGCAAATGAATTGACAGAAACTCTGCCCCCCTTTCCCCGCTTTCCCTGAGCAAAGACTGTTCATCATCAGCACAACTCCAGCTCGCCAATTAACTGGGCTAGGAGCCCACGGGGAGGTGGGCAGTAAAATAGCTACCACTTCAGAGGAACGGAAGCTCTCTTGAAGTTTTTTGGTGATGTGCCATTGGCTGGTCCACTTCATTATGGGAGACTAGACAATATTTGATATGTTATGACATGAACACTCAATTAGATCACTGAGTTGAAATACTCCAATCAGTGGCTTGATGCTAAGCAACCCTCAGAAGGTCCAGCAGAAGGTCACAGCCTGTGACACATCAAATCAAAATCAATGGGGAAAAGTGAGGCTTTTCCTTAATCAAACCAGGACTTCTGTTAGCAAATCGCTTCCCCCGGAGTAGAATCTCACATGCAGCGAGATGAGCTAAATTTGTTAAATTAACTGTCTTTCTTCTGGTTATCAAGAATAAGATGATATCGAGCGCGCCTCCATTTCCTGCGGCTCACAGAATTAGCACCCCTTTTCCTCTCCGTCAGGGGGAGCGGGCCAGCTCCTTTCTGACTGCTGAATTTTCGAGACCGTATTTCTAGAAAGCGAGTCCTCTTCCCTCCACCCCCGCTTTTAACAGCGACGAAGAAAACAACCCCCATAAGGCGAAGTCGGAAAGCAAAACCCCGTGTCCCCTTTCCTCTCGAAAACGTCTGCGCGCTTCCGACCGCGAGGGGCACATACTGTAGGCGCTTCCACGCATCCTCCCGGGCCCAGAGGGACGCGACGGACACTGAGGCGGGAGGCGAAGAGCCCCGCCGAGCTCCCTCCGCGGGAAAGAACCCCCCCGGGCCGGGAGTAGCGATGGGGCAAGGGGCTGAGCCTCGGGTGTCGTGGGCGGGGAGAGGCTTCCGGCTCGGGGAGGCGGTGAAGGGGGTCGGTTTGGGGTCGGTTTAAGTTCGGTTCGGTCTGGGGGACGATCGGCTCCGATAGCTCCAGGGAGCCGTCCGGTTTTCCCGGCACTCGGTTTTGCCCTAAAACGGCTGGGACAAGGCAGGAGGGCTGCGAGCTGCCCGGCTCTCGGCAGCGGCGGGACAGCGCTGCCAGCCGCCGGCAGGTACACCCAGTGCTCCGGGGGGGCGCGGACGGAGGGGAGGGTCTTCAGATCTGGGAGAGGAGGAGGAAAGAAAGCACAATCTTCATTAAGAACCCGTTAATTAGTCTGTTCTTAATGACTCACATCCAGAGTAACGAAAAACGGGGGGGAAAAAAGGGCGGGGGAAGTTTTTATGGAAGGGAAATTTTACTCTGGATCGACGAGAAACGTGCACCCGCAGCCCCAGGTACGAGCGATAAGACGACGAGTGAAAAGCAAAGGAGAGCCCCGGCTAGGACTGCAAGTCACGGAGGAGTCCGGGGAGCCCCGCGGCACCGATGATGCCCGGGAAGAGCGAGGGCAAGGTCTGCGGCCCGAAGGAGCGGGCCCCGCTGCCAATCCCGGCCCGGGGATGGGTGGGGACCACCCCGCACACGGCTCAAAGGATGTGGCCCCGGAGCAGACGTCAAACCCGGCCGCTCCTCTCTGAGCCCCGTGGCCGGGAGGTACCTGGGCTGCAGGCTGCCCCCCGCGAGCGGAGCCGGCGGGTCCCAGTCCCAGCGCTCTCGGAGGGGGCCGGGGCTCTTCCAGGTAACCCCGATAGCGTGACCCGAGGCGAGAGCAGCTTCAGGCAGCATATGTTTGCTCTCGGTCGGTTTAAACTTTCTTTTTGCCGTGCAGCCGCGACGATAACAGCCATCCCTTCTCCGCGGGTGGAAAGAAACCAGAAGAGCTATATTTAATTTTTTTTTTCAAGGTTGAATTTACGCCCAAATTGTGCCAGCAAAGCTGGCGCGTGTTTTCCACCACCCCATGACGATTCGAGGAGGAACACGCGTGTTTCTTGCACGCAGCACTTAAGGCTGCCGCGGCTCTGGTTTAGTGCCGCGAGGCCGTTTGCTTTAAAATAAAACATCGCCACTTCCAATTTACAGAAAGATCTGCACTTTCTTGCAGTACTGGGGCGGGGAGCAGCACCGGTGACCACTGCAGCGCCCTCCCCACCTCCCCAGCACTAGGCTCCGCGGGACGGCAGCCTCGTACCGCGGAGCGCCGCAGGAATGCGCACCCGCAGCCCCGGGGGGATGGTGAGGGGCGTGGGGGGCCAGAACTTACCTCGTCCCCTGTCTACAAAACTAGTGATGGTGTTGGCAGATTTGGACGACTGAAAAAAGCTGGCGTTGATGCCCAGTTTCTCCGCGATGGAGTAAGTCCTGAACAGAGACAGCATGTACTCGTGGGGTTCCGCCCGTGGGAGCGCCCGGCCCATGGCGTGTCCCCCTTGCCGCGGGCGGTTCTCCCGTGGGGACCGCGGCACTCTGCGGCTGCGACCACCTTTGGAGGAGGCGGCGAGCTCCGAGGCGGCAGGGAGGGAAGCCGGGAGGCAGCAAGGTAAATCCCAGAGGAGGCTGGCGAGCAAGGCGGCGGAGAGCAGGGCCCGGCGTGCATTCATAGCGAGAGGCGGCGGCGGTGGGGAGGAAGAGGAGGGCGGCCCGACGTGCGGCTCCGGCGGCCCACGGAGCGGCGCGGGGACTGCGCAGNCCCAGCCCGCCCCCTCGGGGCGGTCCGCGGCGGGGCGGGACACCCCGTGGTCGAGTGCTTGGGGGTCCCCTCGCTCCCTCCTCGCTGTGTCCTCCACGCAGGAAGAGGACACGAGGGCCGGAGAGAGATGCTGGGCGTCTTGCTGCCAGCCCTCGGGTACTGCTTCTCGTCAACCCACCGATGCTTTCATGAGTCCAGGTGCCTCGCAGGTGCTCCAGTCTCGGGTGTGAAAAGACTCGTGTGATGCTAATGATTTTACTTGAGGCTCTCTGTATTCCCGTGGCTATGTGCCGCGGAGCTTGGCACAAAGCAGAGGTCTTACAAGAAGGAGAATCTGGTGGAAAGTGAGGATCTCACCTTGGGATGTGCTAGGGCCTGTCTAGCTGGCAGCCTTGAGGCAGGCCCTGCCACCCATCAGAGAAGGAAGGGAAAGCATAGGAAGAGCCAGAGACCATTCTCCTTATCTCAAAATCCGCAAATCAGCCATCAAGAGGGGACCAGCCCAAGTAGAGCACAGTGCCAGGCTGGGGCTTGGGAAAAGGCAATGCTGGGTACTACCGGGCAGTCAAGATAATCAGGGTAGCCTGGGGCAGGCAGGAAAGACTCCTCAAAGCAGGGCACAGATTTGCTTTGTGCTGGTCATGCAAAAGACAGCAGTGGAGCAGAAGTACAAGGATTCAGAAATTCACCCACCCCTTTTTTTTGGGTTTTCAGAGGTGCATCCTCCAGCATAAAACTGGTGTAAGCTCTCCAATGTTTTCATCCAACCACCTGTCCGGGGTTGAAAGCCATGGTAACATGCTTGCATTACCCTACCTGTCCTGATCACTACTTGCTTCTTCTTCACCTTCTCATCCTCCTGCCTGAACCATGGCACTGCTGCTGCAGGCAGCCACAAACAACCCTCCTCCTCTTCCCCATGTGGCTTTTCTTTGCTCTGTGGTGAGCTTTTCTCCTTTCCTGGCCAGATGTCCCGTTGTCCACTTCTTCCTGCCTCTCCTATCTGCTCCAGCTCTGCCACTGGTGGATTTTCCTGTCGTTCCAGTAAGAGGTCATGTGTGTTTAGCTGTGAAAGCTTGGTCCATAGCAAATAAGGAGAATCTGCCTTTCACCCTACATTGAATCTGAGATCTCTGACCATGCTCCTCCATCAGCTGGTGTTCTTCATGCAGTCATACACTGGAATTGTCTTTTTCTTCCCCATTCTCATTTTCTACTGAGAGAGCAATTCATGCCTGGGCTTTTGGCACCACTCCCAGAGCAACACAGGATAGGTGAGATGATGCTGACCCCGACAGGGCATATGGAGCAGGCTTCCAGCCTGACATATCCCAGTGTGCCTGTAGAGTGCTTGGTCCCACTGTGCTCCCCGTCTCCTAGGAAGAGATGCTGGGGATGATGAGGAACAGGAGGGGAACATTCAAAACAAATGTGAGGCTCGGGTTCCAAGTGAAAGAGGGTGCATCTCGGTTAGCAAAAAAGATAACTCCAAGACAGGAGCTCACATTGTCCTGCAGCCCCCCATACATGGCTTAGAGAGCTCCCTGGTGTGGTTTTGGCCCATGCCAACTAGCACTTTCCCAGCCAGTACCCAGGCCTGTTACAAGTTATGGCTTGTGCTGAGGGCTGTCCCTAGACTGCCATTTGGATGTGACCATGTGGATGTGGGACACATCATATAGCTGGGATTAGAGAATGGGGCCCGTCACTGCCTTGGCTTCTTTTTAGCAGGATAGATGTACTGTGAGGTGCTGGCAGATGAACTGTGAAGAGACAGGGCTTCAAAAGAGTATCAGTGACAGTGCAGAAATGAGACAAGTGTTCTGCAAAACCAGTTCCCACTTCATTCCATCCCATTTCTTCACCCCCTTTTATTTATTGCGCTTTCACTCCTCCTGCCTATCCTCTAGCTTCACAGACACCCTCCTGACCATTCCCCTCCCTTTTCATCAGCTGCTTTCTGCACTGGGACCTTCCCCCCTCCTCCTGTTCCTTTGGCTTCACTTTTCTGATGCCTCACTTTTGTTACTTCTGCTCCCCTTTGCCACTCCCATCCTTTCTGCTCTGTACTTAGCAGTTGGGCTACTTTTTCTTGCCATGACCCAGTTCCTTCCGGACCCTTATCATCACTTTTTTGTGTCCTTCTGCCCCTTTTGTGTCCTATTCACTTATTCCACACTCCTGCTGGCTATCTCCAATCAGTTGCTCAGCTCCAGTTTCTCCTCTGTCAACTTCTGCCCAACCCTAGCCCCCCAGGCTCTTTCTTTTCTCTCCTGCTGTATTTCATTGTCCTATTTTTCTTTTCTGATATTGTTCCCAGTTCCCACTTCCCACATCCCCTCCTTGTGGTCCCAAGTGCTGCTGCTGCTGCACGGCTGCCCTTCCCCGCTCTCACTCCGCTGGTTTCCAGGGTCCTCTCTTTTCTCCCAGAGTGTCTCTTCCCTTCCTGCCTTTGTCTCTCGGTCTGCCTCTGCTCTTCCTTCTTTGTTCTCCCTTGGCCTCCTCCTTTCCCAAGGGGAGGTGGTTTCATACTAATGCAAAGCTGCAAGGTCTCAAGAGCAATTTCCATCAGCCTGATTTAATTTCTACCTGCTGCTTTTGCATGTTTTAATGCATTCTCTAAAATTGACTTGGATGGCTGCTTTGCACTCTCACTTCTTTCTCAGGGGCCTGACTTGAAGTCCTCTGCAGCCAATGGGGGCCTTTCCTCTTGCTCTTGTGACCTTTTGGGGAGTGTGGAGGCTGAGGCCCTGTTAAGGCAGGTGCCCCACTGGTAGCACCCCAAGACAGTGTTGCTTACCAGGTGATAGCATACACAGGTAGTAGTAACAGCCATAAAGTAGGCAGTGTTGCTTTTCTGCCTGTTTCTCAAAGCATTGGGCTGCTCAGGGTGTCCCCTTGCAATTTTGGAAGACAATGTCGTCGTTTGATACAGCTAATTGCCAAGATAGTCACTTAAGGGAATGACAGAGTAGGGAAATGTGGGGATACAGCAATTGTGGTGCCTCATGGAGCTACACAGTCAGGTCACTGCGAGGGACTTGAATATATTGAACCATCTTTAGAAGTTTTGAGGTTGATTGTCACTGAGAAAACTGTGTGGAATTGGACCCAGGAACTGCAGGCAGGAGTGGGCACTTCTCGGGGCCGCACAAGAATGAATCAGCGCCTGTGAGACACTTGAGATCTCTGCTCCAGTGCTCAGCAAAGGGCGTAATAATGGCAACAACAATAAAAAGAGGAAAATAATAGCAGCCACCAGAAAAGAATAGCATTTTTGAAAATTATTTCCTTCCTGGTTTTCTCAACAATAAATGTTGGCCAGATTTCAGTTTATAATTGCGTTGTACATATTTTGTAACAATTTTTTTATTTAAAATATGTTTCTCCAAGCTAAAGCAATTTTGAGACCGCAAAAATGCAGTTTTAAAAACAGCTTCATTAATTTCCTTGCACTAGCGCACACAGTTTTCACATCTTTCACATTTTTTCTTTCTCTGAATTTGCTGTTCTGCAGAAAAGAAAAATGAATGAAGGCAAGTTTGAAAGTCAGGAAGCAGTCCAAATCAAATGTGATTTTTTTCATCTGGAAGTTTAATGGAAACTTCTCTTACTATAACCATAACATGAGCAGCAATGTTGAGGAAGAATGTCAGAGGTTAAAATTCATTCCCGCAAAGTGGTAAAATCGAGATGTAAGTATCACTCATTTCACCTCTAGTTTGTGGCCATTTGTAAGACTTGCTGTGCTGCCTAAGGGCCATTAGTACAGAGTTGATCAGTTTGTAGACAGTCCTTCATAGTATTTTTGTCTCTTTTTTGCATCTAGGTTGGTGCTTGTTTTAACATGAATGACCTATTGTAGGATTTTTATTTCTGTGAACCAAAATAATTCTTTATTAGGATGACAGAAAATGTACCCCCTCAAACTATGGGCTTTTCCCTCTTTGCCACAATGGACTCCAAAAAGGCCGTGGTTACACCACATAATCGGGGGGTAGGGATTCCTATCGGCACAGCAGTTAGCACAACATTTTCCAAAACGCCTGTGTAGTCCATATGTTCTGGTTTTCAGCAAAACACCAGGCTCCACAAGCCTGGGCTTTGAAAATGGGAATTGTCTTTCAAAGGCCCTGGTTCTGAGGCATTAAATTCTCATCCTTTTAGCCTCAGCATTTTTAGCACCTCTGCTCTTTTCTGCCGTGCTCCTGAAAAGGTTGGTTTTCAGTGCTTCATACTGGCAGGAATATTTATTTTCAGTAAGCGTATTTTGACCCAGGAATTGTTTCCCCTTCCCCAGATGGGTCTTCCCTCATGGGTAATGTGCCAGTTCCTTTCTCTGCCTCCCTCCCAGCCAGGCTGCCCTGCTCTTGGCTGAGAGCATCTTCTGAGATGGCGCACTGAGGTCCCTCCTCTGCTGCCTGCATCCTGGACCATCACATTAGCAAAAAAAAAAAAAAATTTTCTTAGCACAGAAAACCATCTTTTTTTTCCTGAGTGAATTTATTTCTGCATGCCCCATCTCCAAACTGTCAACATAGACCTCAAAAGTCTAAGCAGATCAAGATTTTTGACTGCCGAAACTGTGGCATGTGAACTAACAGGAGGCAAAGGAGCATACCCGCATAAATAGGGTTGCTTTAGGAGAGTCTGAACTGGCTCCCTCATTGTGGTCTTCCAAAGAAAGTTCTGTTTCACTCCAAGCATCCCGCGAGGGATCTGCACCTCTCCCAGCACCCCACAGCCTGGAGGGTTCTTCCAGACAAGTCCCCTATGTTCCAGCTCGACGGAGGCTTGTGCAGCCCCACAGTGTGGGGACAGGCTTTCCCATTTATCTTCCTTTTGCTCCTGCTTTTGGCAGTTAGTTTTTTCACAAGAAAAGTCGGGAGAAAGAGCAGGACTAACCCTACGCAACTCTGTTGCTTTTTACAGTGTTTTATTTTGCCACAAACCAGTGGCAACTTTGCTTCTCTGCAAGCTCTCTGCATTTTTGTCACTGTCTTAGATTAGAACCACATTGTCTCTCACTCACAGTTAAAAACCTAATATACGGACATGAAGAGTGAAGCCACTCCTGCATTCTTGGTCCATTGAAACACATCCTGATGTCGAGGAAACAAACTGCAGCGTATAGATCAGGAGAAAGGGAAGAAGTTTGCAAGAGTGATTTTGCTTTCGTTTGCTCTGGTGTAGAACATTAAAATGGTGTAGGAAATTGTTTTTCCTGTTTAGGATAGATTTGATTTTGAAAAATTACTGCTAACTTTGTAAACGTTAAAATAGATGCAATAAAGATGTAAAATTTCACACAGGAGATCCACAATGTTTGTATAATTATAAGCATATGGTTACTTTACATGAAGTCTCTGTTATACTTTTATGTACTAATGCTTGGGGAAAACAGAGCTTCTCAAATTCAGTATTTATTTACATGTATAGGGAAAGTCACAGTCCCCATTAACCTGTCATAATATGTATTTCTGTCTTGGAGCTCCAGCTATATAAACCAAACTCCCTCTCATACTATCACTTCTAATTTGTTCAGCTACACTGCTAAATCAGGCAATTTCTGTCATTTCCAAAGAATGTATATCCTGCTGCTGGTGGCAGGATGAGAACTGCTTACCACATCAGTGCCTGTTTATTTCAGCTCTTGTGGGGGTAAAAGTGAAAGGCTGTTGCTTCGATGCACTTTTCTTTGTCCTGAGGAATTTTGTGGCTCTTTAATTTGTTGTCTTCTTTTTAGTCTGACTTTCCACAAGGCTATGAACCAGGCCCAGAGGATACTCAGCATTTTTTCTTTGATATGCATAATTCCTAATTTTATAGGACACAACAGGAACTCAGATCCAGCAGGATTCAGCCCTCAATTTGTGGGCTAAATTACGTTATTTTTTGTCTTTAATACTGAGTGGCCTTATGTCTAGGGCTGTTCTTTCCTTCAGGAAGTGCAGGAGCTCATATATGCATAGTAACTTCAGATCTTAGAAAAACCGTGAAATAATTTGCAGACACTTTTTTGCACTTTTTCATTCTATATAAGAATACTTACAGTTTTTATAAGCTGGATTTAACTGTGTATTTGGGGTTTTTTGGGGTGAATATCTCCGCTCAGGCTTCCAGTTTTGGCTTCGCTCAGGCTGGTGCTATTAAATGATGCTTGCTGTTATGAATGATCACAACCACATGTTCTGACTGGAGAGGGTCAGGAATATACAGAAAATTCCTTTCAAAAGAAGATGAAGGAGTCTGTACAAAGTGTTGCATCATTGCAGTCTTGCCTAACAGCACAAAGAAATTTATTTGCATCCTTTTATTTTACAATTCCTTTCTCATTCCTCTCTTTTCCCTCACTTCCCTCTCATCACTTCAGCACTGCATGGCCATTTGGAGCATGGCAGCTGGGTTTTCTGACAGACCCTGAGATGACTTCAAGATGTCTTGGTTACTGTTCTGTTACCAGTTCCAGGATGCAGACGAGCACTTACCTCACACCTTGAAGATGTGGGTACCAATCTCATCCCTACTCACAGTACCTCAGGAGTTTCACTGCATCTCTCCTTACTGCTGTTTCTGCCTCATTCCGTGTTTCAACTGCAAACTTTTCAGGACAGGATCTGCTTCCCATCCTGACACTGCTGTTTAATTTTTTTCTTGGTAGGGAAAATTTAATTTTTCCTTACATTTATTCAGTGCAAAGTAGTCCACCATTACGAGCTCTTCTGAGCTCACTGGGTGTTGCTTACTGCCTTCCCAGACCAGGATCTGGAGCCATTTTTCCTAAAGAAACCCTCTGGGAGCAATGCAGGAGAGTCACAGCATACAGATCCAAACCAGGGAGATGCCAATGGAACAGCCTCCAGCAAAAAAACCCAGACTCCTGTAAAGTATAAAATTCATTTTGATCCTTGGCAATGCTTTGTTATTGGAAGGAGATGAGCTGCAGCAGTCCTCAGGCTGTAGATGTTCCCTTGTGTGTGGAAGTTATGCCTGAGGATGGTGGAAAGGGAAGGAGAGACAAAGGCTGAACTCTGTGGTGGTGACAGCTGTCATGGTAATTCCACATTTTCTCCCCCTCTTTTTTATTTTGTTTACTGAGGAGGGAGTTAAATGCATGGAGAGGAGGAGGAGGGGATCAAGGAAAGACAGAAAATGGCAAGCGGATAGTGGTTTTATATCAAAAGGTTAGCTGTCGGCTGGATCTTCCTTGCTAAATAAATGGACTTGATGTGAATTCAACTCCATCTCAGAAAACATCCCCACATGCTGCAAATGTTCCTTTTCCTTTACATTTCCTTTTTTTTTTGCATTTTAAAATCTCTGTTATTCTGAAAAGTCGCTTTTCCTATCCCTGTTACAAGAGAGGCAGGCAAATTGAAGCTCATGACTTGCCCTGGAGAAACAGTTATTTCTGCAGGAGGCAGTGATACAACACACAGTCTCATGCCTACCAGCTGCCACTGGAAGCTTCCATGCTCCTATCCCAGCCAGCCATAGTGTCCACATCCTTTCTTGGTCCCAAAGTAACTTAGCTATTTTGCTGAGTCAAAGATGGTGAAACAAGCAGTAAGATGTTATCATTAGAGGCTTTCTATTAAACTATGACTATAAATACTGGCATAGGGAGGAGAAAGCTTCCTCAAGTTAAGCATGTCAGAAGCTAAAGTTTCCTTAAACATTGGCCACAAAATGCATGGTTGACCAAAGTGTTTATCAATGCTACCTCTTAGGAAATCTACCAGTTTATTTTTGGTTCCTCTGACTGCTTTATATTTATTGCAGTAATGTGGTTACCTATTACATAAAACTGCATCATTAAATGGATTCCCCAAATCATTTTCAACACCACAAAGGCAAAAGACTTATACAAAAGAATGCCAAGGCTCAAAAATAAGCATTCACCAGGCAGAGCACAGCAAAACCCTCTTTCCTGTAACATATTTTGTTTCCTTTGCAGTATAAATGTAATTCTGAATTTCCTTACTTGAAACGCTTGTTCTGGGATTAATTAAATCAGCTGGTCTGATCCTTGTGCATTTATTCTTTCTTAATGCACGGTGGGTTTTATTCTATACACAGGAGCAGTAGCAGCAGGCCAGAGCAATGCCAGTGTGCTGTACCAAACAAAGAGCTCTAAAGCAGAAGTGATTTTTGGAGTATCCCTCCTCCCCACTGATTCCAATGCTGCCCTGGCGCAGGGAACCACTTCTACCCCTCCTACATGTGCGTGGCTGCAGATGTGGCCAGACACCAGTGAGTCAGGAGGGAACTGGGAGTGATGGCAGAATAAGAATATTAGTGCATTTGCAAGAAAAAAATGAGAGCATGGCCTTTATCCTGGGTATTTTATCTGTGCCAATCAAGCAGCAAAAAAGTCCTTTAGAACAGCTAAGCTGAAACTGTGCGGACAGTGTAGCTAACAACCCCCATGCTCGCTGTGGATGAAACAGAATATATGTACAATAGTTTGGAAGGTGCTGGTTTGCCTCTGAATTTCCAGAGTTTGGAGAGATTTATTCATTCTGGGCCTGAGCCCAAAGCTGTCCACAGGCAAGGGGAGCCTTGGCTGGGGCAGAGGGCTGACCTTTTTATTGCTGGGCTGGGCTACAGTGATCAGAATAAACCTGCTGCCGCTCAGCCCGCATCTCCTTCGCATCAGTGTTGCTCTCACTGACAGTAATGGGAATTATGGTTTCAGTTTAACTTTCTCGTGTGCCAAGGTGTCCCACAGGTAACAACCTGGGTGTATGTACACGAATTAGTTCTTAAAGCCGCACACATTTCTCCTCTTTATAAAAGAAGACCAGGCACTTTATAACTGCTAAGAACAGGCTGTCTGAAAGGTGTTTTATTAACTAAAGTTGGGGAAGAAAATGAAACTGAAAAGAATACGACTGCATATTAAACTACATGAAGTGGTCATGACAACTGGGGATCTCGGTATCATAAAATTTTAACAGCTGGATGCAATCAGTGGGGATTTTCTATTTTTCTTTTTTGTTAAGCTTAAGAAAGAAAGAGAGGAAGAAGAAGAAAAAAAAAAAGGTTCATTTTACTCAAGCAAGTTTTTTATCCAGCTCAGCTTTCTTTGCTTAATATCAGAAGTTGTCTTTACTTCTCTATAAATCTCAGCACTGCCTGTGCTTAGTTGACATCGTCCTTTTCCCGGGGCAGGGATTCCACAACTGGAGGTGTTCAATATCCCCAACAGCAGCACGACAAGGAATGGAAACCAGAGAAATGCATGTTATAGGGAGACTTCCCCAGTGTATATGCGATTTTCAGAATTTACCAAATAATTAATCAAAATCAAATTTTGCCTCACAATTCATCAAGACTCAATTGTGCCTGAAATCCCACAGTAGTTCTTCAGCAAAGTACTAAGTTCCATGGTAAGTCAACAGAAACACTTTAATGTTTGTATGGGCATCTTCCATTTCATCACATGTAATGTCAGCCCAGGCTTTCCCTTATATGCATTTCTTTTGCTTTAGTACTTCTTGCTTCTTGGTAATGTCAACGCTTGCCTTGAGGTAGCTGAAGAAACATTTCACAGACTGAGCTTTATCGGAACTATAGAAAAGGAGGGCATTGCCAAAAATAATGTAATGGACTTTCTGCTTCCCCCCCCCAGCATATGTTTAAAAAACAAGTTCAGAATTGTATATAACTTACTGGAATCATATTTCTTCATAGCTCCAATGAGGACTGGCTTATTTGTCCAGGGAGTAATGGGATATTATTCAGCATAAGTGAGTTTGATGGCTCTCTGTCTGGCTTCTACGGCTTTGCTCAGGCAGCCTTATAAACAAGTACATTTCCTCAGTTTGTTGTTATTTCTGTGTCTGTTAAAATGCAAACCAACTTCAAACTTCTGATTTCACCTTTCAATGGTTACGTGTGCATTTTTGTTTACTAAAATATCTTCATTTTTCATTTACTGGTGGCTCATGAAGCCTAAAACAGCATCCACACATCTGAAGAAAATCTGCTTCTCCTGTTGCATTTTCAGCCTCTCCAAATCCCACTTGTCTCCAAAGTCACAGGTTTTCCAGAGCAGAGGTTGCATTCTGGATAAACTCCTAAGCCTCTGTTTTGAGGACTGTGGATGGGCCTTGCCTTTCCTGAGGGACTCAGCACTGCGCATTCTTACCGAGGGTCAGAGCAGGGCAGAATGGAGCCTCAAGGCTGCAAAAAGAGCAGATGTCAGCCTGGGGAGTTTTCACCTTCAGTTTCCCAATTCCTTCAATGAGTTGCCCTAAATCATGTTTTCCATGTTCTCCTACAAAAGTAATTTGGAAACACCTGTAGAAGGGCCAAAATAAACATTACTAGATGGTGGTTGGAAAATGTCATGGGCTGCCCTTTGCTGAGGTGCCTGGAAGGGAGCAGAGCACATCACTGGGCAGTGCCCGTAGCAGTGAGCTGTGGAGAAAACTGGTGGGCGATGGGGTGCTGGCCAGGCTTGGTGACTGCTGAGACCTGAGATGGGCACCTGGTCTCCAGTTTTGGGGGAATATGTCTGGACTGTGAAGGACTTCTGAGTGGTGGGCTTGCTTCAATCCCAAATGTCACTGAACTGAAGCAAGCCCTTGCCAAATGAAGCTGCTGCATGTGCTTTGAGCAGAGATGTATACTCAGAGGCACCATCAGCACAGGTTTAATGATCAGAGCAAAGAGACATGAAACATGCTTGTCTGTGGAGAGCCAGTTAATAGTATGACAAAGCCACCGTGGTTGAACTACATGATGTACTTCAGAGGCTACTATGAGGCACCGGGTAGTGATAAAGGGTTTTTTCCATTACAAGAGAAATTGCTACTCAGGAGGTCCTCGGGAGGCCCACTGAGTCATTCCATGCATCACTCCGAATGAACTAGCAGCATCCAAATGAAAACCCGGGCAGTCTGTGGATGAACATCCTCGGAGGAAGATGTTTGAGTGAAAATAGGGACCGTACTGGCAGCTGATGGGTGTCACCACTGGGTGACACGAAACGTGCTCAGTGGGACTGGCACTTAGGCTCTGAGCAGACTTTTCTCCCTTAAGGCCAACGTCTGAGGTGTGCACGGGCTTGGCGGGGGACACAGTGTAAGGACTCTGCTCCCGTTTTCTGACCTTCTCCTCGCACCTCCAGCTTATGGACTTCCCGGGAAAGCGGCCAGAAGACAGCACGGGCGGCCCGTTCCCCGCAGTTACCAGGGCAGTGTCCGCGCTCCCGTCCCGCTGCTGTCTCGCTCCCGGGGCAGCCTCGCTCCCAGCTCCCGTCTCGCTCCGGGGCAGCCCCGCTCCCGCTCCCGCTCCCTCCCCCGTCCCGGGGCTCCCGGGACAGCCCCGCTCCCTGCTCCCTCTCCCCCCGTCCCGCTCCCGGGACAGCCCCGCTCCCGCTCCCTTCGCAGCCCCGGGGCTCCCGGGGGCGGGCGGGCCGTGCCCGAGGCGACAGCGCCACCTGGCGACCAGAGTTGGCCCTGCCGTGGCCCCGGGAGCCCCCCCCGCCTCCCGTGGTTTCTCCAGGCTGTGACTCCGGGTGGGAAACACAGGCGCACACACCGCTCTGAGTGTCCCCGAGCGCCTTTTTGACAGTCTCACGGACCTTTTCGAGGACAGGTCTCTTAATTTTGTTTCCGTTACTCGGGGCGGTGCTGGCCATGGGGCTGTCCTGCTGGAGTGCCTTCGCTTCCCCAAAATTTCTGACCTCCTTTTTGTGTTCATTTGTTCCACATGCTCATTCCTGTCCCCAAAGCAGCAGCCTGCGGACTGATTTTCCCATATGATGCTTGCCTTGCATGCTGCGAGGATCCAGCAGGGATGATAGCAGAGACATGAAGTGGCTACAAAGAGCATCCGAGGTGAGGGAACAAGAAGGTAGAAGTTGAAAGAGTGGGCATCCAATCTAAATCACACAGCACAGGGGATGATGAGGTGAGGGCTTTTCTCGCAATAATGAAGAGGAGAAATATAGAGATATGAAAAATTGAAAGTTATTTTCCTACACTTGGCGTAAGTCCTGAAACAGTGAAAAGTTTGGAGAGAAGTAGCTCAGTATGTCCTGGTCCATGAGTGTTGGCAATCTGATGGGTGCAGCAGCTACCCAATGGACACCTGCAGCCTTTGCTGCAGGTGTTAGCACAGAAAATGCAATTTTCCCACTGATTCATGGTTTTTTCCATGTCCTCACAGGAGAGCTTTATAAACCCTGTGTGAGCTCTGTCTGGGACTATGGGCTTACGAAGGTACCCTGAAAAATTATAAAGCCAGCATGAGCTTCAGGAGCGGTTCTGATACTCATACAGACCCGAAATCCATGGGCACATACTGTCATGAGGCTATGCTGGACCCAAGCCCTGCCCTCTGTGTCACTCACTAGTGACAGAAATGCCAGAAATGCCACTTGTGTTTTCAGATTACTCTTTGCTGCTGGTATAAAGTGCTAGACCACAACTGTGGCAGATAGAGTTGTGTTATGTTCAGTTTTGTCACCCCTGCTAGATAGCAATGACTTCCATCAAACCATCTCAAAGAGGCACAGAGATGTCTAACAGAGCCTGTCTGTCTGCAGGAACCATATACAGGCTTAGCATCCAGCTGGTCTGTGAGATATGTGGTTCTGCAGCTCTGCTTGCATGGCCAGGACTCAGGCACAGAAATTAGGTTCTTTTGTGGCACCTGAGCCCTGCAGGTCCTTGTTTTCCACTCCTTGGAAAGTTTTCTTCTTGATGTAGAATAAACTTCCAGTTACTTTTCTTTTCTAACATTCACATGCATTCTGTTCTTTCAACTTACTGATGAATGTAGCAGCCTGCTTTCCATTTTCACAATGTGTTTTGCCCATGAACGTAATTTTCTCGTCAGATGTTGAGAGCTGCAGAGGCACTTGGAAAGTTCTCGGCTCACATGCGCTGCCCGAGACCACACCTTTTCCTTGAGGAATTCCCAGGCTTTCGACTCGAGACTGTGATCTCTGTAAACCCTTGTCTGTGATGTCTGAATATTTGCAATACTTCTCATTGTTCAGGATTTAGCTCCATCCAAGTGCATGGGGTGACTTGCCATTCACCAGCAGAAATGTTCCAGGCTTCCTCCAGCAAATTTTTTTCACCTCGCCTAGCCCTCCTGTGTACACCAGCAGGCTGTCAAGGAGAACTACGAGAAGAAAATCATGGTCCCCTCAGCAGTCAACAGAAAACTTTCCACCTGCTTTTGCTGAGTCCGTGCTGTGCCTTCCATTCCCTGCTGACCCCCGCCAGCACTTGGGCAGTGTCCCAGCTCAGCCCCCAGTGAGGACTTTGGCTTCTCCCTGTTCTCCTAAGCTGCGGCCCTGTGAGGTGAATGCTGCTGTGGCCAGGCAGAGAGTGTGAACCTTGCTCAGTGCCAGTGTCCTGCTGGGTCAGCCACTGGCCATCTCTGTTGGATCCATAGAGCCACACAGTTGTGGATCCTGAAGAAGTTTGTGGGTGGAAGCAGAAAAACCACTCTTAAACATGCTATCTCTGGGCGTGAGGAAGATTGAGTCTTCAAACTGCCGGGAGTACTTGGTGCTTTGTAAGATTTGGTGCAAAAAAAGGGAGAGCCTGGGAGTTCCAGTGAAAGAAAAAAGCTCATGGCACATAAATAAGATTTAAGGCTAATGGAGCTGTAAGAACAATAATTGCAGAACTACATGCTGGTAAATTTTTATCACACAGTAATACATATGGCACCAGCAAAGAGAGGCTCTGATTTCTTTGCTTAAGCATGTGAAGTACCACACATTTATAAAAGCAACCATTCCTATTCTCTTATGCTGTTTGGAATATGTTTGAAAAGCACATTAAAGTGTGGGGAAGTGTCCAAAAAAGTTGCATCTGTCTGGTTTATGACTGACACGAAAGGCCAAGCAATTATCTGAACTCCTGATGGGACAATTTTGTTCAGATGTATTTTGGGGTCAGGAGGCAAGGATTTCATCAGAGAGAGTTCTTCAGCTTATGAAACACACAAAGTGTCCAAAACAAGGTCTGAAGTTGATTAGACATAAGTATTCAAAAGGAAATGATTTACATGACAGCCCTGGATGAATTGTCCTCTCAGTAAGATCTGACCCAGCAAGGCTGAGATAACACACTTATGAAACAGGGCTTGTGGACCCGGCTAGGTGATTTTTTTTACTATTTTTTTTTGCCATTATAATGCTTTGCAGAGAATTAGTATATAAATCTTCAGGAACCAGGTGGAAACATATGAACAGTTCCTCAGCTGTTGTAAATGAGCATGACTCCACCAACGGTTCTGGAAAACCAGGGCCGTGGTTTCTAGATGGGCTGAAAGATTTGGCTGTGTCTGGCTGCTGGTTGGCAGATGTTTTGAAAGAGGCAACCCAGTTACAAGTTCCAACTGCCCAGCCAGTTACAAGGCTGCGCATGTGTGTGGCATGGGCTGCATCTTTCCCTCCAATGCGGCACATGCCACACACATGCAAAGCTTTGTCATGGCCACTGGGTCCAGAGTCTGCTCAGGAGAAAAGAAATGGCTCCCTTGTCACACAGGGCTTTGCCACTATGAGCACCCTGGGGGCACCTGCTGTTGGCACTACGAGGCAGCAAGAGCACGGAGATTTTGCCTGGTGCAGCATTTCCCTCTTCTTTACCACCTGCAAACCATAGAATCTGAGTGCCTTCATAGGAGAACATCACACAGAAAGTATTAAAAATACAGTTGCCCTTCATATTCCCCTCTTCCTTCTTTTTCCTCTTACTATTATGGGAGGTGATATTGCAGCAGACAAAGCAGTCTATTTGCGAGTGTTTCATCCTTGGTATGTTTAAACATTGTGGTTTATTTCTATGCATTCTGCATTTTTGTCTTCCAATTCTGGCATGCAAGCAGAGTTTACTGTGAAAGATAGAGAATGAATATTTTTGAATTCAAACAAGTTCACTTTTTAAAGTTTTCTTCTTACAGGTGAGACCTCTTTCTCACACCTTCTTAGAGGGCTTTGCAAAGGTCCCTCATGCTTTTAGCAAGACAGGCTTGATGTCTCCGGAAGATTTATTATGAGTCACAACTTAATCAAGGAAGCAAAAAAGCTTCATTTTTCATGCAACTTGTACAGCATCATCACCTGAGAGGCTCAGCAGTAGTAAATCTTGCTGGCATACTGTGAAGGGTGATCCCAAATTTTCAGAGACTCCCCAAATGCAAACTGAAGGGATACACTGCTTTATGTCTCCTTCCAAGCCGAAAAGAAATATGTTTGAGAAATAAGCCCTTTAGATGGTAATTTAATTTGGGGCAGATGTGCCCGACAGCTATGACATCATCCTAAAGCAGGTCTTTTCTCCTTCTCCACTCCCCGCCTCCCCAACTTTACAGGAAAGATATAGAACATAAAGGGATTTATCAGGTGTCTTATCATAAATGTGCTTTATATCCTGAAGTGCATCTGTAAGCTGGTTCTCATAGGTAAAACCAGCTGTTAGCTTTGATTTAGGAGAAATAAACAGAAAAAAAACCAGATTGTGCACAGCAAAGAATTTCCAGTAATCATGTATGTTGTGGGAAAGAAGAATAAAACCAAATATACATCTCATTTGTCTCTAAGCATGTGATTTCTTTCACTGCCAGGACTGTAGGTGACTTTGCTTTCATCTGAAAGTGAATTCAGTTCTGCATTTAGCAGCAAGCGGTGCTGTTCACTGGGAACCTGGAAAGATCATCTTTGGCTGACAGATGAGGCTCTGTCCGTTTAATCACCGGCACCTCTGCCGAGGCAGCCCATGCATGTGGACAGGAATGCTGCCTGCCATGGTGGTTTCAGCTCTCTGAACTCCCCTCCTCAAAACCTCCAGCCACCACCAAATTAATTTAACATTAATTAACAATTTTCATTATGCCTGAGGGACGCATGAATGTCAGAAGTTAGGTGTCAGTGACCTGGGAAGTACCCAATAAATCTAAGTACTTCTTTGGAGAATACAACCCTGGAGACGAAATCACAGCCTAGGATCAGGTGGGTTTTGGAGTCTGAAGTCCCAATTTAATTGTGTTTTAGGTTACCTAGATCTTGCCCCTATTTCATACCAGAAGAATTATACCAGAAGGAAGAAACATGGAGCTTCGAACTGCAGTAGGCATAAAGGAATCTTGTAGCATGCTTTTGTAGGTGTAGTATGGAAGGGATTTTGTCTCCATTTTCCACAGGTGTTCTGGGAAGCATAGAAAACCCTTAGTCTTTTTTCAGAGTTTTTTTTTGTGTTACAGTTTTGGGGTTTTTTATGTGGAGGTCTTTAGGTTTTCAGAGAGCAGTAATGTCCAGCCTACTGACAAAAATGCAGGGACCTCTTGGTATAGGGCAGCTTGTAAAGGGGAACATATAAGATACCTCATCACTTCAGTCAGTGCTTGGGCCTCACCACGCTAAACGTGCACCCACTATGTGACAGAAAAATCCCTGTGTTTCACCACACAAACCCTGCATGTTTTCTTAGGCAAGGGGGAAAAGCGCCTACCCCGAGGAAAATGGCTGCTCGGACAAGGAGTATTGCTTGCTACTGCACGGCACTTGCTGGGAGAAGATGTCCTGTGCTGGTGCTAACAAAGCCAGGGGAAGCTTTTCGTGTCCATAAAAGCATAAATATCTGCCTAAATGAAAAAAGAGGAAGGAAAAATGCTAAGTGAAAAAAAAAGCGAACTTCAGTACTCGCTCTTTTTGCTCTTTAAATATCTGCAGCCAGCAATGCTCACAGGGAGTGCCAGGAATACAAAAAGGTTGAGGAAGGGTGAGTGCTAGCAGTCTCAGCCTTTTCACACTTCTTGCTGCTGAATCATACCAAACTCCATGTAACTCTGCATAGCCCTGTTTGGGGCTGTGTGAGCCATTGCCAAGACAGTGACATCTTTGGGCCAGCATAACCTTCCAAAGTGGCAAGATGCATTGACAATTCTGAGAGAACCAGGGGGGGCAGGATTTATCCAAACATAATAGAAATTGCGTATCTGGCCGGGGCGGGGGGGGCTGAATGGGAAGAGCGATCGGAATAAAATTAATTTTTGCTGCAACCATTTATGTCTTGGCTTTGTGAAAACTGTTTGAAGTCATTGCCTTTCCTTAGGAGGGTCAGCAGGCCAAGTCCAATGATAAATACAAAACTCTGAGATCATTATTCCCTTCTTGGACTTTAACTGACTAAAAGCTCCATTCTGTTTGACTGGGCTGCAGTCCAAAGCCCAGTGACCACCCTGCTGCAGCAAAATGCTGAGTTAGGGTATTCTTGAAAACCTAAAACATCACTTATGCTTTTCCTGATAGGAAACAGATAAAAGTCTACTCTGTCTCTATCTTTAATTGTCCATACCCTTGCAGTCCTCCTCCTATAGGCTCGATAGATCCCTCTTGCAGCTGAAGGGTGTAGCAGTTGGGGCTCTTGGTACCAGCAGAGGTTTTAAGATTTCACTCCTTGAAGGCAGGGGAAGACTGGCTGCCCACCAGGCAGTGTGTAGGCAAGGCTGCCTCAAGCCCCACTCGGGCTGAGCTGGTGCTGCTGGCTGAGCAATGACTAGGAAACCCACCTCGGTGCTTTTGAAGGTGTCCACCAAAATCTGGGTTGAGAGTATCTTCTTTACTGGTATTAGCAACATCAACAGGATCTCGGTTTAAGCAACATTTGCTTGGTTTTAGTCTGGGGCATGAGTTCAGTGCATTTTGTGAACAGTCTGCAACACTGATTTCCAGTTGTCCTGTACGTTCAAGCTGCAATATTTTAATGTTGAACTCCACCTTACTTCAAAGTGAGGATGAGCATTTCAGGACAAAAAGAAACCCAAACCCCTTAAACCTATCCACCTTCACTGCAGTAGGTGAAACTTGCTTTCTACAAGAATTCCCAAGCAAATTACGGCAAACTTCCCCAACTTCTCTGCAGCTGCACTGGCAGGCGGCCAGCATGCTAAAGGCAGTATCAAATTGAATGTAAAGGTGTAATATACATAGCCCAGAGCTACCAGCAGAAAAGGCTCTGCCCTGAATCCTGGGGCTGCAGAAGCCACCATGGCACCCGATATACACCCAGCCCTGGGCAACCAAAATGTGTATTAACAACTATTTGTTGTCTTCACTTACAATAAAGTTCTGTCACTCCTGGAGCATCCTCTTCAATCTTGAGCCTGAAGAGCACAAGCAGCCTTCTACTGTGCTCTTCCAGGAGGATATTTCTTCTCCCTCTGAGGGATCCTCCACTGAAGGATGCATGTAAGGGCTGCATGGAAATGCTAATCCTTTCTTGAATCAAGGAGAATGTTTCTTACCTTGAAATGTAATGATCCCTCAGCCTTCCTGGGCTGTGGGTGCTGCTGCTCTCATGGTTGGCTACCAGAGATGTTGGATTTTTGTTTGGAGTAGCCCATGGATGGACCCATGTGAGCATGCGGGAAGAGGGAAGGAGCCCCAGTACAGACTGCTCCTTGCACAGGATGCTGCCCTGCTCTCCTTCTTCCCTTCTTAGCTGTTTCCTTGGGTGCTTAGTGGTAGCATTACAGACTCATGAGCACTGCAGACTCCAGCATTGATCAGCAGAAAAAGACAATGTATTTAATAATCTGGTTTTTTACAGTTTTAATATAGCAATTGCCCAACTGAGTGGGGCATTTGAATGTGTCTCCCATTACTTTGTCATACAGACAGCTAAGGTGAGATGAAATCATTAGTCAGTGATGTACAAGTGGTTGGAAAATGTGCTGAACTTATCATGGTTTGTCATCAAACTGAAAATTCATTTTTAATAGGGTCACCTGGGGTCTGTTCGGGGCCTGTTTCAGTTTGATATTTTCATTAGTAACTCGGATAATGGAATAAAGTATGCTTATAAAATTGGCCCATCACACTAAGCCAGGAGGATTGCGAGCATATTGAGGCCCAGGATTAAAATTCAAAACAGCTATGAAAAATTGGAGAGGTTTTCCAGAATCAACAAATGGAACCAAAGAGAAATACATGCAAAGTGCTAGGAGGTCAGAAGGACTTGTAATGAAACAAGGAGTGGTCATCCAGGCAGCAGAAGAGACCTGGAAGCAAACACACCCCGGGTGACCACAGTGACACTCACAAGGTACTCACAGGGATGTGAAAGCTGAGCACTGGGTGGTACTTTCATGGCATTGGGAACTTCTCTGCTCAAGTGTTGCATCCAGCAACTGGACATCACCTTTCAGGAAAGACATAAATGAAATAGAAAGCCCTGAGAGACCAACAAGGGTGTTATGAGGTTTGTAAAACCTGATCTGTGAGGAGAGATTGAGAGACCTCAGGATTGTTTAGTCTAGTGAAGAGAAGATAGAGAGGTCTAAAGGGAGCAGGATAACAGCTTTCAAAGTTTACCATGAAGAGGGTGAACTGTTACCTCTATATCCACTGAGAGTGGACATGAGGAGTAATAGATTAACAGGATGCAAAGGAGATTTAGATTAGATAGTACGACAAACTTCCCAGCTTTAATCAAATATAAGCTCAGGAGCGGGCTGCCTTTGTGGGCTGGGGGAGTGCAGTCATTAGAGGGTTTTGAGAACAGATTAGACGAATGGCTGTCGCAGACAGTCTATTACCTCTCTTCTCATCTCAGCACCAGAGAAAAAGCCACATGGCCCTACCTTGCTGGTACTGTTTTATCTCTCCCTGCAGTAAATTGCTAGAGTTCTTCAGGAGCAGAAGGAGCTGTGCCAATAGCTCTTGGTCTGCTGCTTGAGAAGCAGAACAGCTGCTGCTGGTACTGTGGTACTGTGGTTGCTGGTACTTACACAGGCATTAGCCACAGCTGCATGCCTTTGCTTATAGAGCAAGTCACTGCAGAGCTCCACTTCAAGCTGTCCTTGGTCTTCCTCGCTCAGTTGTATCTTCCCTTAGCACATCTCCTAAGCACCCAAAGACAGCAATGAAGTGCTTCTCTCAAGTCTCATTCCTGATGTTTTAGCAGATTTGGTCTGTGGAGGCAGCTCTCACAGGACTGAGTTATAAATTGAGTCAACCTCCATGACACAGTTCCTAATTAAAGGGAAAAAAGTAAAACATCAAAGCTGTAAATGACAAAGGCAACCATACTGCTTTGTATATTAAAACAACTGTACACCGATAACTCATCATCTTCTGACTTCCCTTCTATTTTTTTTCAGTGTTATACAGCCTGTGATAAAATACGCTTTAAAAAGCAGATGGTTAAACAAGATGTGCAATCTGCTTACTATTATAGTTTCTACCCCAAGCTGTGAATTAGTGCCTCTTCACTGTGACAGTCTGAGATTATTCAAGCATATAGGTTTGTGTTCTAGGAAACAGTAAAAATCGTCTACTCAATGATAAATAATTGCTTCTTCTTTAGAAGCACTTGTTATCACCTCCTCATACTGAATATTTTTAGTGCTAGCAAAGTATCTTCTTTTCAGCTCCCTTGAGACATCTGCTCTCCATATGGTGGACTTGCCTCTGCTTACACAGCCGGTTTCTGGGAAGGAGTCTCCTGGTATGACAAATCGGAATTATTTCCAGGTCTTCAAACACTTCACTAGTTCCTGACTTGTGTAATTGAGCCTAACAAGTTCTGCAATATTGTAGATGTTTTAATCCCTCTTGCCTACCTAATTTTTGTCACATTACTTCCACTGACAGCAAGCTGCCCTTAAAACATCAACACCAGGTTGTCAGCAGCAGAAAGCCACTCAGGAGCCAGCGCTGGTGCTAAGCCCAGCTAGGGTATATCACCCTACCAAGCTGTCCTGTTCTTCTGCTCCTTGAAATAAAACTGCTGGAAGCAGCACGGTCACCCCATCCTGGCCATGACCATGGGGCCATCAGCAGGGGAGCACAGCCTCTCTGAGCATCTGTGCCAGCTCCTTAGCACTGTGACCCGTGCAAGAAAAATGAGGCCACCCCATCACTGTGGGCCACACCATTTTCTTCCTGTGGTTCCTGAACTGCATTCTGTGGAGCGAAGAATCCTACAATCACATAGAAAGGAGACAGTATTTCTTTGTTCCTTTGGTTTGACAGCAAATGCCAGAGGATGGATCAAGAGCTGAAAAGTAATCACTCATGTTTGTGTATTATACACGTATCTATAGTTACCCTCTTATTCCCCATTGTAGCCTGTGATCTATGGGTACTCTCTGACCCTCCACTATAAAACACACGAACTATTCAAATATATTTCCTCATGCCTTATTACAGAAACTGCCAGTTTGAATTTTTCTAGAAGCTGTTACAGTACAAAGAGACACAAAGCTCTGTCAAGTAATTCATTCCACACAACAACATGATATTGCAAGTAACAGTGGAGGAGAACCACATAGATGATAATTTAAGAGCAAGACTTTCATAGAGAACCAGTGGAAGGCACTGAATATTGCCACTTCTGACTCACAATGTTTGTGTATTTTAATAACACTCAAAGCACTTATTTTCCTTCCATGCTTACAGAAATCAGGGAAAAGCCATCCCAGCCGATGGAAAGAAAGCTGTGTGCATGGGGAGGAGCAGCAGCAATGTGGGGAGCACTCCACAGCAGCAGGCCCTCTTCATGCTGAGCCCCCAGCCTGCCGCTGGATGTAGGTTTTACTGAACGAGCTGTGATTTCGTCTTTAAAATCTAACCCTTTAAACTATTCATACAGTATTTTTTCCAGGATCCATAGCTAAAACTCCAAGAATACAATGTGTGGTCATAAGAAATGCATCTAGCCATACTATCTTTTCTGTGGTAAATATTAAATCCTTCTTAATTAGAAAGAAGATAACTCAATTGTTTTGGCAGCAGAGTGCCACATACAACGTACCTGGAAACTAGAGAAGTACTCCAGATCGTACTGAGAATAATGAGGGCAGAGTAAAAGCAGAGTAATCCAGATGAAAAGTTAAAATCTGACAAAAAATGCCAATATTTTCCTTAAATTTTTGGTTAGTGAGAAACTAACCTACCTGTCTTTTTATCCTTTAAATAAGATGCACGGAAAACACATTTTGTTTCTTGCAAATTAAAATAATTTGTGGACTTGGTGTTTCGAGATAGCTCAGAAATCTGTTTTATGGAGTTGCAAATAAACCTTGCTTGTGAAGCAGCAGATAAGGCACATTCAGCAAGCATGTTATTGCTTAGCTTCTGCATAAGAGAGTTTCTGCAGCTAAACAATATTAAATGTTTCAGTAAATCACTGCATCAAGGACCTAAAGGGCAAAGATGTGTCAAATTGAGTATTCTGCTTTGTCTCAATTTTTCCTTCATGCAAGGTTACAGCAGGACAGTTCAGTGGCATGTTCCCAAACACTGAGCCACTGCCAACATTTTCTTAATGGGATTAAATTTTGCCTTGTTACTGTACAAAGACACATTTTAAGTACACTTGGCCATTTATTTGATGTATGATTCTCTTTGGCTGAATTATTAGCCTGGAATTGTGAATAGTAAAGTCTTTATTTCATTACTTGCAGTAATTCTCCTAAAATTTATCCAATTAGTGATAGAGATATTAATAGAATGGAGAAGTAAGATGGATCATTTAGTAGTTTTTCACTTCTGTTAGTATCTCTATCAATAATTGAATAAATACTAGGAGAAGTACAGCATCTTGATGTACGTACAATTAAAAAACAAAATTGAATTGATAAACAAGTGTCCAGAGGGACAGTCCTGAGATGACACCAGCCTTGCAGAATCAGAAGGAGGGGAATACATATGGCAGCAATACTAACCACAGCTAAAACAAGGCACAGGCTGGTCAGAGACAGGGTTCAGAGGCTGGGATGGAGATGGGCATGGAACTTCTGCCACACTGGGCCTCTGGTACTTTTCTTCTGCAGGCAAGAGAACAGCAGGGATCATCCCTTCAAAAAAAGTCATCCTTGGGCCATGATATAGGTGCTACAGTCACAGCAGACTGAACATGATGAATATATTTCTGGTTGCTGCAAACTCTAAATTAAGGTGTAACTAAAAGACAGTTATCTCTCCCTTGAAGCTGGCCAAATAAACCTCTGCAGTGGCCCAGGTTTACCAGGCTCTTTCCTCCCAGCTCAGCAGCAGCGTGGCCTCTGAGCCAGTGCAGCACAGCCTGGCTTCCCCCGCCCTGGACCCTCATGGTGGGGACTTCACCAGGCTCAGCAAATCATGCGAGTGCTGCCTGTTGCAGAGGTGAGGAGGAAATTAGGAAGCTGTAAATAGATGTTTTATATGTAGGTGTCACCTCCAGGCAGGTGACACCCGTGTAGGACCCCAGCCACCGGCACTGGAGATCTCTGCATTCCCACAAGTGGGTTCTTCACCAGACAGCAGCAGCCTGCTACAGCCTTACAACAGCCACAGTCAATATCCACTCGGACACAGACTCTTACTGCAGAGTTGTGAACATCATAAAATATGTTCTACAATAATTTTTGAGAACTCCACACTCACTATGAACACATCACAACTGGGACTCTACACTGCTTGGTTCCTGCAATTGTCCTTTGCTTGCTAAAACATTGATTTATTAAAGACTTGATCCTGATCTTATTTCACAGCTATATAACTCCACTGCTATGACGTTGTCCCACTAGACTTTAAAATACAATGCATAAATGTGGAAAAATTAGGAGGATTGCTAAATGGTACATGGGCAGAACATCCCTGGATTTGATCTTGATGCTGAAGACCCTAAGCCTGATTCTCCCCTCTTGAAGACTGGTAGAAATAAGGGCCTGTGTATATTGCAATTCCGAGGGTAAACATGAGAAGTTAATTAAGATAATGACTTCTATGACAGATCAATGTTGTCTTTCATTTGTTTATACTCTAAAAACCTTTCCATTTCTGTGTATAATCACCAAGGGTGAGCGTTGGTGACTAACTGTGCATTATAATGTAGCAAGATTGTCCAGCTCCTTCCTACAAAAGAACAAGTCAACACTACCAAGGTCTGCACTGCTAACAAGAACTGCACCACTCCCAGTGAAAAAGCCACGATTGGTAGAATTGAAACAAATTTATGGCAAAAATTAAAACATTTATATTTTAACATCTCCAGACTTTATTAGGTGTTCTTTATACAGTCATCTGGTATGTTTAAAGAGTGAGCAATCATATAAAAGGAAATATGGTCATAACTGATTGAAGTAATAAAACCCTGAAACTAAATAACATCTCATAACTCATTACACAGCATATATTAGATTTCATTACATCAGTATATGACTTAGTAGTAAATTCTCCTGTTGGTCATAAACCTCTAAAGTGTTGTCATCCTGAAAAATGAAATTAAAAAAGGGAAGAAGACAATGCCAGGACATTGTGGTGGTGCTTGTACTGTTACAGCACAGCCCCACCATGCGTCAGGGTGAGCTGGGCTTGATGGGTGATGTGTTTCTCCCCACTGTCATCATTGTGTCCAGGACAAAATCACCCCTCCACATGGGGCACTGGCACTGCCGGGGGTTCATTTTTGTGTAGCCGACCTGCTGTGAGCTTGTCACCCCTGTGTGCTGATGAAGCCACACCCATCTTTGGCACTGGGCAGCTCTTGCAAGGGCGGTGGGTGAGCACATCCTCCCCGTGCGCACCCCGGTCTGCGCTGGGGGTGAGCAACCCCACTGAGCGGGTGATGGTGAAGCAGCAACGCGCCGCTAACAGACGCCAGACCCACGAGCCTGTGGCACTGGGCAATGCTGGCTGCTGGCGCTGTTCCCTGCTCACCACCGGGGGCAGGGCACACGGGGGTGGTTGCTGCCCACCCATCCTCCTCACCCTCTGCCGGAGGCCATGTTTTCACCTGCCCTTGTTCACAGCCTGACATACTGCTGTGAGCTGGAAAACGTAGCTTTGTCACATGCCCTGGGCTGCAGGGAGCTGGAGGGACACCCTAGCTACTCACCACTTAAAGAGGGGGCAAATGGCCCAGAGGGCCATGGCTGGAGCCCAGTGGGACTGTCAGAAGGGACCTCGGAGAGGCAGCTCACCAATTCATGTTACCCCATGGAAAGAGCAGCATGGGTGATTTCCAAAATCTCTCTTTCTGAGGCTGAAGCATCTCCCAACGCTTGCGTTGCTGAATCTGAAATGTTATTCAGGATGCTGATGCCTTCCAGCAACCTTCAAAGAGCTGAGCAGAGGGCCACTGGTGACCTGAGCCTGCTCCATGACCCCAGTGACCTGCTTGCGGGTTTAAGGGAGGTAGCAGCCACCCCCAGCGAGGAAAGGAGCCGCGGCTCCTTCCTGACCTAAGGTCACCATTCGCACAGCTTCTTTGTGCTACAAACAGCAAACACTTCACAGAAATTGCACAAAAATGAACCTTTGAGCTGGGGACAGGTTCTGGTAAGTGTTTGAGCCACCAAACTACAGTGTCAGGGACCTGCTCCCCAAGTCTTGAACTCTTGTTGTGCTGCAGCACAGCACCAACACTTCATCTGGGGCTCCCTCCCCCAGCTGCACAGGCCCAGTCCGAGCAGGGACCACCCTTGGAGCTGGGAAAGTTGTTTTCCCCCAGGGCCAGCAAGGCTGCAGTTTTTCCCCAGGCTCCCCCTTTCCATTTGAGTGTCAGGGCTGGCATCTGCTCTCAGGGTCAGATGGGCTTCCGCTGGTGAGGTGGGCAGCAAGTCCCTCATTTCAGACTAGGGAATTCCGCTAAAATGACTTCTGAGCAGGTTTGCTAGGATCACTCCACAGCAAACCCCTTGCTACAGGGCTCATCTCTATGCAGCATGCCATAGCTCAGGCCTAAGTTAGGCTCCGAGACATGTCCATGATACCAGTCTGGCAAAGCCAGGCTAAAGCAGAGACTGTTGTGGCTCTGGTGTCAGCTGTGAACAGTGGATCTTCCTCTCTACAATTCCCCAAAAAGCTTTTTTGTTTTTTTCCTCTGAGAACCAACCTCCCCTCCTCTATTTGACAGCTTATAATTATCCAAAGCAAGTGATCAGCAACTGCGCCATTTACAACATCTGGGAGATCTTAAGGCAGATCCCAGTCCAAGCTGCACTGATGTAATTGTTTTGCTGGGTGAAGGATGATAACTCTCCCCGCTTATGATTATACTCCTTCAAAATAATCCAATGGTTTTTTTGAGGCTCACTTATGTCAACATGTGCTTTATTGTGTCTTATGTGTTTTTAAAGTGCTGGGTGGAAGCAGCTGGAGGAGAAGTTCCCTTTCAAAGCCTACCTCTTCACATTCTTTTTGAAGTACCTTGTTGAATAAGGCTTTTAATGGCTGTTTCGGACAGGTCCAGACACACCACTGGGTTCGATAAACTCGTGAAAAACTAAGAACGGAAATTCATGAAAGAGATCTCCCAGAGCTCCAGAGATGGAGGTGACTACACCTCCCCTTTCCATGAGAAAGAGCAAGAGTTTGTGACCAGACAAGAACAAAGCTGTGTGAAACCAGGCACTCTGCTATCCAAGGTCTGTACCAAGAACCAGCTCTGGAGAATGGCTGGAAACCTAAAAGTCACCCAGCAGAAGATGCTGCTTCCAGCAGTAGTCCTGAAGATCTGGGCAACAGAAGGGGTGAAAACAATGCTCTTTGAGGTAAACATGAACTCTTTTGTGCAAAGATTAAACTACAGCTCTAAATGTCTAATCTGTTATAATTGCATCACCAGTCTTTTAACTGGGACTAGCAGCCTCTCTGTAAGACAGCTGTACATCTGAAAGGAAACATGCTCTGTTACTTTTTCCAGCTAATTTCTTTTACTCTGTTTTTTGGTTTTGGTTTTTTTATTGCTGCTTTTTAAAAAATATATAAATAAAGCACATCTAGTTGCTGCCAGTGCAGACCCAGGTCCTGACTTTGCCCTGCTACAGCCTAAGCACTCCTAGGCATGATGACTGCCTCCCTACACCTCTGAATGATGCTCTCACCCCTCCTTTGGTACCTCGGCTTTTGCAATGCACAGAGCAGAGCTGAGCCAAACCTAACCTGGCAGCAGGATGCATTTTGCTTTTTATCAGAGCCACCTCCACACTGCCATGACAGTCTGGCGAGCTCCAGAAGGCAGGCTGGATGCTGAGCATTGCTGGGGGCCTGCTTGCACATTGATGGAGTTTTCTTCCATCTTCTTCAGCATGAGAGACTGCGGCCGAGAAACACTTGGAGAACTTTTAGTTAATAGAAGTAAACCAAACATATCAAGCTGCTTTTATGCCTATTTCATAATAGTATTTTTTAAACTAATATTCCACTGGGGAACACAACTTGCAGACAGAAAACCCTCTGAAGTGCCTTGAAGAGATTTGAGCTTTGGAGTCTGAAATTTGCTGCTTATAAACAATCATTTCAATCTGCTAGGCCGCAGTGGGAGTATGAGGCTTCATAAAAGGGCTTAGGTGTTGTAATATTGAGTGCAGCAGTGCTTAACTCCACGTCTCACTATCCAGCCTCCCCCTGCAATCCAGAAGATTTAGACACAAAGAACCAGATCCACGCAGGCCAGGGGGGAACCGCTTTAGGAATGGCTGAGGAGAGCACAGCCCAGCTGTGCTGAGTTACCTCTTTCTGATCAGGTTTCAAGCTCCAGATCCTTTCCCAGCACAGGAACCAAAGCAGCACACTCTCATAAAGCAGCAACAGCAATTCTAACACTTGCTTAGGGTTTGGGAAGAGAAAGATCCAGTGCTCCTATTTTGCTGCAGAGACGTGAGCACACAAAATTCAGACCTGTAGCTGCGGGAGCATCTTCTTGAAGATGCTCTGGTTTTCATGAAAAGAAACAGACAAGGCTGGGCCACAGGAGATGGGCACTTAGGCCATGCCCAGACACCCTGGAGGCAGGGCAAGGACAGCTTGGGTTCCACTCACAATAAGGTTCAATGGATGATCCTCAAATATTCTTTAGGGAAAAATTAAGCCTCAATGAGTGCCATGAACTTGGCATTCCCAAAGTTAGGACACAAAAGTGTCACCTCCTGCAGCGGTCTGAAGAGCCCCACCCCATACCTCTCTCCTCATACTCATAGTGGTCCCATTTCTCAAAATGCATTAAACCATATCTTTGCACATAAATGCATCAACTCCACCTCATCCTCACTATGCACCCCCAAAGCGGGCAAAGGTGATTGAGGTCAACTTATTTTCCTTATACTTCCTTCTGATCCCTGCACATGGTTTCCTAATCCTGGGTCTACCTCAATCCCTCACCCACTCGGCATTCCTTGCTCAAGCCCTTGGCATATCTCCTTGGTCCAGGTACTACAGGAGAAAGCAGGGCAGAAGCCAGTGGGCAGTAATTGCCCAGGCAGGCAAGTGCCTCTAGGCAGGCGGAGTCAGGCATTGCCGTTATTTTGAAGCTGCTCGTAAACCAGCCTAGAAAACAGCTCTAACCAACCAATCTGAGTCACAGTCTTTGTCGGTATAGTTTCTTAGACCTTTCATAGCAGAACAAAGTCAGCCAAAGGGACTAACAGCCCCACTTGCACTCCAGAAAATACGTAAATTAGAGAACTAAAGCATTCACAGAGAAGGGAACTGTAAATCCACACCTCTTGTGAGGAAAAAGGAATTGAGGCCATAGACTGCCAGCATAAGCTAACATTAATCACCAGTGAGCAGAAGGTGTCGAGAGCTGCTTCTCCAGACATGCCTTAACACCCACCTCGCCAGAAAGGCAGAGGTGCAGATGCTTTCCGGAACCTTGGAACATCAGGCTGGCCTGTCACCTCATCCAGCAACACCAGCAGGGGTACTGGGTGAGTCAGGCGCTACTCAACACTGAAGGAAGCTTACAGCTCCACATGGCCTACAGGGGAGTTTGAGGAAACAGTTTTGGGATCAGGCCCAGTTCAAGGGTATTTAGATGCTAACACACATTGTTTACTATGGAGTTGATGGCCTACGGATTTTTCAAGATTTTAGCCCTTTGGGCCATACACAAGTTAAAAGAGCCTATGAGAAGTCACCCTGGTCTCACACTGGAGGGGTTGCCTCTGCCTGTTCTGCTGCCCAGGGTCAGCCCTTGCCCTGGCCAGTTTCAGTCCATGAAAATCGACCGCAAACACTGGGGGGAAATCCTGAACGTCATCTTTGACCTTTGCTATCTAGAGAGAAAATGCTTCAAGTCAAAATGTGTTTACCATATTAATGCTAAAACACTTCCATTATAATGACAAGCACAATGTTTCATCAAAATTCTTATGAGATTGATATCTGCTGTAGCTCTCCTTCAGATGGAAGCTGGATGTAAAACAAGCATATGTTTCTTGTTACAGTGCTGAAAAAAATCCATTGTTTCTGGGTTGACTGATTCAAAATTTAAAGAAATCAGTCTGACATAACAAACATGATCTTCAGCAATCAAAATGTATTCTTACATTTCACTATGTATTTTATAAAAGAACTTCAAGTGAAGACCAGGTTTGCTCAAAAGTGATGAAAAATAATTCAAGCTAAAACTGTCATCAAACTGCAGGACTAGCAATGTCAGCTCAGACTCTTAATTTTACACACATAATTTAGATGTAGTGAACTAAAACTACAGAACGACCTCAGTAATTTATTGAATCGCTATAAAATTTATATCCAAAAAACTACATTAACCAAGATCAAGGTTTCAAAATCAGGAATTAGGAATCACGCTGATCCTCCAACTTGTCATCAGCAGGATTCACATCTTACATACCAGAAAACTCCCATTTCTTCTGGCTACAGGTTAATGCTTGTTAGCTCATTGTGCACAGAGGCGAACACCTGAGGGTGAAATATGAAATGTCTTCCAATGTCTACTCATTCATTAGGCAGTAGCAGAAGCATACAACTCTCACACACATATTCTAAGAAAGAGTTTGGTCTCTAACTCAAAGCTGCTACAGCTCCTGGTTCCCAGGCAACAAATATCACTCTTACACCCACCTCCTTCCTCCCTATTCCTTGCCATTTGTAGATACTCCTAAACATTTCAAATACACATTCATCTCTGCCAAAAAATGGCAAATAACATTTTCCTTACTAATAGCCTTCTAAGATACAACTAAATGATATTCAGTAAATTTTTCAAAATACTTGAACAAGAGACTACAGTACATGATGGAAATTTGAAAGTTAAAAGTTATCAATCCAAGTCAGAAGAATCTGAAAACTCATCTAAACGAAGTCTCAGCAAATAGGCAAGCTCTTAACATGGCTTCCTTTTCCCTCTTCCCCTTGAGCTGCCATAAGGATCACTTGGAAGGACTTATTAACTTCTACTACTCACCTCTGCCTCTTAAGATGTTGCATTTGAGCATAAGGAGGTCAGTGATTTCAGATGCTTAAGGCCAATTGGAGCATGGCTGCTTTGCACTCTACTCAAACGTAAGCCTATTTTTAAGTGCCTGATGCCCAAAAAGCCTTTTTGTCTAAAACAAGTAATTTTTGAGAGAATTTTTTCTTAATCCAAACCTATGATCGAATAAGCAGGTATTGTCTTTCTACAGAATTGTAGCTTTTGTAGAAATTTGACCAGCTTTCAAATACTACTTTCACTATATAATTAAGTCTTCTAATATAATTCTAACAGATAATGAAATAATTCTAATATCATTAGAAAATTCTATTCTAATAATTCCATAAAGAGAAGTGTGAAACTTCAGGCCCTATTTGTCTCCTGGAAGAAAATCAGAAAGTTGTCAAGAATACATCAAATTATGTACCATTCAATCACTAGATTTTACTATAGGAGAAGAAAGAAACCTCAAATTCTTAATATAATCTCCACACAGACTTTTAAGGAATATTGGCAATGCAGGTATTTTTTGCAAAATTTTGTTCTGCCACATCAGGCTGTGAAGTTTTGAGATAAGTATTTCACTCAGGGATCACTGTATCCATCCTACAGATGTAAGGGACTTTAGCAAGCAGGTGAAGGTTAGTAACAGAGTGATGAACAAAGTTAAAAGCTGCTAATCCAGTATTGTATTTATCTGGTCATACCAATTCAAAACTGCAGATATGGTTTGCTCCTTTTTTCTTTTTAATACTCTAACTTTTTGTAGACAGTGTTGCATTTGGCAGACAAGCATGTATAACAAAAGGTAAAAACCAAACCTTGAGACCATCATGCAAGATTGGGTACTTCATACAGAAGGTCATATGACAGGCTTTGAATTTCATGTCTAATACCAATATCTGTCTCAAATTAAAACTACCATTAAACTATGGAGGACTAAACTCCGTATCTTCAGCCAGCAAGGGCCAGTATTTTCCAGATACCAATCACTAAAAACTACAGCATGCTTTAGGCAATGAAAAAAAATACATGAGAAGTTAACTATGTTAAGTGCTATATTGTTGAAAGCACATCAGAATACCACTATTACTCTTTTAAAAAATAAAAAGTCTCAAGAAGCTTACGTGAGACAGTCATTATGGTTTACATGAAAATAGTTTTTGAGGCTTAGCAATGTATTTGGTGTAAAAAGTTAGTGAAGCATTTCCTATTTTATGATTAAGGAATCATCTATATTTTCCATTTTTATAATACATATCTGCTTGGATGTACAGAATACTACATTCTGCTGTCTCACAATACCATTATAACATCAAGCACTGGTTCAGTGTTGTTGTCTACAGTGACAAGTGACAAATGAATACCAAATTCTTTTTAATTTAAAAGAGCAACTAGCACCAACAGCCTTGAATGTTTCTTAACTAACCCTACTACTGCAGAAAACAGCTGTACTATGAAAAGAGTAAGAATCCAAAGCTGGAACGAAGACTGCATACCACTAAGCTAATATGTAATGTATATGCTCACAGGAAAGATCCAAACATTAGCTTGTTAACATTTAGAAAGAACTCTTCCAAGATTTTTATACTTTGACATGTTTATTTTAGTTGGATGACCAGACTCAATGAACAAGCTGAAACAGTATTCCTCAGCCTCACAATTGCCTCCCTGTGGACTTCTATAACCAAATGTTTAAAAATATCAGAAATATGTGGATATTTGCATGAAGTAGTTCAATAGTTACTTCTTGTTCCATGCTTCCTTTTCAAGTCTTTCACGGATTACTTCTTTTAGGTATGGTTCAAGATAACGGTGATCCTGAAAAAGAAGAAAATATATTCAAACTTACAAGGAGGTCCAGAAAAAATCTCAAGTCATTCCTACAGACTATTTGTTTCTCACTCCTCCCCAGGTTTGACTAAACACCAACCTATCAAGAAAAAAAAAAACAAAAACGAAATCCAGACTTACTTAGGTAACTTAGCTTACAAAGGTAAACTTTGTATCTGCCAAGTCTGCAATGACAAGTTCCCTACTGCAGCAACGACTAATTCCTAATGCCTCATCAGGATTAACAAGCAAAGTGATGCTTCCAGCTATGCCTTTAGAAAAAATGTTTTCTTGGCAGATACCCAAATATACAAGATCCGCTTTAAGTAGTTCAAAGTCCAATGATAATACTCTGGAGAATCTCTTTTTGACCTTAACTTCTAACCAGCACTGTAAATTTGGATTTGATGGAACACCCTGACCATGTTTAATACTTAGAAACCAAACTGCTGCTTGAGGAAATATGCAACCAGTTATTCAATGCAGCAGTAACCTAAATATGACCAATGAGACCGTGAGAAACAGCCTCTGCTATTCAGAGACACATTAATAGCCTTATACTCTCCTATAGTCAAAAATATAACAATAAAATTCCTCTCTGCCTGGTGACCTAGAGAAAGCTGAGGTGGACAGTAATGCAAAGTCTGTCAATTCACTACCAAAAAATAAAATTTCGTTACATCTGATAAAGAAGGTGTAGTTTGTTTTTCAAATCACAAGATGACACTTATTCGAATGCAAGATTTCCCTTCAAATTGTTCTTCCTTGGCACCTTCGTGAATGAAAGTTTTGGCTGAAGATTTTTAATAACATTAAAAAATTAATCAGAAAAGCAGGAGACCTTTTGTAAGAACTCCCAAGCTATTTACAGTATATTTCTTTATCTGGTAACTTAGAATAAATATTTTGTCTGAACACAATGCGCTGTGATTCTGAGCTGCAGCTTAAGCTTCTGTCATCTTGAGAAAAATTTGTAATTCCAACCGAAAAACAGATTTTTAAACAGCAATCAAAAACTGCGTTTTCCAGAGGTATTCCGTAAGATACTGACTCATTTACTCATTACAAAGAACATGTCAGCATGTGTCTCTTCAGAGAATGACAATCCCAACCAGCAGTCACAGCAGTGCCATTTAAGACCTGCACCCCAGAAACACTCCGTACACACACCTCTTCATACTTCACCCACTGGTCTTTTGGAAGGATCTGATGTTTCAAGCTTAAGTCTAGTGCTCGCTTTATGCGGAATACTCTTTCATTGTAAAGATGTTCTGGAAGTCTCTTCAGTGCTTCTTTTACATCATCATCTTCATGCAAGGTATCATCACGCATTAACCCTGGACCAAGAAGAATTTACAGTATCACTGAAGAAATGTTCTTTGCTAAGATTTAGGATTGATACAAGTGTTTCTAAGTACCACGGGCAAAACACTTTCAATGCAAAATTATGGAGAAAAACCAAACCAATCCAGGAGACGCACTACTTGCTCACGAAGAACATGCAACCCTAAACACTGGCTTTGACACACTCTACTTACATTTTTACCCCTTTTCTTAAAGAGGAATAGGGAAAATGGGTATTTAATTCATTGTGTTTTGTGAGAGTATACATATACAGAAAAAAAACTGTCCTGGATCTGAGGGGTGGACTTCTGCACATCTAATTTTATATCAATATTTAAGGTGACTGTCTAAGTAAAGGGTTGAAGAGCTCTGAATCCAATAGAGTTGGTCAAACACAAATGAGACTCCTTCAGTACTGAAGAATTATTCTCTAAACTCCCCAATTCATAATGACCAGATCTCCACTGACTTTGTGAAGCTATGGAAACCTGAAGCTCTATGTTTGTGCGTGAGTTGCAAATTAGAAGTTAAAACAGGGAGAAGCACTCAGTTTTCTGAAAACCAACACCACCTTCTGTGGAACAAAGGATTCTTGAAACTCAACCAACCTTTCTGCAAGGTTCAGTATTAAGAAAATAGGACAAAATATTACTTCTGTAGCATCCCAAGACTGCTGCAGATTACTAGAGCACATCTACTGACTTGTGGTTAAAGGTTTTCATCTCATGTGATTGATTTGGCAGTAGTCTCCCAATAAAACAAAATTTGAGTCACATATTCTTAAATTCAGTTTGTAATTTATTTCAAAGGCACAGGGAGCACTGCTGCTGGTTTAATCACTATATTAAATTTGGTGCTTCTCTAATTCTTTACCCACATTTCAAGAAAAGCAGCAGAAGAATTTCAGCACACAGACATGAAAAGAGGAGATAAGCACTGCATCTCTGGAGGAAAGACTTGAGCTCATTTCTCTACAGTTTTCTTGTAATTTTTTTCTAACTTCCCCAGGGCAGGTATGTTAACTTCCTTTAAAAGACTGGCTTGTATTGTGGTGAGCAACAAATTGCAGAATCTAAATATTGAGATTCTTGTCATCCAAGAACTGTTCTGTCATCTAAATGGCAAAAGAAACTTAGTAACAACTCTGAATAAACTGAAGACAATACCATTAAGGCAACCTCTTCTCCTTAAGGAAGCCCTGTTTTGACACTTATTCCACCACTGTGCAGGCCAGAGGGACGCCAGCTGAAGTTATGGTGACAAAAAGGGCAGAACTATGATGCTTTTGCACTTTGGATACCTTGCATAAGTACTGCAGATATCTGCAGGAACTGCTATCAGCAGGAACCTCTCCGGCTTCAAGGACAGTCTTTGGGTTAGAAGACACTGGCCAGTAAAAGTTAGTCAGTGGGGAAATGTAAATAATCAAGCTTTCAGGCCTGCTTTGTGAAAGTTCTTTCAACTGCCCCAGACTGACCTTAGCTTTTGTAAGTTAATTCATTGAAACATGAGCAAATACAGAAATAACAGGAAAGGTAGAAATCACAACAACTGAAGCAATTACCAACTTTTTTCCTCACAGAAGTAGTAGCTACCTTTGATCAAAAAGACTTATGCCAAACTGCGTGTACATATGTCAGTTATGAACCATAACTAGGTTCCAGAACTGTTACATTTGCAGTTTTTAAAACTCAATTAAACACTTACCAAGTTTGTTGAACCCAGCTGCATTGTAATACCACTTGCGAATCCTGTCTATGAGGCGACCACCTCCTGCAACTGAATGTGACTATCATCAGTTACAGAGCAAGGTAAAATTCAACATTTACACGTTACTTTGCACTACACAAATATCTGCTGGCCTCTTTCACATGCAGTAACATAACACTGCAACAAGTTTGAACTTGAACATATATGACTCGGCCTCTTCTTCTAAGTATCCCATAACTGACACTGAACAGGTAGAAGGACTGCTGGTGACCTACAACAGTTTGACCCATTTCGCTAAATTTGAATATTGGACTGCTTTAAGACTTGGAAAAATGCTGCCAACTCCTCATCAAAGACAGCAACAAAACTTTCAGGCTCCGTAACTCTTACATGAGCCAAACACAAGCAAAGTCATCAGGATTTTCAAATAATTTATCTAAGTTCCACAGCTTTCGCTACGGGTTAATGTGACTTCAAGACCAGTATATTATTATACTGTTATCCTTCTGCTCTCCTCTCCACCTACTTGAATGCTATTCCAGAGCTTCCTTTTCCAAGGAGCTGCCAGTCAATCAGAAAGTCAACACTGACACCTCAAAAAAACCCTCCAAAACCAAACAAAACCAACAAAAACCACCATATATAGCAAGCTCATCGTTCTTTAAATGTGATTTAGGACGGCAGACATGCTTTTACACATAACCAAGTACCTCAAGCGGTCTAGAAACCCAGGAACAGCACAATACGGGTAATTCAGCCCGGACAAGCTGCCTTATGTGACTTCTAAGCCTTTGTCTTACCAAGTCACCCCCAAATCCCCCCAGTACTTCGTGTGATACCAGTTCGTCATTAGAGCACCACCTCGGCAGGTCACTTAGCTACTCCTTCGTGCTTTAGGGCCCGACAAGGAATAACCTTAGACCAACCATACGCGGAGTCGTTATTGGCACAGGACAGCGATGCCCGAGGCCCCTCATTAGCAGTCCAAGGGTTCCTCTGGTGTTCCCGAGCACCCTCTGCGCCCAGAAACCCCAGGTATCGCAGCCAGGCTCCCTCCGCTGCCACGGGAGAGCCGGCGAGGAGGCCCGCCCGGCGACTGTGGCAGGGGCACTCACTGGCCCCGTCAAGGGCACACGGTACACACCAGCTCCCAGACTTCCCCTCTCCCCGTCACGGCCCGCCTCGCTCCCGGCGCGGGACGGTGCGAGCCCAGCGCCGCAGGCGGGTCGGGGACAGAGCTGGCCCCGCTGCGCGCCCCCAGCGCCCCCGCCGCCTCACCAGACGCCCTCGCCGCCATCTTGACCTCGGAGCGGCGCGCGGCCTCCTGGGTAACGCGCAGGGCGGGGCGGGCCCGCCAATACCGCCCCGGCGGCGGCGCACGCGTCCGGGCGGGTAGAGGTGGCTGTTCGCTTAAAGTAATAGAAAAATAACATTTGACTTTGTCAAGCACAGCGAGCAAAGCACCAATCGGTCACGCCCAGAAGCAGAAACCTGTCTCTGTTCAGGCAGCGCTGCCGCCAGGTGAGCGGCTCTGCGTTCTGACGCACAGCTCGCTGCCTCTCCTCAGCCATTCCTTTAGGAATGGACTAGAAAATGAGGAGGTGGAGGTAGCCGAGAAATCCGTAGCAGGCAATGCAGGCGGCAATTCCAGTCAGGAAAGCAAACGGCTCAGCCCAGAGCGCAGGGGCGGTGCCGTAGTGCACCCAGCGAGCCTCGGGGAGTGAACGCGCTCACTCCAACGCTGCTCTAGCCCTGAGCGAGAACAGCCCACTACAGTAAGGCTGGGAATTCTAGACCAAACATATATATATATATATATACACACATTTAATACACATATATTTTAAATATATTTAATCTTAAAGGCACAAGGTTTTTGGCATAATCCTCAAAAAGTTCTATCCTCTCTCCCCTTCTCGTTTAGCATTTCCATTAAATCTTTCACTTCCATTCTTCATGATGTTTCTGGGAAGCTGTTTGGGCAGAAGCTTGTGCATTTAACATTTCGAAGAAACTAGTTTAGCTCTGGCAGCGATAATTTCGACATTTAAAAATATTAAAGGAATTTAAAGGTCAAGGTTTGAGACATTCAAAATATACACACTCTGTAATATAATTTCTAGTACAATGCTTTGTCACATGGTGATACATAGTAATAAGGCTGGTGGAGCAAATCTGGAAAAGTTAACTCAAACATTATGAACCCACATACTTTCTATTAACATTTTAACTATAAACATTATTTTTTACAAGATTGATTGAAGATTACAGTTTGTTATTAGCATTTAATGCAGTCAAAAGTCCAAGTAAGCATATTGAATTGGACTTGGATTCATTTATTTAACAGGAGGAAATGGGGGAAAGTGCTTAGCCATCACATTTCATCCACCATGAAATTTGTTATGCATCTCCACCAAGAGCAGTCTATTTAACAGAGAATTTCAAGCCATGGAATAGTAAACACGAGAAAAAAGACAAAAGACAGCATCTCAGATAGATATTGCAGACAATGAATGTGGTTTTTCAGTGTGTTTCAAGCACTTCTTTTTCAAATTCTTAATTTGGATAAATAAGAATTTATCCAAAGTCATAATCCAGAGATCACTACTGTTCTTATTCTTTAAATGTCTCTTTAACCTTACTTTATTTCCCACCTGGTAGTAGAATTTAACCTTTTGAATTTTATTCTGCTGTGTGCATACAAATTCGTATTTTAAGCTTCAACAATGAGCTTTTAAATTATTAAGGCTTTTTCATTAAATAAGCTTAACTTCAAATTAAAACGTCTGGATTTCAGTTTCCTGAACTGTTTTTAACGAAGGAATGGAAACTTTCTAAACAATATCACTCAGTTTGCATGTGGGTTTAGGCAGCTTCTTCAATTTTCCCAATTACACCGTGAAGCATTTGATAATTCCATATTAATGCAATTTGTTAAATGATAAGATTAAGCATTTTTAATACTCTCGTGATTTCCAAAGTTAGCATTTACAACTTTTACAACTGAGCAACTCTGTCACCTTAGTGTATACTACAGCCTCTTTTCAAATGGTTACTTGAGTATTACAGTCACACAAATCTCATTGGTGTGGGAGGAAAAAAACCCTCAACAATGGGAAGAGAAAAGTAACTAAAATAAGGTCCTCCTAAATTTCAGGGACACTAAGAGTTTTATTTTCTTTCTGTAATTTGCCTAGACTTAGTTTGCTGACTTTTTTTGACATTTCTAACCAGCTTTCACTGCACAGCTTTTATGATACTAATTTCAACAGCCAGCTTCACAAGGAAACACCTTTGTAACCTATTGAAAAAATGCCTTTCTGTATGAGGAGCTTCACATATGTAATGGTGTGATTCTTTCTGCTGTACAAGGAAAAATTAGCTCAAGCAGGTGAACACAACACCACTACTGCACTATCTTGCTATTCTAACTTTTGGGGAAGAGGGTGAAAGGAGATGACAGAGGGCAAGACAGAGAATAAGTCACTAGACAGTTTTTCTATCTCCCAAAACTCTGCCATTATTGAAAGCAAAAAGAGAATAAACCATTTGAATTTACCTTTCTGTTAGTGAGCTGCATCATCCACTTTGAATTAATTTAGTGATTAATTACAATGCTTGCATTAGTAGCAACCAACATATTCACTCAATCCTCCTGAAATATATTTTTAGGTTACTATAAATACTACTGTGAGCCTTTAAATCCTACATATTTCATAAACAATGGCTTCTTAAACTGGTAATTAAAAAGTTAAAGAGAGCTTAAAGGCGAGTGGTTTTATAAAGTATGTTTATTTCCTAACTTTATTATTTTTTACATGTGTTACTAATCAAAGTGTTTTTAAGAAATTTTCAAAGTCCTGTATAGACGCTTTGGCAATCTCTGAACAAAACACCTCATCAGGCAAGGATACCAGCTGATCCAGAGAAATGTAGCTGGGCTGTGCTGGGTCATACTGGGCTCTTCCCAAGAATGCAAGAAACATATGCCTCTCTCTGATTCGTAATAGCTTTGAGTTGAAAACCTAAGAAAGAAAAAAGAGAAGAATTTTTTAGGTTGTCTAAATTTCAGACTCTAAGGCATTGAAAACAAAAGCCTTTTTTAGACAAACTGAAGATCTAGGAAAAAAACAAATAATGAACATATTTTCTTCTAATTTATGTCAAACACCAGGTAGGTTACATTTCTATATAAATTATCTAAACTCTAAATAAATACTTCAATACAATATGCTGACATATACACACAACAGAAAACAGGGAGTGATACAACTGTCAAACACATTAGGCTTTTTGTTTATATATAACAACTCCATTTGTCTGTAATCACAGCCAAGAAAGTGGAGGAGATTCAGAAACAGGAAGCATTTTCCCTATACCATCAGAAGCATTTATTTTTACAGACAGATTCAGATGAGCATTGTTAAAAGGAAGAAATGAACAGGTGACCACATGACAATACAAACAAACAAATGGCACAGTGGCAAGGGAAGAGGTGAGTGGATGTGACTCCTGTCATAATAACACAGCCAAAAGACACAGTGTGGTGGTTCAAAACAACCATTTGACTTCTGCTGCACAGTAATGCCTACCTTTGAAGAAACCTGCCACAAAAAAAGTCTAGACAGTCAAAGGTGAGAACAATGGTAGGGGAAACATAAAAGAAATCAGCAGAACATCTAAAGACAGAGGGAAGTGGGGAAGACGAGATGCATAGTTAAGTCTTAAAAGCAAAGATTGCATTTCTGAGCAGTACAACTGAAGAGAGAGATGCTACAGAGGAGATAATGGTGAAAATGTGAATGCTACAGCAAGCAGAGATTTTACTAAAAAAGAGACTACACTGACAAAAGAAGAATTCCATGAGGATGCAAACTAATTTGAGCAAGGAGGGAAAAATGAAACTACTGTTCCTCTTTTGTCTTCCTTGAATTTTAAGAGGGAGTCAGAAGATAGCAGAAAAAACAAACATTTAACCACCATTTATGGAGGTAGCTGACACAAAGAATGGTTACGAGAGCAGCTGTTAACATCAGAGTGGATTTGACCAAAAAAAAAATCCTGTATACTTGCTATTTTCAACGTTATTATCATTCAGGATAGAAGCAAGCACAGATGGAGACAAATATGCATTTGTGAATGCACAAGTTAAAAGGCCTGACCATATACAGACTGACACGCATTGCCTGTATCCTGAAACTCACAGTTTTTGAGGGTGAAAGGGAAGAACAGGGAAGAGAGGGAGTGACTGTGCTCAGAACAAGGAATAGAGGAAACTCTCCACTGACCCTTCCAAACAAAGGGAAGAAAAACAATGAGGTGAACCACCACAAAGTCAACAATAAGACAACTGAGAAGGAAGTGAGCAAAACTTATGGTCACTTACAGATCAAGGAGGGCAAAGTGACACAGATGAGCATTAGATCAAGCATCCTTGTTAAGGAACGATACATTAAACAGCAAGATAAGTAATCAAAATCCTGAGGAGTACGTCTATTCCCCCATATAATTTTGGCTTTTTAGCCACTTAGATTCTCTACTAGACTTGCTTTAGAAAGAAAATTACTGCTGTTCAGAAGCTGTAATTTGTGCTTTCATTTTTACCTTTTAAGAAGATAGTGCAACTGCATGTCAGCATTGAATGAAGTGACTAATAGCTTCAACTTTTAATTTGTGAGGAAATAACAGTAATGAGGAGGTAGAAAAACACCCCCAAATAGTAATCAGGAAACTAATCTATTTTCAATCCTGTGGTATTTTAGCAATTGCTGCAGCAATAGCAAGACCAATGAGAATCTGATTGTCTAATGGACAGAACTTCTCTTACCTTTACAGTGTATTTTCAGATCCTAAAATCTCTAAAATTTATTTTTTAAGTAGACAAACCTGAAAGAAATGTTTATATATATATATATACACACACACACATACATATGCATACAAAAACATATATATGTTATCTAATGAAGAGATCTTCTGCATAATCTGTCTTCTCTTGTGTCTTTTAGTTAGGTAAGATTTCAGGACAAGCCAATCCCTAAGCAGGCAGTAATCTCTCTTGCATGAATCCAGAAGAAATGAGCATAACTACCTCTGCTGAAAACCTAAAAATTCACAAGATTGGGGGTAGTGATGTCACATGTGCTAGGGGAAAAAAAAGCAGGACTTCCACATTGAAATCCTCAATGGTTTCTGAATTGCTAAGAAAAGTTATCCCAATTAGAGTAAAAGTCACAGGCTAGTTGAAGAGTTCACATATGTCCTGCATACAGCAAGGCCCCACCTTCAGCACATTAGTGAAGTGGTTGTGACAAGAGCACCTACAATTTATTCCCAGTTTAACAACTCACCTGAGGAAACCGAGTAAGCATGTGGTGGGGAATGCCCATTATGTTGTGTAAGTAGTCAAACGTCTGTTTGAGTCTCTTTTTACTTGCAGTTAAAATCTTGGGGGTTTTATACACTAGCTGTTGGATTTCATTACGTTGAAAACCAAGTTCAATCTGACAAACCTGAAAAAGAGCACAATTTTATCTTCACAAGTCAGCTACAGCAAACTTAGCTTATTTTAATGTGCCACTGAAATAAACTAATGCAAAATTCTTCTACTCTTTGTCACACAGCTACAAGAATGCAAACCACAATAATATCTTCTACTCCAGTTCTTCTCAAGACAGACAATGCAAATTATGGATTTGCGTTCTGGATTAAAGTGTAATTTGTTTATAGAATATCCCCAAAATAAAATGACTTCTATGAATGTTATGTATTTTTCACCTTGTCTGAGATATGAACAAAAAACCTCTGTCTCCATATGTATAGCAGTTACAAGCATAAAAATTCTCCCCTAAGACTCCTTTATCATTTTCAATACCAAGCTGTCAAGAGACTTTCTTCCTGTGGAGCTCTTGAGCTCTCTGAAACACAGCAATCAAATAGCTAGCATCTACTTTTGCTAATGTGTTACCTCTTTTGCTAATGTATCCAAGTTACATTTTTATAATACGGACTATAATTTCTGTAGTCTTCAATTTAAGACTGTTGAACCTGAAAGAGATGTGTAGAATGTGGTGTATTCAATTTATTTTACAGTTCATTAATGCCTAAAGTAAGATGTCTTTTTCAGAGATTCTCTTGACTTCAATTATGATTTCCCAAAAGGAAAACAAAACACATTTTTTCAATAAAATCATGAGCACTCCTCCCAAAGTGCAGAATGGCAAGCACTTCATTGAGTTGTTGAGAAAGAATTCAGCATACGAGAGTGTCTGGTAACTCATTTTTTTCTATCCTCCAGTGACACTTACATGCAGCTTGTTTTCAGTCACGAAGTGGGTGTGCTTGCCAGTCAGGCTTTCATATCAAACTAAGGTACTTCAACTGGCAAAAAGGTGGTGCTTTTTGTTTGCTTAGTTTGATGTGCCAAGACTGCAGCTCTTTTCCAGAACTGCTTGGTAAATACAAAGGGAAGGGCTTAGAATCTCGGTTTTCAAGTTACCTTAGGACTTACAGATCCTTACATGGAATTGTTTCTAGAAGCAACTATAATCAGGTCTTTCAACTCCTGCTTTTTCTTTTTCTGCTTTATAAATATTTGTGCACACACAAAATACCAATAAACTAAGACAGCATTCAAGTATGAAAAGAAGTGTTTGCACATTAGTGCTATCTTCCATGGACCAGAGTTGGCAGGGGTAACTTACTGCATCAAGATGCAAAACTGGAGTTAAGATCCCATGTTAAATCACTGCAGATATAAAGCTGGGCCCACTGTAGAGGTAATTGTGTCAGGAATCTTGAGCTTTTATCTTCTACTCTGTGAAGCTGAACAGCTCCCTCTTGACATGATCAGTGAGCTCAAGTGTAAGTTGTTTTGACCACACTCAGTTTGACAGGAAACATACTTAATATTCAATAACTCTAGGCCATGTATGCTAATATCCTTACTGTGTAAGCCTCAGCAATACTCAACATACTAGGTATTATTCCCACAATAGGCCGGGGTAATGCAAGCTTTCAGGTTTTACTCTGTCAGTGAATCTCTAATTGTGCTTGATGAAACCGTCAGAGGTGTGGCATATTAATGCAAGACACACAATCCTTCAGCTCATTTAGTCCATGACTGGTGTCTTACGACAACAAATATCAGCTACAGTACTTGTTTCTAAATAACAGTCCATTCAGAATGAGGGATACTACCTGATCACTTCTGAACTGTTGGTACATGATTTCACTTTCCAAGTAATGTCCTCCCACCACCAGTTTAGGACATACAGGTCTGAATCCAGATTCTGAATCTGAGACATCCAACCTCCTGAAAAGCTGGAGCTTTTAAGAATTAGTAGATTCCAATAGTGAGGACCTAAAAATCCTTCCTCTCTCTCCCTGTCTCACACATGTTAAAAATAATGGTGCTACACTGTGTATTTCTTGGTAGATAAACAAGATAGTCACATAGAACTCAGGATCTTAAAAACATATTCATTATAATAATGAATGCCTAGCCTGTGGAAACAATGTGCATTAAAAAGAAAGCACTATTAATTAGAACAGTCTGCTACTTTCCAGTCTCCTCCCTTACCACACACACATTTCAGACTGCAAGATTTCTAGTGTTTAATAGTTCCAGAGCAGTGAGCCTGTCTGAAAATTATACATTTTGATTCATAGTTATTTGTTATAGGATAACGAAGTTTCCCAAATTGTTACACTACATCATGCTGTTTGGCCTCGATGGCTTTACAGCACAATAATTAAACCAATACATAGTTACATTTTCAAAAGGGAAAGGAGTCCCCATGGATTTGAAGTTATTTACCCAACAGTTGTTAATAATGACCATCTGCTATCAGACAATAGGTGTCAAATGCACATTCTGGCAGGCTAGTTACCTGCCAGGAGAAAAATAATCAACTGCACATTTCTTGCTCCTAAATACTTACGGACAATCCAAGTTAGCAAAAAACCGTAATAATTAAGGGGAGGGGAAAAAGAGGGAATATTTTTCTACTCATTAAAAAACGGGTAACAATTTGTGTCATCATATAGCAACTTTCAGCAGGAAGGCACAACATCAGAGTAGAAGACAGGATAAGATAGTGCTCCATGTATTCTGTAAGCTTGCATGCTATAGAGGAAAATAAATTGTTTAACAAAATCCTCAGTTATTTTATATTGCCACTAGAATTATTTCATTAAATTCTTTCTGTGCATTATTCTCCTCCAGGAATTTTATCTTTTGACAACTTTTAAAGTATAGGGACAAAAAATACACTTTTAATATCTATTGATAAGCTCACCTGAAGATTTTCTTTTACAGGCTCTAATTTGCCAGTCAGTAGTCTTGGAAAACGAATTACCAGATCCTTTGTCTACAATCAGAGGAAACACCCAAAGTATTATTGGAAGTAATACTTACACACACAGAGTATTACTGAAAGCTTGTTTGTAAATTTATCTGTGAAAGAAAGATCCCATATAAACTTTTTTTTTTGCAGTTGGAAGAGGGATGTATTTTATTTAATCTCTACACCAAAGATTAATTTGCATGAAACAGCAGTATATTAAGATCAAAACGTTACTCAAATATGTTCTTTTGGAAAACAAAAAATAACATAACTGTTGTAAAGTTGATAGGAAGAGGGAGTAAAAGTATGCATCAAAAGTAGAAAGTATGCTCAAGTGCCCAATCTCTCTCAGCACCCAAGCGGTTTCTTCCCACCTTTTTAAAAAAGTAAACAACACGCTATCTGATAGAGGCTATAAAAGGATTTTTCAGTGGCAGTGGAGCTTGTCTACTTCAGGATTTGGTTAGACTATAGTATATTAGCTTTACAAGAAATTAATCCACATTTTTAAGGCATCTGATTACTTGTAATCCACCCTGAGTACAAGGTAGTGACTAAACCCTTTTCCAAGGAGATCTCTTACCTCAAGCATAGAAAGGCCAGCAACAGGCACTGTAACAGCTATGACTGTTCAGCTAATAGAAGCCAATAGAAGAATCCCAGATTCCACTTGGAATTTGACATTCATTGCAATCCCCATCTACTGCAGTAAACAACTAACACTGCCCACTTATTCCAGGCAAGTGCAGCTACTACCTCCCCTGAAGATCCCAAAGCACAGTGCTGAATACCTGCTAAGCACATAATATGGTACACACTCGAGCAAACCCAAAGGTCACTCTTGCTGAGCAGAGCATATGATTTGGCACTTAGCTTAATATGATATTCACAGATTAGACTACTTTTTAAACAATGAGTTAAGGATGTTACAGTACCTTGAAAAGGTAAAGGGAACCAATTAATTTTCCAGAAGTTAAAAAAGCTGCTTGCTGTTTCAGTAATTAGTTCAGTCCTCTGACTCACCTCAAATAATAAAACTGGTCATACACATACTTGTTTGACAATAACCTGTAGCAGATCATCTTAAAAAACTGTACTGCAGGTCCTTTGAATGTTAGGTGTTCATATAACTTCCATAGACAGTTAGGACCATGTTACCCTCCTGTAACCCTCTAGTGACATTACTGATGACAACACACTGTTTGTTGATAACCTCCAAACACTTGGAGTATTCATATTGCAGGGTGACAACTGTCACTAACAAAATGCCTAAAGACTTCAGTCTTTACCTTTTTTACACTGAGACCAAGTTCATTTTTGAAGAAACCGAGTCTGTTATCCAGTCTTTCCACTGAAAACAACAGCAAATATGGAGCTCTTGAGACCATCTGAGCAATTTCTGACTTACCAAATTTTTTTGATTTTAGGTAAGCCACTCTAGAAAGAGAGCAAAAACAAAATAAAATCCAGTGATGAAAATTTTATTGCCTCCATTTATTCAGTACTCGCTTAAATTCCTCAGTGATATCTTATAAACAGACAGATGTTCTAACATTAACATGCAACCCTGCCAAAAATAATTAGGGTGAAATCTGCAGTTATCATAAAAGCAAAATACCCTCCCTTCCAATTAATTAGAAGTAAAATAAACCTCACAGTAGAATGTCAATACTGAAGACAGATTTTAATTCCTTCCAGCTGTACTTAAGCAGATAACTATGTTAACCTACATTTAACTACCAGCCTGTCTCCTAGATTGGAAACACTTTAATAGATCATCATAGGGTATGGACAAGAAGATATATACAGCTTTTTGCTATTTTAATGAATTCCACTTTTACTGCTGAAAGAACAGAGTACTGTACCTCATACATCCCTGTTTTGCCAATAGCATTAGAGTAGAAATATCATACAATGATGCTATGTGTAGAGATATTGTCGAAAAAGACATTTCTACATCAGCTGAAGTTATGTTTGCTGCAATAGATCCCTACTTTCAGTCACTGGTCTAATGATTTAGTAACAAACATCTGGTTGTCAGAAAGGAAAAACAGTTGACTAAAGTTTTGATGTTTAACAGAGCTTGCTTTCTTTCTTTCCAAGTCAAAACTTTTTCCAAACTTTGTTGAATTCAGTGAAAGTGAAATCCTATTTCAAGCACTACTTGCAGTAGATGATTACCATAGCTCCCAGAAAAAAAGGAATGAAGAGGGGAAATACAGCACACAAAGTAAAGAGAGACACAATTAATCCATGTACCACCATGTACAAAACAACTAAACTACAATTTAGAGAGGTTTCCTTTGGTTATAGATGAGAGTATTTGCAATATGAGAAGTATTTGCAGTCAGATCAACTTAGAGCATACAAGAATTGTTTTTATCTGGCAGTAATTAAGATACTAAATGGATTGCAGAATATTCTGCAGAAGCAGATATTCAGCAAAAAATGGGCTCTGTGTTAAACTATGTCTTGTGGAGAGAGAAAATAAAATTACCTTCCAGTCACTACAACTTCTCTCTTTCCACAAACCCTCAAAAATGAAGTTATCACAAATCAAAAACTTGCAGACAAAGATATACGAACAAGCTCTAGAGGACCAATTCCTAACTGAGCAGGCACCCCAATACAGAAGGTAGCAGCCTGGGCTCCAGACAATGCCAGTGGAACTGGCACAGCTTCCAAGCATCCCAGGAACAGCTAAATGAGCAGATTAAAAATGAAATCTTTTGGCTGTCCTGACTACACTTGTTTACTGTAACAAGTCATTAAAATTCACACCTGAAGCATTACTTGGAAAGGCAAGAAGCTTAAAAGAGGGATGGCAAGATTGTAATAACCTGACTCTAGAAACTAGTATATTAAAGAAACACAACCATCCAACCTCGACAAAGTTTGAGATACGTCTGTGAGTGCTGGCACCAAGGTTAGCCCTCGTTCTACTACAGGGGTCAGCAGTTCTATGTAGCATGTTAACAGTTTTAAGTCATCATTAACACTAGCATAAAACAAAGCATCTGGTACAGCTGCAGTACAGACACTGATTTGCAACTGTCAAAATTGTTAGGAATTATGGAATGTTTTGACTTTTACAGTGTTTATCTGAAGTCAAATGCCAAACCTATTGAAACTTGTGTTTTGTTTCCTGGCAACATGGAATCCATAGCAATGAAACATTCCAGAGTGATGTAACCAATACCATGTCCATCTGCACTGAACTGTTTATGCAAAGGTGATACTCAGCTTTCAAAAGACAGCTATCCAAGACATATTCACTTCACAGCCTTTACAGCACACTTACTTTAAAGCTTGCAGGAAAGCATTCACCAGTGTCAAACTTACCCAAGAATCATACTGCAGAAAATTAAAAAGAAACTGGATTGCTCTGTTTAGCCCCTACTTCACTAACCAGCCAGTGCCACAGGACTGCCACTGAAAACCAAATCCGACTTCACAGAAGGGTTAGGAAACTTATCACAAAAAGAAAAAATACTCTCTTCAGAAGAATATAAGCAACTGATATTTAGACTCAAAACTACTGCTGAAAAATGACACAGGTTCTTTTTGGATATTGTTTCTGAAAGGCCACTTACTGAACAGGAGGTTAGAAGAACAGAGGGGAAAGAAGTAAGGTCTATGTTACATAAGAGTCTACTCACGTGCCTGTTTCAAAATATCCGTACTTTCAGATTTCTGTCTTGGACAGCTACTACATGCAAGAGCCAAGATTACAGACTTTCTTCTCTGAAATTTTTAAATACTGAGTAGTTTTGAGTTCATTAAAAAATGCACGTACATACACACACACAAGTGGCGTTCTGAAAAAAACTATTGAATCTGGAGTAATGTTAAAAATAAAAGTCCATTTTAGGGACTGATGAACAGTTTAGGGCCATACAAGTGTGAATGAACACACACAAATTAGTTCATTGTAGTGTTGTGTTGAGGTTCAGCTGGACAACAGGAAAAAAATGTCACCAGAACCTCCTGCTGCTATTAAATGTCAACACAGAAGAGACCTGGTCTGTTTCTTTTACTGCAGAATTCATGAAGTTTCAAATTGTGACTGAGAGTTTAATACTGTTCTACAAATTTATGTAAAGCCTCAGGGGTTTCATTTTGGAATGAAAGCTGACACAAGTGAAGCAAGTGGCCTAAGATAGCAAGCTGCTTCCTCTGTGGAAGAGAGGAATTGGAAGAAAATTTGCTAACGGACAGTTTTCAGGTGGATCAAACTGTTGATTTATGATACCACCACATGTTAATGCCAACAGATGGGAAGGCAAAAGAGCATGGAGCCAGGGATTGAGTAAGAAAGGAGGCAGCAGGCAACACAGCTTCATTCAGACAAGGTTAAACCAACTGGGAAACCAGATCTTCAGGCCAAGGGACTTAACACCCTGCTGTTATTCGGAAGGTGTACCTGGTTTCTAAAGCTTCCAGATCTTCACCAAGGATGTATGGATTTTTGGTCAGGAATGGTCCCAGTTGATTGTCTTCTACACCCACGTCCTTAAGAAACAGAATTATTTTTTTTATATCTTTTTCAAAGTCCAAGGTCAGTAAGAGCTGACCTGCCTTTTGACGTTTCTCCACTTGGGATAAGTCAACTCCTACAACAAACAAAATTAGAAATTGTTTTAATTAAACACAGACCCTGCTTTCTATAAATGTTTCACAAAGGCATGCTGGAATTTATAGGACTACTCGATTTCTTGCATTGATTTAGCATACTTTAATTGCTCAACACAGCAAGGTCACAACACCTTGTGTATTGTGGAAAGACTCCAGACCAAATAAGCAGTCATTTTAGAAGCTTTTGCTGAGTTTATTTTTTGAAGGAAGGCATTTGCAGTGAATCCTGCATGTGCCACATGTAGAGACCTACTCTTGTTGCACAGAAGTATGTGTGCATGAAAATTCCAAATCTGTTATAAAAGGGAAGGGGACAATTTGCAGTGAAGTGCCTTTGTATACTGACTCACACACAGCAGTTTGTTACTACGCAGTGACAGATTTCCCCCTCTCAAATATTAATTTCTCCAACCTCTTTCTAGTCTTCCTTGGATGCTTAGGCAACAAGGTGGCCAGCAACCTTGAACTCAGCTATCTCCGTAGCCCAAGTGTTTTTTGATGAGAACTAAGGTTCACTTCAATCCGTTCCCTCTTGCCTGTCCAATTTACTATGCCTCACTCCTAAGATTCTCTTTCCTTTCCTCCAATGATGGAGAGCTGCACATTCTTTTGCAGCAAATTAAAGCATCCTTAACTAGCCCAAAAGAAGAAAGACCAATTAAGTTACACAAAGTGCTCCCCATCTCCTGAAGCCATGGGAGATGCCTCCTTCTAGCAACCACAGCACTAAGGGACTAACACTGGCCAGCTTCGTTTCTCAGTAGTATGGCACTGTTAGTGAATGACACAGTCCCCTCTCTTTTTCCATTCACCCTGGATAACATCCTGTTGCTTTTTGCCATTGGTCACTGTTCCCGTTTTCAAGTTTACAAGGTAACCAGTAAGAGCAAAGCACAAATCACAGGATCTCCAAAGCTCCCAACAGAGACAAACCACACAAACCAAATCACACATACCAAGGTGGACAAGTTTCACAAGGGTTTCTGAGTGATCAACATAATCTCGGAGAGTGGAAGACTGAAGGGGGAGAAGGGGTTCTGCAATGATCTGTACAGCTTCTTCCTCAGAAATCTCTTCCAAAGCAGATGAAGGTGGGATGTCATCCCAGTCTAAGAAACAAATATAGAAGACCCAAATGCATTTTGTGGAAGACAAAGCTGCTCCCACCAAATGCTATACAGATCTCTTAAAATCCATTTCAAAATCCAGGAACACTGAGCATGAGATAAACAGCCAATCTTTTATTTGAAAACATAAAAACATAGATTCTACGCCCAGTTTTTGTCTCTGTTCCATCTCCTGGTAACTGCTCATCAACTTTCACTCATGTGGCCAAATCTGAGCATAGCACCCAGCAAGCCCGCCTTCAGTCTGCTGCCTAGACCACTGCAGACAACAGATCACATCACCTTCTGGAAAAGAATAGTTTTCCATGTCTTCACAAATGCATTCTTACCTGATCATAGCCAGATAAAAGGCTACTGCAAAGATTATTTTTCATAACCTGACAAGCCCACTACTTTGTGCCTCTCCTGAATCTGATGCCTGAAATACAGCTGCTTTAACTTTCAGTATTTCATAGCCAACTCCAACTAAGATATCATGTCTTACTCATTACAGAATGGCAGCTGACTGCCACTATCTCTATTAGCAAAAGAAATAATTTCCTACTCACTAAGGTTTCAAAGAGAACATCATTATGCTTGTTTCCCCTTAAAAGTTCCAAGTCACAAAACTCAGTGTCTCTTAAAAAATATTTCTCTAAACAGATCTATTTTTCCACTGACAGGAGCTCGCAGCAGCAAAATTAAGACTACAGCACCCAAGCGGTTTCTTCCCACCTTTTTAAAAAAGTAAATTAAAAAAAAAATTAAAAAAATTAAGACTACAGTTTGCAGGCTGGCTGCTAGCATCCACCCCAATTATCAGTTTGATTACTGATCAGCTGCCCTGATTATAAACTCTTCAGGAAGGGGATTTTCTGGGCCCTGTACCTTTGCATAATAGCTTCCTAGAGACCAGGAAAACACTTTTTTCGTCAAGAAAACAAAGGCACACCCGTGTGGATACTGAAAACCTTTCAGCAGAGGAATTCTCCAGCTTCTTGCATTCTGTGAGAAGCTGTTCTTTCTCATAGAAGCTATGTAAACAGCGAAGATGTTTCTCTAACGAGACTTCTCCTTATCATGCACCTGTGGACTTGTTATTATACCGAATACACAATATTTGGAATAAGGCATTGTAGTAACTTAGCCAATCACCCTGAGAGGTGGATGGCCAAAGGACCAACGACCTTATGACATTCAAGCACATAAAGGTATAAAATAACTCTTTATATTAATAAATAAATTCACTTTTCACCAACTCTTGGATCGTACTTATGTGGTGATTTGGTTCTGACCCTCACACAACAGCCACACACCAGAACTACCAAGACAGATTCCCGAGTAAGTAGCATGTTCCTAATGTTCCAGGAAGAGTTGCATAGACCAGCTCGATAACTGTTGAAGGTCTTGTCACTTCTTTTTCTCACAGCCTCAGAAATGAAAGCACAGTAAAATGTTTTCAGCAACGTTTACACATCAAAAAGAAACTCTCTGGGAATCTGCAGGAATATCAAGTGTTTTCTTACAACTTGTTGAGGACCAAACCAATATACAATAAGGTCCATTCCAGAAACATGCATGTCTTTTATTGCCACTTTAAGGTCTTTATACTTCCTATTGAGAATCATACCTCAAGTTACCAAAACCCCCAAAGTTATCAATTATATTTATTCCATTATATGGACTGTCAACTGTGCAAATTGCTACACACACCACTCTCCCAGTTAGTCTGCTGGCAGATAAAAATCTGGCATGTGGATAAACTGCATCACAGGTGCAGACACACACGAGCTGGCTGACCTGTCATTCTGGTGCAGCACTGTTTCAGAACCAGCTACACACAGAGATCTCTGGTGCAGCTCTGAGAAATAACCTCTGTACAATCCAAGTTGGCTAGGCTCAAAGCAGAATCCGAACATACAAGGCTGTTTAGTAATTGAGACCAAGTTTCCCCAGCTCTTTAATCCTCATTTAGATATAAAAGTAGGAGAAAAAATTAGTAAATTTCCTCAGAGCAACAACACCAAGGCGACGTTATATTTATCTCCTTTCATCAGAAGACAGTTGGACGAGCATTTCTCATCAGGGCAGTGCTTAAGGAGGCTTCACACTGCTGCCTCCTGTTGTTCATCCTTGATCGCTCAAATGGCCGCGTTGTATGAGCTGCTTCAGGCAAGGACTCTCCCAGCCTCGCTCAAACCCCCTCCCCCAAACAAACAAACAAAAAAACCCTTAAAAACAAAATAAAACTAAACAAAACCCCCAAAACAAAACCCCCCTCCAACAACAACAACAAAACACCCAAAAAAACCAAAACCAAAACCCTTTCCTTTGTACCAGCACATCTGTAAGGGAAAGGCAAACGCTCAACTGAGCGCGAGGGTTACAAAAAGTCCTTCAAATGGCAGCTCCAGATCTACATTTCTACCCAAAACATTATACCTTTATCTCAGTTGAAAGGTATTCTTTGTATGCTACAGTGACCACAGAAACATCTGAATTAACTACGGAGCTAAAAACAAGCGAAAGTCAGGAACTCCAGATATGTATTTTAGGCAAACAGGCCAAAAAAGGAGAACTCAGCTGGAGTTAAACCACAACATACTGAAAACATAATTTGAAGATTTGGGAGAAATGGTATCCTTTAAAGCCTCTTACCTGCGTTCAGTATTTTTGCATTCAGATCAGGCAATGTTTCTGCTTTTGCTTGTTCCTGTTTTACAGGTGAAGGCAAGTTACTTTCAGGAGAAGAGAAGGATCCATCCTTGGCGCTGTCGGGTGGGGAACAGCTTCCTACAGACACGTGCCTGTTTGCTTGCAGTCTCCACAGAACAGCCTCGTTTCTAGCGGGCAGCACAGCCAGAGGGGCAAATTCATGGCAGGCCCGTGCGGTGCTGCCGCAGCTCCTCAGCCTCCGAGGAAACTCAACAGCACGGGCCGCGTTAAGCAGGCAACACCAGCGGGAAACCTGCCGAGCCCACACAGCCATCATCCACCTCAGCACAGCATCCTACAGGGCGAAAAACGCTGCTGAGTGACAGAGGCAGTGCCTGC
>VZRJ01008160.1:1766199-1845721 GCA_013397565.1 Ptilonorhynchus violaceus | reverse complement strand
CTGCGTTGGGACGAGAGGAGAGAGGGGGCGATATGGCGTCGTGCGTGGGGAGCCGGACCCTGAGCAAGGACGACGTAAACTACCGCCTGCACTTCCGCATGATCAACGAGCAGCAGGTGGAGGACATCACGCTGGAGTTCTTCTACCGGCCGCACACCATCACCCTCCTCAGCTTCACCATCCTCAGCCTCATGGCCTTCGCCTTCACCAGGTGCGCGGCCGCCGCGGGGAGCCCGCGCCCGCCCCTGGGTGCCAGCAGCCTCGAGGCGCAGGGGATTCCCGGGGCGGGAATGGGGAGGGTCGGTGCCCGGCCCTGGGGCGAGCAGGGGCAGGGAGGCTCCTGCTGGGCTGGGCCGGGCTAGCGGGAGAGCCGGGCCCGGGCCGTTCTTGTGGGGCACTCCCCAGGCGGGTGCTGCACCCCCGGGCGACCGTGCCCCCTGCTCGGGAGGCCCGTGTTGGAGAGCGGGCATCCTCCTTTCCTGTCCAGAGCCATTATCATCCCCACTGCTTTTCCAGGGAACTTGATAATCGCTTTGAGGATCTCTATTGAAGTCTCCACTAAAATGCATGTTTCAAGGAATTGCCAAAAATGGCTTTTATTAGGTTGTCAAGCAGCCATGCAGTGACATCACTCAAGTAGATGATTTACCAAACGTGCAGGGGACGGGGGTGTCTGTTCAGTGGCATCACTTCTATACAGCACATTGTCTGTGGCCAGTTACAGGTCGGCTCAGGCCCTGGCACGGGTAGGCTTAGCCACATCCTTTGGGCACCACGGGAAAGGCACCGTGGGCATCGCCCCTGTGCCCCTAGAAAGGGACAGCTTTTTTCAGGAGCCTTACTTGATAGCAAAGGATATAGCAGTGCAGTCTTGATGGGTATCTTGCATGCTTTTTGAAGTTATGCATACTTTTTATTGCCTCCCACTGAATTTGAAGATGACTGGATAATCCTCCTTTAGATTAAATTGTGTAGTCTGTAGGCAGCGATTCCTGAGAGGTTTTGGCTAGGTAGTGCGTTGTGTTTTAGGCTCATTTAAACCTTTGTGACATTGTGTATACACTAGCACAGATTTCAATGGTCTTGTGGTGGTGCATCATCCCCCTTAAAAGTGACCTTAAAACATTCATTCATGACAACTCTGTTCGACAGAAGAAAGTCATTATTTGTCACTAGGCCTGATACACAGTTCAGTGTGTAATCTTATATTTTATTCTAAGAATCCGAATGTATAGTTTTTATCAGCTGTGAAATAATGGTCAGGCCTGGCTTGAGTTGAGACAGGAGCATAAGGAAAAGTAAAATCGTGTAACTGCAAATGGTCCGAGGTGTGCGTTTTCTTGTTTCAACACGTGTATGGCCCTAAGGAAGATACTTTTGGTGAGCACATCCCTTGTTCTACGTGGATCCCTTCTTAACTCCAAAATTGGAGACATATTTCTATGCTCTGCTACAATGTGTAATTACAGACCTTTGCTACAAGTGCTCCTCTGGCCCTCATCCCCTTGCCTGATCACTTTTCTCCCTAAAGGGCTAATTTAGGTCAAACTTGTGAGTCACTGAGACATTTTCATCACGATGTCAATCTGAAGGATTAGTGGAATTGATTGCTCACCTTTGGGGAAGGAATTTTGCCATTAATTCTTTCAAGCAGAGGATGAGTCAAGAAGCAATTTCAGGACTATGGAGTCTTCTAGGCCCAAATAAAATTGCTTCGCTTCTGGGATGTTTGTTGTCATTTTTCTAAGAGGTTTGCTAGTTTTTCTTTCCATTTGTTTTGCTAGCTTTCTAACTCTTGGCTTCTTCAGTTTCATTTTCTTCCCTCTATCTTTGCCTCACTTCCTGTGTTTAAATACCACTTGACTTCTCTTTAACTCTTCTCTATTTCTCCTCAGGTTGTGGAAGGTATTCTAATTTTGCTTTCTCCCCTCTCCCCCTTCTGCTATTTCCAACTATTGTAGGAGTTTCATAAATCTCCTGAGTGATATCAGAGTGCTGCCTCCGTGCCTTACTGGGGACACTATTCAAACCACATACACTGAGAAACTGGGAGAGAGGAGATACTTTGCCACATGCTTTTACAATCTGTGCTCCCAGGTCTGATCTTTCTGTTTCCATCAGCTTATTGCATTGAGTCTACAGTGACTGTTCATTTTTCCACCTCCTGGGCACAAGGTGCTGTAGACTTCCCAGTAAGGTGTCACGAGTGATTCTGTGCTTCCCCTGTGCCATCAGTTGTTCTGCAGTTCTCCTGGTCAATTTATTAAGTGGGGGATTTTCTATTACACATTCATGCTGATGTCGTTAAGTAAAATTTTTTTTTTCAGGAACTTCATCACAGACAGAGGAAATTCAGCTTCCCTTAAAGTCTTTCTTGTCTCTTCTATAATTGATTTGTGTCAGAAGTATGTGGAGGGTTCCAAGAAACTTAGAAAATGCTTTTTCCTTGTATGTAGCAAGCCCTAACATGAAGTCCCCCTTAGGATCACTGAGAGCAGCTGATACTGTCTTTGAGCTGACAGATAAGGGTGAAACTGAACTTCAGATAGCAGTAACCTTCAAGTAGCAATAATGATGATAATAATAATACAGAAAAAGAAATGTACGTATGTTTAATTTTGCTATGTTAAAGCGGGGAATAGAAGGTATTCTGTTCTTTAAAGCACATCCTTCTAGTGTTTCTGACAATGGCTGCAGCTTCCTTGTTTGTTTCCTGCTGAATGAGCCAGACACAGACTCCTCTGCTTCCATCCTGCACCTTGGGGTGGAAGTGACTCTAGCTTTCCCTGTCCTCTTCCACCGTAGATAGGGGGATGTGGCCTTCTCTGAGCCCAGAGGCAACCAGCAGGAGTGAGTGCTGGAGGAAATATAGGACTGAGGAAGGTGACAGACTAGTAGTTTCTGGTATGAAGTTGCAGGGCTTTGTGCAAGCAGGAGTAAGACCGATGAGGATGTAGGGCTGTTGTCTTACATGTCCTTTGAATAATGGAGTTGATTAAACTGGATTATTGTGCATTTAGGTTTGAGTTTATGTAAGATTTTTTTTTTCTCCCTCCCACACATTTCAAATTTAGCATCCTAGCTATTTTTTCCTCAATTGAGTATCCTCATATTTTTTTTCTTTTTGATGTAATAACTTACTAGTTGACACTTTTGTAATGTGCAATTGTAATGTAGTGCTCTGGACAAAAGTGGGAGAGAGAGAAAGATTATGCAGTTATTATATGCTTTGGTTTTTATTATGTCTTCGCTAAAAATCTACAGAATTGAAAAATGCCCTGGTAAAGTGGATTAAAATTGGGGCACTTTTCATCTGTCTTCCCACACAAGCATTAGAAACCTTGGTTTTGCTGCATGAATGCTTGTGTTTCAAAATCAGAGTCAATGTATCTGGAGCTAACTGAGGAGATGATTTAGCACATTTTCCCGATTGCAGCTTATTATGCTTGCATCTTTCCCTTTGGCATTCCCTAAAATAGTTTTTCCAAATTAACACTATAATTCTTATACTAACTAGTGCACAGCAGTGAGTTTCTTACTCCCACCTGTTCTTACCTGTTTCTGGCAAGAAGATTGGGTGTCTGTCCCTTGTGAAATGTATCTGCAAGCCAAAACAAAATGCCTTGCTACTCACTTGAAAAGAAATGCAGTTTAATGCTGCATACAACATCTTTGTTGATTTGTTGGGGGAAATGGTGCCAACATGACTAGGACAGCTCTCCCAAGGCTGAGTAGTACTTAGAATCCTGGTATGCAAAGGTGAGGACCTTTCATCCCACTTGCTGCAGCAATTAAGTGATGTAATCACAATGTCTTTCACTTCTTTCTTGGCCATGATGAACTGATGTGATGCAACCCTACTTATTTGTTCTCTCTTTAAAAAAAAAAAAAGTCATCCTCTTAGTGGCAGCGGTGACAGCATGTTCCCATGTGTTCTTTGTATATGTTAAAAAGAGGGGTATCGTTTTGCTGTCTGAGCCATCAGAGCCGGAGGCTCTGGCTAGGAAGCACACTGGATGGTGTAAGGCTCTTGGGATTGCCAAGGGAGCCAGAGTTAAGCTCTGGAACTTGGGGTTTATAGCTGGTATAAAGTGTCAGCCTGTGCAGCATGGCTGCTGGAAAATGACTGATAAAGCTGGACTCAGCTGGTTTTAAAAAAATGCTGTGAGGAGTCCCTGTGGCCTGCAGAGAAACCATTTGTGTTTAATGCACATTTTCCTGCCATACAGTTAAACTAACAGAGTGCATAAATGCCTTGCAGTGATGGAAGCCTGCTGTGGAGCTCTTAAGGTTCAGTTTTGAGGAAAAGGGAAATAATTTGGCTAAGTGAGAAACATTTTGTAACTGCAGCAAGTATCTAATGTGGAGAGCATTTATGCTGTCATGGTTTCTTTACTGAACCATCCAGAAATGTGACAGATGCTCTGCCAGGAAGAGCTTTATACCTCTAAAGTTTGCTGGGAATTTTTTGTTATCATGTTGGGAATAAGTAAGGGAATGTATTTAAATGGATAAACTAATTCTAAGTACATGAAAATTACCCAGAGAGTAAACCTTTGACTTAAGTTGTAGTGGGTGATACATTATGAAATATTAGTTGTTCATCCTGTGACAGTCTGAAGTTTGTTTCTGTTTGTATCGCTGAAGTATCCAGAAGCTGTCTGCTGGTTAGAAGACTCGCGTGAGGGTTATTTTGTTAATCTTGCTACCATATTCTACCTGCCTGAAAAGAAATAAGAGCTCTGTCAAGTTTGCCTTGGCATTCCAGACTGAATTCTTGGATCTGTCTTCTGGCCGTAATATGACAGTACCACAGATAATATCTACTATTTTATTCAGAGCTTTGGCTTAATCTAAAAGCAAATTGATACTTTTCATCTGGTCTTTTAAGTTGTGCTGTGTCTCTTTTACAGGTTCTAAGCTGTATATTCATTATTTCCAAGGACTGATTGTAACAGTTATTTCTGCCCTCACCTCAGGTGTTTGGCATTGGGAATAGGCAAAGGGGAGTGAAGGGTATTGTAAGTAGCACCAAAACAGCAGAGGGAAACCCAGGAATTGCTTCCAGGCTTCCAGAGGTTTTGGTTTAGTCTGTTTGCAGTATAAGAGTACTTTTGATGATGTTTCTACAAACATTAAAGCAGTAAGATTTTTTTTTCCCCCCTTATATTTGGTCATGGCTTCTACATTGACTTCTAACAATGCTTATGGCTTGCATGTGTTTATTAAATATTTAACTGTCTTGTAAGAAAGGAACACCCAGAAGTGTAGTGTGAAAACCATTCAGTACAGTTACTATATTAACTTGTTATATAATGAGCATGCATGTTTCTTATGCTTAATTTCCATGTAGTCTTAATAATTTATCTTCAGAGCCTTTTGGCTTCATCCTTATACTGTACTTTAACACTGTGTTGTCTGTCTCTTTAGGGATGATTCTGTGCCAGAGGATAATATTTGGAGGGGTATCCTCTCTGTGATTTTCTTCTTTCTAATCATCAGTGTTCTAGCTTTTCCTAATGGTGAGTAAGGTTTATACAGTTTATACTTCATGTTTCTTAAATGTGAATTTCTCGTTATTGTCACTATATTTACTTTGATTTTTATTTAAATACCGATTTTCAGTGTATTTTTCTTTACTCTTTTGAATTCCTTTGTATTAAGGAACAGTCTAAAAAATGGGTTGTAGTCATACTGAGCAGAGATAACAGTGTTATTTATAGCTAGTCTGTATTTAACAAGGAAGTCAAGCTCTCACAATCAGTGTCCTATTTGCAGATGTGCAGTTGCAGCTCAGATTGCTAAGCAATTATGCTAACAGACCCTGAAATAATGTTTAAGAGGATTCTGCCTCTGTGTGTTTTAACAGAAGTGTCATTCTAGAGATTCTCGGAGACAACACCTTGCATAAAGCACCTTACCAGAAGATAGCGATAACGATGGTCTAAGTTGCGTTACAATGTAATTGTAATTACCACAGTTGCTCAGTAGAAGGTTAAGTTGGACAAGAGTTTTGGTAGTTGTGTGAGGAGCAGAAAGTGCAAAAATGTAAGAAAGTTTGTGTGTCACTTAAATCTGTGGAAGAAATGCTTCTACCTGCTTTGTGTGTTTTGGTTTTTTAGTTTTATTTATTTATTTTTTTATTTTTACTTATTGCTGTCAGCAAAATCATGAATCTTGGGTCAAGTCTAAACTGTCTCACAATTGGCAGTGTTCAGGAAAAAGCAGTGATTGTGTTCAGGGCAGCTTTGTACTTCAGAGTTGGGATGTGTTTTTCCCATATGTTAAAAGTCCTTTATGCACACTTTTCACAAAGTGCTCCCTGAAAAACTGAATGCCAGAGAAAAAATGAGCTTTATGCATACAGTGGTGAAAGAGTGGTCTGCAGTGTGTGCTGAAAATATTAGTTGATCCACTTCTTGCTACCTAAATGTATGATTCATCTTTAGAGGTTTTCCAGTTTCACTAGACTTACCTTTTCTGCTCTTCACATTAGCTGAGAGGTTTTTAATCTAATAAGTCAGTTTTTCATCACTGGCTCTAAAGTAAATAATGTTGGCACTGGTAAGGAGCATAGGTGTCTTCCTTCTTGTCAGCTGTGTGTGATGCTCAGTTTGGAAGTTTCAGGAGGCCCGTTTGGTAACATTTGATGTTGGTCTGAAAACTAAGCACCATGCTTCTTTGTTGATATGCAGAAATTGTTATTGGATGACTTAATTGGGAGCAAGCTGCAGTCTGGAAACCAGGTCAGGACAGCCTCAGGTGACACCTGAGATGTGATGTCTGCTGAACAAACAGCATACTACTGTTCTGGAAATGATTCCATAAAAATGGTGAAAAATTTTGTCTTCATGCTGCCAATCAGCAGTCTCCTTTTTCCACTCTGAAATCTGCTGTTCCTTTTTTTTTTCTTAATAACAGAGCCTCAGCTTTCAGGTATATTACATGGTTTGGTGAAGAATCCATGCTCATGCCAAGTATTAATATGACATATACTCAAAAATAAATTTGGGTTCTTTACTGGGTGTCTTCTAATAAGCTTTTTGTTTACTGTCCGCAGGACCCTTTACACGTCCCCACCCTGCTATATGGAGGATGGTTTTTGGTAAGTTTGTGTTTCTGACTTTTGCATTGATTTTGCAGGACCTGCCGTTTTATGAATGGAATTGTCATGAAACATAATTGTGCATCAAACTTGTGTGACTGTCACTTCCCTCCCACTTCTGAGCAGTTGCTTATAATCTGTTCTCAGTTATGCTTGGGAATATCATTGTAGTTACTCTGTGTCAGGATGGTGTAAATTAAATCACCAAAAAGGGATCATTCATTCTGGTACTCTGTTATAATCCTGTTTTGTGCTTCCTAATCTCCTTTCCTCACACCTTTCCTACTGTAATCTCTTCCAACCCCAGCTACTGCATATGCTATCTGACTTCTAAATCCAGCTGAGTAGGTTGTTTCTTTTCATTATTGGCAAAATATGCTACTACTTTATATGTTTATTAAATTGTATCATTGCATAGCTTAACATTTATTAATATTCTTTACATGTATATATTCATATACTTAACTTATAGTTTCATTAAAAGTACCTGTAAGTATCAGTTGCATTTATAGTTTGGAAAATAATTCTATTAGTTACAGAACTAACCAAGTGAAATCCTGCTCCTTAAACATCTGAATTACACAGCAAAAGCATGAGGAATTTTATTTCCAAATAATTCAGGGTTCACAGAGGGTATCCTAGCTTGCACATTTGATTATTTTTAGGTGGACTGAATCTTTCTCTCTCCTGCCACCTTCTATCTAAAAATAAGTAGCTTCCCAAAGTAGCTGATTACTCATCTGTTGACATTGAGAGGATACTGCTGATTAGACAGTACTTGTTAAAGAATCCTGCTTCCTGTGAAGTTTGGGAAACACGGGTCCTGCTGCACATTTCAAGTTTCAGCACATGTAAAGTAAAAGGTCATTCTCAATGTTGATACACAATGTCAGAGCTTGACCCTTGTACTTTTGGGAAAAGGCTGCCTGCAAAATCAGGAGCAACATTTTTCCCTATGTAATTCTGCTTCTTCTGGCGTGGTTCATTTTTCCCTGTGTAATTCTGCTTCTTCTGGCATGGTTCATTTGGCCATGCTTCAATTCTTAGACCTGTTTGGTAGATGAAGGGCAGGACTAGTATGTCCTCTGCATTTCAGGATGCACCCTCGCCTGCAGGCTGTGCTTCCTGTGGTAGTGTGACATCTGCTCACCTCGTGTTTCTGGGAGGGACTGCAGAGGACCATATAGATACTTCCTGTCCATGTGTGTGTCTTTGAGCAGAAGTTGCTTTCTAGCCTACACTGGGAACTATCAACATGTGAGTCCTGGTTATAGTTTAAAATGCGTTTTCAGAATTGCTGTAGTTTATTTTGGATGGCAGATCCTAAGTTTATTCACATTAATCTTTCTGCCTTCCATGACATTGCTGCAGGATACAAGTAAGTTTGAGGCTGTGGAAATAGTCTTTATATGCCTCTTCCAAATGTGGGCTTGGATATCTGTGAACTTGTGAATAATGTAAAGATATGCTCCCAACAACAGCTTCAGCTACCCACAGGTCTACAGCTAGGACTCAACTTGTAACAAGTTTTTCTTCTTAAAAAAAAAAAATCCATATCCACTTGGACGGGAGAACTGGTACTCCCAAAAGCAGTAGTGTTTCATAATTTATACTAGTGTAAAAATAAATACAAATTATATTTATCTTTAAAAGGTTGAAGCAGAAAATTTTTCAGCTCACAGAAGTAACTCAGATAGGCTTTAGTTTGTGTTTACAATTGCTCTTTATTGCCAGCACAGCTCAGAATTGCCAGGTGGCATTATTAAATTGATCTTTGTGTTGAAATCTGCATAAAGGCTTAGGGACCTGCATTAGTGAGGCCAAGAATACTTAAAGCAAGGAGACGGAGCTAATCCAATCGTGGATCCTAATGTATCTCTTACTAAAGAGCTTCCTGATCACAGCCTTGTACTACTCATGTCTAAACTGATTAGACTGATTTTGTTTTGATTAGGTTTGTGCAGTCGAGCATATATTGTATCACTTGTCACAGGAGGTGCTAGGAAGGGCTGAGTGCTCAGAGGTTGCCATCTGACTTGTGTCTATTCAGCTTTTTTGCATATAGCTGCTGCAAATAGGAATTCAGCTGTGCAATCTGGGCGTGTGTAGAACAACCCTTTGAAAGCAGCTTTTTGGACTCTGTGTTCCAAGGAGTTTTGTGAGTGAACATGATTTTTAAAACTGAGTCTTTTTGCAGGTCTCAGTGTGCTCTATTTTCTGTTCCTGGTATTCGTGCTCTTCCTTAACTTTGAGCAGGTAAAAGCAGTGATGTACTGGTTGGATCCTAATCTTCGATATGCCACAAGGGAAGCAGATATTATGGTATGTATCTGTGGCACTTTATTGTACATTTTGGCTACTTTATGCATGTTTTACAGGAGTGGGAAGGGATAAATCTGAATTTGCTGGCATAAGCAGTGCAAGTTTGTGCCTATATTTGACAGAGTCAACGAGTCCTTTGTGTCAACTACTCTTTATTTAAATCAAAATCAACTGGTGTGAAAAAAAGTCTTCTCAGGTTTTTTTTTTCCTAATATAGATGTTTGTAGGAGTGTGCAATTGGGAATATGATATACATTTGCAGTGAGGTGGCTTTTGGTAATAGATATGAGCCTGGATACTGAAAATAGACTTAGCAAGGTAGTATCTAAATGAAGCCTGTATGGTGTGTGTTCCAGATCAGGTTTTTTGATGCCACAATGCTGCACTTAAAGAACGTTGGTCTTGCCTTGTTGCCCTAGGCTTAGTACATCACTGTCATGCTATGGAATATGTAGAGTATGTGTATGTATGGCAACTGCAGGACTCTGCTCCTGAGCCCTAGTGCTCTGCTCACTCAGCTGAGCACTAAGGCTGTTACCATTGGGAAATTACTTCCACAGACCATAATCTGGAGTGGCATAGAAAGCCAGGCTCGTTCTTCTGCTTATTGAGCAGCTTGTGAAGTTTTCCGTACAGAGAACATTCCCCTTCGGATGGGGACTTGAACATGGAGAGCTGAGGTTGTACAAGGAGGCCTGGGAGAAAGACGTGAGTTATGTTGGGAGGCAAGCAGAAGACATGTAGATGCTGTTATAGGGCTCATGCCTCATGAGTAGGGAAATTCGCTGCTTATCTTTCACACGTGGTACTTTACTGCATATGCAAAGTACTGCACAACACCTCATCAGCAGTGGCTGCAGACTCCTGCCCTGTAGCACATGAGGGAACGGCAATCTTTACAGTGCAGTAAGCTTACATTAGTTGATTGATAGTGAGGGCTGCGTGCAGGCTCCTTACCTGGAAAATTGGATGCTTGAGGTATTGCACCTCAGCCTATCAGCACTATGTGTTGTACAACCCCAGCATGAGGAGTAGGGCCGTGACCTTGGGTTCTGCACGAGACCTGTGGTGGTGGAGAGGTGTGGGCAGCTTGCCCTTAGGAGGATGCGTGGGTAAATGGAGCCCCAGAATGGGCATTCATGGTGTTGCTGAGCAACAAAAGGGAGCTGAGACAAGTGTCTGTTGGTCAGTCAGATTCACGTGGCTCTCCTGTCATTTAAGTTAGAAATAGATTCTAGCTGGGGGAGGACTAGTATTACTACTGTCACAGAACTACGCTACAGATTCCCTGCTGTAGCAGTCAGTGGAAACTTACTCTGTACTACTTTGCAGTCTTGATATTGTCACTTGGAGTAAATTTTGAAAGTGCACCTATAATGAAGGCTGCAGCTTGGTCACTTGCACAGGACTGGCAAAGTTGCTTGGGTATAAAAAAAAGTTCAACACGTTTCACTGTATGGCTGGTAGAACTGCAGCTGGAAAGATGAGATAGAGAGAAAAAAGTCCCAGTAAAAATAAAAGCAAAAAAGCAAGCTCTGGAAAAGAACTTACTTTTGGAGTAGCCTCATTGTGTTCACTCATCATAAGTATTGTGGTGCAGCAAGGAGCCTGCACCTTCTGTGGTGCATTCCGTGCTTCTCATGCTGGCAAATGAGCCAGTTTGAGTTCTCTTGGGTACGTGCACTAGAGCTGCAGGTTTGCCATCCTTAGGACAGGTGGTGCACCTTTCTCTGAATGACCAGCAGCATGGGCATGCATGAGAAAGCACCAACAGTAGGGGTTACTTATATAACTTAGGGTAACTTAGATAACCCCTGACTATAGTCCCATAGTGGGACTTAGCTGCCTGCTGGTAGAAGGATTTGTGTGAAATCGTGTATTCTTCTCTTTGTGGTGGCCAGGATTTAAATCTTTCTCTGCTCTCTCCTTTTCAACTTGATCAGTGTTCATTTGTGCAGGATTAGCAGTAGTTCTGGCCTGAAACAGAATTCTTAGTTCAACAGCACTGAGCAGTGCTGTGTTGTTACCTGCAGGTGGCAATGCATATCTTAGGAGGTTTGAAGAGCGGAGATTTTTTTAAATGTGTGTTTCCTCTTAGGAATAGTCCAGTTTGTGCCCAGAGACAAGACAGTGGCAGCCTCCTGATGGCATACAAAATTTTTTTCTTGTTGGGCAGTGATTTCTAGCACTTGCTGTACAACATGTTCAGAGAACCCAGCTCCTTTTTTATTGGTGATTAGAATATTAATTAATATCCTTAAGAAATCTGCTGCTCATCTGTGACAAAACAGTTGCAAGTTCCCTTTGATTTTTTCCTAAATCTTTTTTTCGGTTCGGGCCTGTGACTGACCTTCCTCGATATGAATGGGTTCTGGGAAATTGCTTTCATGAGGAAAATAAGACACAAAAGATACTCAAGTAAACACTGAGATGAGTAATATTACATCACAAACTGGGGAGGATCAGCCACTGATGAGCCGCATCTGAATATCAGGCAGCATGAATATGGGGAAAGGTGGTTATTTCAAATCAAGACTCCAAAGAAAAGCAAATAATTATTTACTGGAGTATTGCTTGCTGGTTTTATTGTTACTGATTTTATTGGTTTTGTTGCTTCTCTGTCACTTAAGAAATACATGCTTCTTCAGGCACTAAGGTCTATTCTATTTCCCTCTAAATTAGAGCTATACTGTGATGGCACTGAGTCTTAATACTGGAAGTTTTCTGTCAGAGTTTAGAAGGACAAGAAAATGAAATTATGCTTATTTTAATACTCTTATAATTCCAGGCTTTTTGCAATGAATGGAAAGATGTTTCTTCTTTCTGAAGCTGTGTGCTGATGGAATAGTTTTGTTATGTTTGTTTTTTTTTTTCATAACAGGAGTATGCTGTGAACTGTCATGTTATCACCTGGGAGAGAATTCTCAGCCACTTTGATATATTTGCTTTTGGACATTTCTGGGGCTGGGCTATGAAGGCTTTGCTGATCCGCAGCTATGGACTGTGCTGGACTATTAGCATCACCTGGGAGCTCACTGAGGTAGGCCACTCTTTAATCTTAATTATCAGCAGAGGTATGAGATGTGAATTGTTCTTGGGGGAAGTGTGAATGTTACTAGAATGGTGACTCTCTAGTCCTCAGTATAGATTTACATTTTAAGCCTTATAAACCAGATCCTGAGTAATCGATGCAGTTGAATTAGTAGACAACAGCAAGCTGGGTTTTAGGTAAGTGATTTATTACTGCTTGAATAGAAGGGAAGTCTAGGCCAGCCTATTGGTGCTATTCATAATTTATTTTTATGCTGTTATGGGGATCATGCTACTTCTGCTACTTCACGTGTTTCCTGATTCAGAGCAACTGTTCTCCTTTTTCACTTTGCAATATCTGTGGTCTACTGTCATGATCCCCTTACCTCACATACAACAATATCACACATTGTGTATAGTCACAAGTGAAATGGAGTTGAGGTATCCTCTTGATAGTCTTTAAAATCAGTTTTCTCTAAAGCTTGCTGTCTTGAGAATGCTTGATTCATTCTGAATTTATAATTCAGAAACATAAATAAGGATTTATTTGTCTAAAATTAAACTTTTGGGTTTGAAAATACTCATGCCGTGAGTTCCTCTTCAAAACATGATTTTGTTCTGTGGCATTGAAGGATACTGTGTTTTCTAAGTGATTTTGTAATTGCTTAAGATTGGGATTTTGCAAAAACCCCACTCACAAAAAACAACTTAGCTAGTTGTTGTACTCATTTTTTCCCTCTGGAAAAGAATATATTTGGATTTGTTTACTCATACTCTTATTGTTCATCATACAACTGTCATCTTCAATTTGACATGGCAGCAGGTGTCTAGAATTCCGCTTGTTGAAAGGCAGATTATTGGAACAGACAAAGTGTTGGACAAGGTTCAACATACAGATATGTTATCACCACTCAAATGGATTTTTTATGAATTAGATAATTCAGGAGAGTAATTAGAAACCTCCAGAAGTTATCAGGGCAGTTACACAGGGATTTAGCTGAGCATCTCCTGTTTGCATTAATGGCTTTCAGCTGACTCCCTGTTCTGAAATGGGAAACTTTGGCTCATGCTCCATACTGTTGATTTAAAGGTGAGATGCAGGCAGACCTAGGTCTCATTCTGAGAAAGCAGCTAGAGAACCTTAGAGATTGTCTGGCAAACACCTGTGCTCTGGGTTTTGCTGCCTTATTATCTGTAACTTCTGGTGTCTTTGCCTGGATCTGACTGGCATTTGTAGGCTATTGCCCCCTCAGGTTAAATTAAAAAGATGAAAGGGAAACTTTAGCAGAGTAATGAACAACACTGTATCACTTGTGTCCTGAAGAGAAATTCAAATTTTCTGTTTTACAGGTTGAAATTCACATAACCTCGTCAAAGAAAAACAAGTGGTTTTGATACACTTTTGCAAGAGTTTTCAAAGGAATTGTCATTGCCAGTATTAGTGACTGTAATGTACTGTAAATGGGCCACCATTCATTCTTGCTGTATACAGAAAACATTCTTCTTGTTCTTTTTCTCAAATCTGATTTTTTCAATAGTTTGTTTACATCTCTTAACAAAAGATACTTTATTACAAAATCATACCAATAATCTTCCACAGCCACAGTGGATGTGCATTAACTGACCACAATTGTACTGGTTTTGTGGAGGTACATTCTTTAGTTTGCTATGTGTTTTGTTAATTATCTGCTTGAGTATTGCAAAGGGACTACTTAACACATGACTGTCTTGATTACCAGTCCATAGGTAACTTTTCCAGTCTATTTTTTGGATCGCAGTGATTTTTCTCATACAATAGAGAATAAAATTATTTTTTCTTAAAGGAGAAGGAGAGGCACTGAATCAATTTCTAGCTCTTGTTAAATTATGTTTATATCTTGCCTTAACTCTGACCAGTTGTTCCGCTCACTCCATCGGTAGAGTAGAATGTCCTCTTAACTTCTTGAGCCATTCTGTATCAAGTATAGCAGCAGAGCTTGTAGTGTCTGAAATACTGATGAATTCTTAATCTTCTTACAGTCACTAAATTTCCTGAAAATAATAAGTGAAAGAGTTTTGAAATAGGAAAGTCTTAAGACCTGAACACCACCATGCTTTAGTACTGACAGTTGTTACAAAAGCACCCATTTAACTTGCTGCATCTTGTTGCTGGTTTAGAAAACATACTACTTAAAACTATTCAGGAAAAAGGAAACAAATATTCTCTTCAGTTTACTTTTTTAATGCACAAACCACCTTACCTCTGCCAAGAAACAGAGTAGTTCTGCTTGTTTCATACATTTCTGTTAATGCTCTGTGTATCATCTTTGAGAGGCCAAGAGCTGCATGATGTCCTTATATACAGCATAGTCCCCACAGGAAACAGTGAGAAGGAAAATTCTGTTGTCTTGTGTGGTTCTGTCCAAGGCCTTCTGAAGTTAATGGAAGGATGTCCATCAAATTTCAGTGGTTGTGGCTCGTGTCCTTGAAGTATGCCATGAACTGAAAAGCTGATTTTTGAATGTGTACTTAAAAAGTGAATTTATATGAATTCTGTGCTGTTCCTCACCCAGAAACTTTCTGCTGTATTCTATAGCTCTTCTTCATGCACCTTCTGCCTAATTTTGCTGAATGCTGGTGGGATCAAGTCATTTTGGACATCCTGCTTTGTAACGGGGGTGGCATCTGGTTGGGCATGGTAGTTTGTCGTTTCTTGGAGATGAGGACCTATCACTGGGCAAGCTTCAAGTAGGTCAAAATTAAAGCTTTATAAACATTGTTTTGCATGTATAAAAATAGCATGGAATCTGCCTGTGCTAACACTGCTGTAATTTTATTTTAATTGTTAAATATCAACCTCATAGTAGTGTTCCTTTACAGCATATATTTGTAAATATGACTGTATATATCATTTTCCTTTGCAATCTAAAGTTACAAGCATTGATGCCAATGGACAGTACAAAATAGTAAAGCTATTTGCATTGTCAGTTTATTTTGTATACATAAAACTTCAAGGAAGGCAGGGAGCAAATCAGATTGTAATGGTTTTCTCATTATACATTTTTAAACTAGATTTGGGCTCACCTTGATGATGTATTTATGTGACAATCTGTCAGCACTAGTTCTAATTGCAGTAGGGGCACCAGGCTGATTGTACCTGCACTGTGAATTGCCTTACCTCGTTGCTGACTCTCTAAAATAAATGGAGTAATTGTAAAGTAAAGAGGCATTTGTTGTGTAAAAGGACAGCAGCTCATGACCTCGTAAGTGTCAGTTTCTAGCTGTCCAGATATGGTTTCTTCCATAGTTTTTTGCCCCTCTCCTACCTTCTTCCCTGCTAGTTGGTAGCAAGCATGGTTATCTGCACGTTACCAATGGTATAGATGAAACAGGATCAAGTGCAGTGAATTGCCTTGAGAGATGGAAAAGGAGCTCAAATCTTGACTTCCATATTTGCATCCTATGTGAATTTCTGCACTGCTTTTTTTTCTTACTTGCGAATTTGTTAATTGCTCTAAGAACAATCCAGCCTTTGGTCTCAATTCGATTTTCCTGCATTTCCATCAGAGTTGATGGTTCTTCTGCTTTTAGAGTTCACTGAAAGAACTCTAAAACAGCAGACTATCTATGGCACAACTAGTCTTTACTGTCTTTGTGGAATAAATTTTCCTCATGTTCTTTTAAATGCATGAGTAGATTTTTTTGACCTTTAATATGAAGGTGCCACATAAAATGAGAAGCTTTAGCTTGTGACCTTTTAATTTCTTTTTCTCTTTTTTTTCGTTAAATTAAACACAGACCTTAAAGAGTCTCCCTAACCTAAGGTCTCTCCAGCCTAGAAGAGCACAAATATTGGAAATATCAAATCCAAGTCTTTTTTTTTTTCTCCAGAATGGCCAGAGAAATAACAGGGTGAAAACTGACTTCTAGTCCTGCTAGTCTTCCTTCAGAAAAGGAAACTCTGAGTTTTTCTTTGATTCCCTGTCCTTTGGATGCTGTTGCTCATCTGAATTAATATTATCAAGAGCAAGAACCAGTAATACATCTGTCAGATGAGCCTCCATTAAAATCCCCTTTCAAAATGGAATTTAAAAGCTTTCTAGTGTTTAACAGTGCTGCCACACCTCTCCAGGAGGTCCACATGCATCTAAAGCAGAACAGCAGGGTTTAGGTGTGCTGAAAGTGTGGTGTTATTAAGCCTGTGGAGCCAGCCCCTTATACAATTAATGAATAATGAATCTGACAGTTTCTTGAAGGATTGATGTCAGTGATATCTAGAACAAGGAGTGTTCGGGGTAAGAGAAGTGGCAGCATAGTCTAGGAAGAAATAACCTCTAGATTTTCCAAGGATGTTACAGAATTGCAATTCTTCTTTCTTTCCTTTGTGGAGAGAATGATAAATCTGTTTTGTAGTTAGTTACTGAGTTACTGACTGAAGATAGAAAAGTGTGGACGTTTGTAGCAGAATATGCACCCTGACTGAAATGCTTAATAGATTTTTTCTTAATTCCCCCTTGCCTCGTGCATAGTTGTGTCTGTGAAGATCTCTGCTGTTCATCAAAAAAGTGTGATTGTTCAGAAGCATCAGTAACAGGGCTGTTGCCTTTTTTGTTTTCCTTCTGGCATATTCATTGTATTTATTCCAGCCACTATTTTTTCTAGGGACATTCACACAACCACAGGGAAAATCAAAAGAGCTGTATTGCAGTTCACCCCGGCCAGCTGGACCTATGTCCGCTGGTTTGACCCAAAGTCTTCATTTCAGAGAGTGGCTGGAATCTACCTTTTCATGATCATTTGGCAGGTAAGAAATAAATTCTGTGAAATCAAAGCTGCCATCAGCTCAGTTACTTGTTGGCTATGTTAGACTAAAATATATTCTAATGCAGTGTACGTCTGTTACTGAAATACACAGTTAGATGAATTGATAATGCAGAATTGGTCAGGGTGCTTTCAGGGGAGTTACATGGTAGTTCAGGAGTGTAATTACAGAATCTGTGGAAAAAGCCAAATGTTACAGATTGCTACACTGGCTTTTAGCAATTGATACAGATTTAAAAACTGCAAGTGAGTGGGGGTTTTTAATTTATTTATCCAGATGGTGGATTTTTAATTTATTTTAGTTTTGTTGTTTTGTTGGGGGGGGGGGTTGTTGGTTTGGTTTGGGGGGGGGGGGGTTTTTTTGTTTGGTTGGTTTGTTTTGCTTTTTTTGGATTTTTTTTCCTTCCCCATTGACTGTTGAATGGATCAATGATACTCAGAATACTGTTGTTGATCTAGCAAGACTCTATAATATGTCCCAAATGCTTTGATGCTTTATCATGCAAGTAAAACTAAAACTTTTTAAATTTTTTGTTAATTTCTTTTAGTTTTTTAAAGTAAAACCAGAAATATTTGTTATAGTTGTTTGGGTTTTTTTATTTTTAATATATGATCTCTTCTGCTTCTGTCCCAAAATTGCCTCGGTCAATCATACCTGATTTAGGATGTGAAAGTTATCAGAAGACCTCTACAGTGTGAATTAGTGTCTGGTCCTTTAATGAGTTTCTGGAAAGAGAGCAAATGCTTTCATAGAGATGTCTAGGGAAGAATTCTTTGTTTTACTAGTATATTACTTGCTTGTCCTAGAGCAGGAATTGTTCTTTCAATGTTCAATCTAACCAGCAAGGCTATAGTAGAACATAAATAGATTTCTTTCTATGTTTTAGTTTGCATATTAAGCTTTGTACATTTTCTGTACTAACTCATTAGGAGTTATATCAGTTGAACACTATTAACTAACTTTTTTTCTTTTAAATCTAGCTGACTGAGTTGAACACATTCTTTTTGAAACATATCTTTGTATTCCAAGCAAGCCACCCTTTAAGCTGGGGTAGAATTCTCTTCATAGGAATCATTACAGCACCCACTGTAAGGTAATTTTTTTCCTGTGGTGTTTGGTGTTTTTTTTTCATTTTAAAGTAGCTTAACTTCTAGGCATCCAAGAACTGCATATAGTTTGTGAGTAAGTATGGTACATTTCAAGAAAAAAATGAAAAGCCAAGCAAATAAGTTTTTAATAAAATGTATTTTCTGACAAACTAATAAGGTTAAATGTATATGAACAACTGTGTTGCCATAGGGATGCAGAACCAGTCTGTTCCTTCTTCTGTTTGTACATCTCCCTGTTTTGTGAATTAGCTGCATATGTTATCCTTGAGGACTGCATGCGAAAGTATCCAAGTAATGAGTCAGGTGCTCACAAAAGTGTACATGAGGAAAAATAGAGCTGCTGGTTTTTCTAACAGCTCCTTATTCTGTTTGTCTACAGGAAATATTAGCTTGTTATAAGAAAAGATAGAGCAGTAGCATATTGTGAGAACAGAACAATATATATGCAGCATTAACAGCTGAATAGAAACAGGAATCTGCTTTTAGTCATGCATGTGATTTTACATTGTTAGCAAAGTTCCTTAGTTTTCTTTTTTTCCCGTTACATTTCCCATTGGAGGTAGAGTGCACACAGATCTGAAGTTAGAAGCAGAGAATTCCCCATTCACGTGTAAAGTAATATTACCTTGAACAGTTAAATGGCAACCTTGAATTGGTTTTTTCCTAAAATACAGTTGTTAGTGTCTTAAGTTTTGTGTGGTGGTTTCACACTATTAATTAAATCACAATAAACACCCTGTAAGATCTTGTATAGGTGCACTTTTAAGGCTTTTTTTTCTTTGTAGCACTGGCATACCTGTAGAAGTCTTTGTTCTTTAGTAGTCCTTGTTGGATTAATAACACTTATCTTCCCTATCTGTTGGTGGAAATTGGAAACTGAGAACAGGAACTGTGATTCCATTTCTTTGGAATTCCCCTCTTTAAATTCTTAAAAATCTGGAACATAGAGAACAGAGCAGAACGGTCTCCAGACTGTTTCAAAATAGTGAAGAATTCTACTGTTCTTGAGAGGAAAATATGTCAGTGGTTAGACCACTCAAACAGGATATGGAATAGCCATATTCTTTCAAGATTCCAACCCACATCTCTCAAGCAAATGTGGTTGTTAATAAATAAAGGACAACTGTGGAAAAAGTGGGGGATTCTCTAATTCTTTTGAAGCTGTTGCACTTTGCCTATAAGAACTGGAGATTCAATGGAGAGGCAGGAGACAAATGTTAGCCTACTAGTTTGGGTGCTTTCCCAGTCCTTGCTCTCAGGATTGTTTTCTGTGTTGTCTCAAGATATTTGATATATGTGATAATCTGTCCTACTAGAATTGAAGCCATCTGGTAGACATCCAGCATGACTGCATGTGAGTCTAACCATCAGCACTTCATTTTCACTATAGATACATCTAGTAATGCAAAGTTGTCTTATAAATGTAAATATTCTGGGGACTTTCAACTTCACTGAAGAATCTTCTTGCTTCTCAGGCAATACTATGCTTACCTCACAGACACACAGTGCAAGAGGGTCGGAACTCAGTGCTGGGTGTTCGGGTAAGTGTTCTTGCTGCATTCCTGAAGCACTTGGCCAAGTCTTAAGTATGGGTCCAGTGCAGGAACAGGCAGTTCCTGTGAAGCCAGTCCTTGTCTTGTGTCGGTTTTGGTTTTGCAAGTTCAGAGGAAAGGAAAATTCTGAATTTGGAGGTAGAACATGGGAAGTGATGGAATGAATAAGGAAAACAGAAGGAAGAACTAGAAACTGCTGGATAAAGCTAGGCTCCTTCAAAGTAGCATTGGCCTTTCTGCCCATATTCTCAGTCAGGTGAGAAGGACAAAGCTTTTGCCTCTACAGCTTGCCTTTGCTTGATTGTTGTGAGAGTGATGTTTCCCTGGCTGCCAAGGTGGGCATTGCTGCTGTTAGCAGCATCACAGCAGAGGACAGTGAAACAAACCACAGTTATCAACTACTTCTGTGAGCATACTATAAACTGTGGTGACCTCAGCTACAATCTCTTTGTCTCTTGGAGGACACCTTTAAATGAAGAGTTTGCAGGGTTGCTTCTGAAAAATTTTTAAGGGTTACAGAAACCATCATCCTTGGTTCAAAGCTCTCACTGAACACATTAATGTCATGTGTGTCAATAGATACCCAAATATGTCTGTGTGGTGGCATAACAAGAGCTGCAGTAGAACATTCACCCACAGTCTGGTCTAATAGTGGGAAATGTGTATAGAATATTCTCCTTCATACTGCTTACTTCTGTAATCTGCTAGAAAAAACAGAGCAACACTAGGAGTTCCTGTTGATTGCTGAAGAAGAGGAAATCTTCCAGTAATTTAACTATCTAGAATACACTTTCTGAAGCAATTAAAAGAAGTACATAGAGTATTCATAAATGTGGTGACCAAGACACACTTCTAAGTGCACAAATTGAATTCTTAACAGCCTGTGGGTATAATTAAAATTAGTGGCTTTCATTAGTATGAAACTGTTTTGTTTGAACTTGACATACTATTGCATCACTCTTAATAGACATACAGTATGTGATGTAAGGCATGAACAAGGCTAATGCAACAACCCTGCTGAAATTGCACTGTTTTCATGAAGATGAAGCCTTTCAAAAAGGAATATCTGTTAGGATGTTACAAGACCATTTTGATTGAATAAAAACTTGTGCTTAGTTCTGTGGAGTACTCTCACTGCCCTTCAGTAGGACACTACCGCCTTTCACTGTTAGCATTCTTCTATCTCTTGATTTAACATTTCATAGACTGTAATAGCTATCCTATTGTGCAATGTGCTTAACCCAAGTATTCTTGACAGGAATTATAGAAAGAATGTGTAAATGCAGGGCAAACAACTGTGTTGTTTTTTAGTCCTTATTGAAAATAGTTTATTGTTTTGTTTATACCTTCGAGTATATTGTAACCCCATGTTTGTTTCCTGATGGTGGTCTTTCTCTTTCCACTTCTGTAGTTTGGCTTAATGATTTTTTACTTTGCAGCTGGATCAGTAAAAATAATATAAAACCAAGAAAGAAAAATAGTTGGTGACCCAACAGAGTAATACGGCTCTCAAATTTCTGCCAGTATGCATCTCACTAATTTGTGGTATTGGTCGGTTTTGGCCCCACTCATGCTGCAGGTCACGTTAAATAGTACAGGGAAAGTTGTAATTTATTACTTGCACCAGGACCATCTCTGCAATGCCTGTGATTCAGTCAAGCACATGTCTTTTCTCCCTCTTTCATGGGGGAAACTGGGTCTCCTCTGAAAGGTAGTAGTGCCATTTTTGGGAACTCCCTGGTTATGGAGAGTGCTTGTAGGGAATGTGTCCTGCAGTGTCAAGCTTGGGAGACTGGAACACTTGACCTGATGTTAAATGTGTCTGCATATATGTGAGGAGGAGTTTTCATGCATTGCTTCGACATACAACCTTAAAGTCTCTACTCAACAAGCTAAGTATTAAACTTTAGTAGTGTTTTTCATTATTTGCTTCAGATTGAGATGAGTCAGTTTTCTACACTTTCACTGCACCTTTTCTGTGTCACGTTTCTACACTTGTGTTTGTTAAACATACTTAATTTCTCTTCAGGACCTATACAAGCTAAATTTATTTCCACAGCAGATGATAGAAGCTTTGGATTCATAACCAATTGTTGGACAAGCCTTCATAGCTTTGAACCTGAAGAAGTGTAAACACCTGGTAGCAGGGAGAGAGATGGAGATACTTTCTTTGCTGGTTTCAATGTCAGAGAGGAAAGTAAAAACTGCGATTTTTTTTCCTCTCACATTTCTCCCCAAATCCTCTGATGCTGTAGTATTGACTTGAGTTTACAGATAAACCAGCGCAAATGCATAAATTCTTGAAAAATTTTGAAATGTTGTTTCATATGAATTTTCTGATATGTGAAAATATGAGACACACCTGCAAAGCAAGCAAAGTAGACAATTTAGAATTGTAGTAAATTTACATCTGATAGAGAAATACACAAAGCACAGTTCTAGTTCATCCAACAAAGGAGTCTGTTGAATGTTCAGCATGGAAAAGAAATTTATATCTGGTGAGAGCTGAAGCATAGTGGTAGGCACAAATGAAGATTCTCTACTTTTGGCACACACACCTGCTTGTTCCCCGGAGCCCCATGGAACTGTGAACTGCCAGTCAATCACTTTTTGTGTGCTGTTTACGCTGAAAAAGTATAGAAAGGAAAAATACAGTTTTCAAACAATTTCAGTTACTGGTTGTGTCAGGGAGGTGTGTGCTCACTAGAGGGTAGTGCTTGTTTAGAGTTGACAGTCTGGGGTCTGGGTTCGGAACATGAGTTAAATCCTTAGTGTTTGTAATCAACTCTCCCCCGTTTTCATTTACCCACAGGGTAATTGCCTTCCTTGAAGCTATTGTGTGCATAAAGTTTGGACAAGATCTTTTTTCCAAAACACAAATACTGTATGTTGTGTTTTGGCTTCTCTGTGTGGTAAGTGAGATTTCTCATGTGAAACAAAGCATGACAAAAGCAGTGAAAGCATTTAAATAGCTTCCTCTGTGGAACACTGGCAGCAGGGGATCGTTGTGGGGGAATGCTGGTAGAGAGGTTTGTGCACATCCTAGGAAAAGCAAATGCTAGATTGCTTAGAACTCACTTTGAAGGGACTAGAATAACTTTTTTCTTATTTCTTGACATATCAGATTACTGGTTTTTAACAATGAAACAAACACTAGTTACAGGGTGCTTTATCTTGATGAGAAATGATGTCAGTTCAATTGACCCTAACTTTGGTGGTGCTTGCTGTAGTGCCTGCTAGAAATGAACAGGAGTTAATGGATAGTGTTAATAAGTAATGCGTGTTGTGCCGCACTGAAGTCTTACAACTACATAAACAACCCTGATTTATCAAGCAAATCATTCTCACTAAGCCTGTAACTTTCTGTACTTCAGTGTGATTACTGCAAATGCAGCATGAAATGCCCATTTTATAACAGTAAAAGGACGCTTGTCTTGCCAGACGTGTAACTCTGATGCCAAACACATTTTTCATGGTCAGTGAAAAATAAGGCATTTGTAATGGGCTGACTTCTCCCTTCTAATTGGGAACACAGTTTGACAGGTGATGGGGAGTCAGAATTTTTTGTTCTCTTGTTTAGCGTGATGATTTTGTTCCTGAAACTTCAGAGGAGAAAAGTATTGAATTGCTTCTCAGATCAGAGCACCACAAAAACAAATGTAGCCTACTCTGAAGCATGGGGCAGGGAGAAGGAGAATTTGTTTTTCTCCCAGATTGGTTGTTCCTGATAATATATCTGCAAGTGCCTACCAACTACCTTTGTATGATTACTGTACAGAGTGTGGACAGAAATCCTGCTGGCAGTGTTTCCTGTGGGTGATCTGTATGTATTTTCCTGCTCCCATTGAGAATTGTTCTGCATACCCCCATGGTGGCAGGATCTGTGTGTAGCTTGAAGTTGATGCATGAGTCTTACTCATCCTGACAAAAGATGCAGTGAGAAACAGAGCATGAAAGTCTAAATGTGGCATCTCCAGGGACTCTGAGACCTTGAATCAGCAAGGAATTTGGAAAAAGTTTTACATATTTTTTTTCTTTCTTTTTCTTCTCCTCCCTTGTCTAGGCCTTTACAACTTTCCTGTGTTTATATGGAATGGTTTGGTACGCAGAGTATTATGGCCACCGAGAAAAGGTATTTACATAAAAGAAGCCTGGTTTTGTTTTATAACAGAGTTAAAACTGCAAAGCTCCTAGATATTGGAATTCTTCACCAGAGCTAGCATAAATGGGGATAAGGGGGGATGGTCTAGAGTCTAACCGAAGTCAATAGAAAGAACTCTGAATTCAGCAGGCCTTGGACAGATCCCAAATTACGCTGTGGTTTCTAAAGAATGCTGTCCTCTTAGTTACTCAAAATGAGGCTGTAATTTTAGCAAAGCATTCAAGGATGAATGGCTAGCTAACGTTCCCATTGTACAGGTGGAATGCTAGGGGAATATTAAGAATACTTGGTTACACAACAGATCACGTGGCAAGTGGTGAGTTCTTATTGTATCATCTATGTGGTGCCTTCTAACTAGGAAGGGAAAAGTCCCAAGTACTGTCCGAATGTTTTATAAGGACTTCTGCTGCAGTTTAAGTTTACAAGTCCAGTTGCAAAAGGGAGAAGTACTGATCACAAGAACCACCAACATCCCAATGACATGTGTCCTTGTTTTTGCAGACCTTATCAGAAAGTGAAGACAGTCCATACAGTCCAGATGCTTCCTGGCTTCATTCTAAATTCAGCAGAGGTACTGCCACTTTTGTAATTGTATTCTTGAAATAGTATCATTAAGGCTCAGCACTAGAAAATGAAGCTTGAGAAACTTACCTAGCAAACAGCTGGACTTGTTTAAACATCTCTGCAGGAGCAATGTGGATAAATCATCTGCAGAGCTATTTTGCTTTACTGCCTTTTTAAATTCTGATTCTTGGAAATGTATTTATTTTTTAATGTATCAAGTGATTTTTTTTCTGCTCTTACTCCAGGCCCTTATTGTAGGTTTGGGGCATTATGCATTTTGTAACTGTTGTGGACAGGTTTTTTCTCTGAACATAGCATCTTTGATTTGAAACATGTGAATGTGAACTGTCCTTTTATTTCTGCTTGTTAAGAAATAGTCAACAATGTGCCCTGGAGCTTGTGTTCTCACTGCCACTTGCCTTGTCAGTGCAGTGCTGATGAGCAACGTTCTCTGCACTAAGCAAAGGCAGCTTCCTTCTGACTTCTTTTCCCTTCACTAGAGGTCAGTTAACTTACCTGCTTCCTCCACTGGCTTTTTGATGTGGTCTTGCTTATTGAACAAATATCAGGATTCATACCTGGAAGTTATCTGTCAGAGTTTATGTTCTAGGTGTTTATATAATTAAAAATATTTCTAATTTATTATATGCTTGAAAAGCACCTACAACAGATGATCTTTGTATTTCATACGTGATTTTTCTGGATGTTTATTCTCAGTTTAGTAAATTTGTGGACTTTTATATTTTGAAGAAAAGTCATTTGCACTCAGGATGTTTTTCCCGCTTTCGTATGCTGGAGAAATCTGACCAAACAAATCTTTCTCTGGCTTCCTGTTACTTCATTAATTACAAACTTCAGCTTCTTTCACATTTTGTTCTTGATTTCTTGTTTTGGTCCTCACTGTCTGCCTTTTTTTTTCTCAGAATCAAATGTATTCTGTCATATGAAAGACTGAAATCTAGATGTGTACTCTTAAAAGATCCTTAAAAGACCTTGCTTATATAGTTCTTAATTTTTGATAGTAGTACCTGCCACTAAGAAAAATGTGGAGGTTTAATTATTGATATGACTTAAAATGGAAAATGTTTCACCACTATACTTTGCTATAGCAAAATTCTGGGTTGTTGGTTTTTTTTTTGGAGGAAGAATTTTACAGGAATCTTAAGAATTGCTTTAGAAAAAGATAGGCCACTAGATGGAGTACGAGTATCAACCAGTTTGTATTAGCCTGAAATAATCCATACTGTAAACACTGTAGCTCTAAAAAGCCTTACTATCTTTCAGACAGGAGCTTGACAGTGTTAACTATATAAATATATATATAAAAAATAAATATTTATTTCTCAGCAGGTGCTGACAATAGTCCACCAAAACATTCAGTCAATAGTGAAAGCCATTCATCTAAAAGGAGGAATCGACACTCCAAATCAAAAGTATCAAATGGAATTGGCAAGAAATAAGAATGATCTCTAAGGACATCCTACTGTGTGACCAGACATGACAAAGAAGATCAGACCTGGCTCTGAATTACCAAATGGAAGATCGATTTTTAAATTAAAGTTTAAAAAAGGAGGTGTTGAAGAAAAGGGTGATGAAGATGGAGCCACCAGTGTAGTGCTGATCATTGCCTGATGACACTTGCCATTCACTGATGTAAATCTAGTTTCTTCAGCATGTGGCACCAAAAGCTCATGAAGGGTATACTGGAAAAAAATGTAGTTTTGTCATAGCAGGTACACCCTGTTTTGTGTTCAGGTGTTGCAAGTGCATTTTAAATATCTTAGTTGAGGACTTAAGCCCAAAGTTTAGTAAACTGATAGTCAGTTGGCATAGTTGATTGGATTTTTTTTTGTTTGGTTTGGTTTACTCTGTTTATTGTTTTCTAGAAGAGTTGCAACCCTTTGACTAAAAGCAACTCTTCCCTTCTTTCTCAGTCTCACAACACAACTTTTCCATACAACTGTTAGTAAGTATTTAAAAAATTCATATTGCTTGCTTTTACTTAAAGGCTCTTTAAGCCTTGTGTCAAGGTTTTACCAGCAAGGAAATGGGTCCAGGTTTCTTATAAAGGATGTGAAATTGATCTTCAAACATAGGGGGTTTTTTGTTCTACATTGTCCTTCTGCTTGATTCATACACATTCAATTGTTAAAAGTTTTTAAAATACATAGATAAAAATCTGCTTCATAGTAGAGGGCAATGCCTCCTGTCCTCAGAGATAGAGGTCACATTATTTCATTGCTTTTCCTCCTTTATTGCAGTATGTTTTGCATTTTCAAATGTAAATATGTCTTTTTTTCATCTGTGCCACATTGTGTACAGTGTTTCTTCCTACTCCCTTCTAATTTGCCTCCATCTGAGCTGGACCCAGAAATCCTATTGTCTTCAGACTGATATCAGAAACTGCTTTGAAGGCTCAGATGCCCTACTGAGCTTGGTGATAAGGAGTTTTTTGCTGAAGCTGAGTTGCTTACCATCTCCATAAACATAATTATTTGTGAAGACTTGCTGTAGTCTGAGAGGCAGCATGATGTTACTGTGATATACCCCATTGCTTTGGTATTTCCTATCATACATCAGATACTCAACAGCAAAGTCGTTTTTTCTTGCAGGTTTTTTTTTGAGAGGGGTGATTTACTTTTTGTCTGGGTGTAGTTTTGGGTTTTTTAATGTATTAATTGTGACATCTAGCAAAGTGGATAATTCTCTAGGAGTGAATGTAATGATTAACTCAAGAGGTAAGCAATCATGAGCAATCAGTTCCTGTATTAAATTATCAAAATGTTTTTGTGCCAATTAAATTTTGGGATTCAAGGCATTCAGAGGGGTAGATAGCTTAAGTGAGGATAAGTAATACCATTAGTTACTTAGTCTTTATGAGAAAATGGGATTTCCTTTTTCTGTGACTAATGTTACTGTGATTTGCCACAGGCTAAGTACTAAAAAAAAATGCAGCAGAGACTTTATACAAGTGTATGATACTGTAAATAGAAGAAAGTATCCTGTGTAATCCATCAATTCCTATGTGCCACAGATTATCGATGTTTTCGATGCACTTAAGTGTTGCTGCTGAGCTCCTCAGAAGCCTTTCATTTCCTACCCTGCTTTTCAATCAAACATGAAGTGTACAACTTGGAAAGTAACATACTAGAGGCTGCTATATCATCACTGTTGCAGTGACATTTAATGTTACATGAGAAAAAATGTTAGGAAGACTTTCAGGCTCTCCTACAACTACTTGGTTTTCATTCATACTATAGCAATTCCATATATTGCCTTCCTATTTGAAATGTACTACATATTGATGAATGTAATTGTAGATTTCTTTGGATACTGAGACTTGTTACTTTTTTTATTTCCTTGGTTAATAACTCAGTCTGTGTAAGACTGAAGAATGGCATTGTAAATTTTCTATTGATTCAATACCAAAGCAAGAGATTTGAAGTCTAATGGTGTAGGTATTTTAAGTACTGCGGTTTTCAAAGGTGAGAGCCTGTTTTGTACTTGCAAGCTGTATGCACACCAACTATGTATACAAAGCTTACATGTGTAAGCAGATGCTGAAGTGCAACATCTACTTGCCTGTGGGGACAAGCACACATTTTGTAAATGCAGACTTGGTGCTCGCATTGCTGAACTGCACCCTAAAAACATTGGAAGGAGAAATGTTGAAGTGTCATCTTGTTGGAAGCTGACTTCTGTATATTATTACAACAGCTTGGCCTTGAAGAAATGTTGTTTGACAACACCTTTAAATAATTTCCAATTAAGTCTTTTTACTTTAAATTTTTGTGTTTGATTGGGTTTTTTTGGTTGTTGTGTGATCTTTGGTTTGTGGGGGTTTGGGATGGTGTTGGTTTGGGGGAGTCTTTTGTTTATTTTGTGGGTTTGAGGGTTTTTTGTTTGTGTTGGTTTTTTTCTTTTTTTACTTTAAAAGAGAGATGGCTAGGGAGAGGGGGAAACTTGAGTAAACTGTTCAAGTGCTGCTTGGAAAATGGCACCTTGTCTCCTCTATCAGCGGTTCTGGCTGGAATTTACACGTGTTCTCACAAGCCCTCCACTGACTGACAACTGTATTTTCAGCCCATCATTTTGAATGTGAGCTTTGCACTGGAAGGCATTGGAAAGGTGCTTTTGATCACTGCTACAGAATTAGTGATCTTGATTTTATCAATTACTGTGCTATTGCTGAATCCTGTATGTGTGTAACACCTATAATGACAAATCACTGAGCTGTTTAGCAACAAGCATCTATGTGTGAGTTCTGCTGCTTGAACAGTGTTTTGTAACAGTCACACATGCACTGTCCTGTTTTTACCTACTTGTTCTGTCACAGCCTCTCATTCCTACTTTCCTGCTTCTGATGTTCTTTCCTTTCTCTGTCCTCTAGTGATCTCCCCTGCTGGTATGGAGAGATCAGAATTGGCCCTCCAGAGGCTGTCCATCAACGTCAGTCATTGAAGGGAGGCTAATTCGAGGCAGTGTGGTGTAAGCAGAGGGTAGTGGCAGGAACTTTAAGTAGTGGATTAAATAAAAATAGAGAGTTTTAAAATGCAGGTATACAATGAACCAGAGCTTGTGTTGAGTACTGAATTCCAGTATTAAAGTTGCTGCATAAGCCATACACTGCATCTAATTAAATATTTGGAGTGTGGTTTCAACCAATTATTTCGTTACTCTTCTGTGAAGATCATCACTTGATGTTCCAGCTGTTAAAACTTTATTATTTTTTTTACTTTGTTATCACGAAAGGATGCAGATGTTACCACATATTTAATAGTTTTTGAATAGAGTTGCTCTGTATTGATTGCAAAGTATTGTATTTTGCAATAATTGAGTAAATCAACCCGTATCACCAGTATGTGTGTTTGTCTGTACCTGTAAGGCATAGGAAATGATTACATACTGCCTTTAGAAGCTATTGTGTTTTATTCCAAGTAAATGAATTTTGACAAACACAGTGGTTCCTGAGAGCCTGAGCACTCTAAGGGTTCGCTGTAATTTGTTATTTTGGAGCAGCAGATCTGATAATTTGAACAGTTACATTATGCCTTACGGAGCTTTCCTAGTGTACAGGATAAATTCTTGTCTTAATTATTCTTTTTGGATTAATTTGGTATTGGATAGGAGAGCTGAGTTGCAAGATGGTCTCATGACAGACCTTCAAAGAAGAAATGAGACCTCCTGTACAAGGCTGTCAGCAAGTAAACAGCCAATGTAAAGGTGCCATTGAGTGTCTAGAAACACTTTGCTTTGGCTTCCACTGCTGACAGAGTTCCCACAGCAGCCATTCCCAGTTTGTTATACCTAAAACGTATTGTGAGCTGTTGATTGCTCCTCAGAGCTAGATGTCTAGTTTGTAAACCAGCATGGCTTTCCATTTCTCAGTTCCTTCTCTGAGCAGAAATTGAATACTGGGACTTTCTGATGTGCTGGGAAGGGCTTTTCTTAAACATTACTTATCTTTTTGAATACTTGTTTATAGAGAGCCCATAAATTCTGAGGTTGTAGTAAAATTAGGAATAGACAGAACTTAAGCTTGTTCATAATCTGGGAAGAACAGCTAGGAGTCAAGTGTTTGGTTTGTAAACCTCTTCTGAAGGGTGGGAAAATACCTGATTAAACAATTTTTAAGAGCCACCTCTCTCAGAATACTGCTTACTACATTGGAGAAGGGGTTTTTTTAGTCTTTAATTAATCTTTAATTCTTCATTAAAGCATTAAAAATACTGGGGGAAAAATGGAACAATGGAAGAAACTTTATTTAAGAAGCAACACTTGAAAAATGTGCTCCTTTATAAGCATGGAGCTCTACTACATTTGAAGGATCAATCTTTATTGGTCTTGGTAGTTGCTGTTGAGGGTGGAGCTAAATCAGGAATGTCAGGATAGGGTCAGATGGGCCAGGTGGCTTCATTTGTGCTCAGTCACCCTGTGGCACAACTTGGACACTGGTAAGATCATATGATTTGGCACAGACTGGAAGCTGTAGCCGAAAGCTGGCATGATAATTGAAATATGTATTAGTGTCCATGCCTACTTTTGTGTCTGAGCGCTCACATTCAGCTATGTCCTGTTAACATAGGCACGGGCCTAAGCACTACTCTCCTGTGCCACCTGTTCCCTCTGGTATTTGCTGGAGCACTCTGAGGAATACACAATTAGGTTTAACCAGAGGTTTCTGAGCTGATTTTAGACCTTGTATGTTCAAAATACCTCCTGCAGTACTCTGGCTCCATCTCCCTGCAGGTGTGATCTGCCTTGTTATCTACACCACATAGTTTTGTTCTCTGGAGCCATGGCAGGGTCTAGTCCTAATTCAGCAAATTAAGGTAGTTCCTTAAAGGTGCAATTTCCCAGTTAAGCAGGAATGTGTTTTGGACAAACACCCTGCCCACATTACTCTCTCTGCTTTTGCTATTGCATGGCTGGTCAGGAATTGGGGACATACATATTACTCAAAGAAAGCAGGACTAGAAAACCCCAAGATCTTCATACAGTGGGCTGAAAAGCACAAGGAAAACCAGACTCCTGACTTATGCCCAGCAGGGTACATGGTCTGTTATCTTTATGCCTGCTCACTTATCTGTCAGTGCTGTGGCTGCAGGTGCACCTCATGTGCCTTCCCCTGTGCTGGTTTCGTGTGTCGAAGCCCCCCTGAAGCCAGCTGATAGTCAAGCTCTGCTACTTCCAGCTTTTTTTGCACTAAGTGATACCCCTTTCAGACTTCTCAGCACAGCTGGGGCCAGAGGCCTTACCATTGACAGTGTGAAGGTAGAGAGTAGGCTTTCAGGCTTGCTCACATTTTGTATTGTACCAATCAAGCCAGTAGCCTGCCTGTATGTGAGTTTTCTGTGCATAAATCCCAAGGCTGGCTCTAGAAACTCAGTTTGGATCTGGAGAAAGTACTTTCTTTTGTTTGTTCATTTGTTTGTTCTGGAGGATTCTAGATCTGTTGTTGCTTTTGGCAATAGCATTTTGCTATCCTTCTCAAGAACATCACGAAGAGTGGATCGTGCAAAAGTCTTCTGTTGTATGTTTTCCACCTCTGTTCACTTTGGACAGCTGCTTAGCAAAATTTATCAAAGATGATTAATCTCTAAAGATGAGACCAAGTCATGATTATTTCAAAGGACTTTGGAAATTTGGGGTATCAATTTTTATTTCCAGCTCCTTCTTATGTCTTTAATTTGGACTGTATCTTCTTCTGTTTCCATCTCCTAGTGAAAGACCAGAATTGGTCTCTCATGCTTGGGTTTTGTTTCTCTCACAAAGGAGCAGTCTTGCCCTCAATAGTCTAAATTACATTATAGTAAGACCAAGTGAGTTTTTACTTCAATGTAGAAAAAAAAAAAGCAAGTGTGGGAAAGAATGTAAATTATAAACATTGAATTCCTATAATCAGCAACAATGTGCCAGACTATACTAAGGATACACATGGGTTCAATTTTCATCATTTTTGAGGATCTCAGTTTTCAGATGATCATGAAATAACTGGATGGCTTATTTTATGTTTTTAGAGTAGGGGAATTTACGGCAGCAGCATTCCTATGGCTGTGATCCAAAGTATGTTCTACAACTGCTGTGCCCTCCAGTTCAGTATTTCAGTGGTTCTTGCTCAAAAAAAAAAAAATGCATAAAATACTTGTGTGTGTTTGTATATATACATATAAATCTACCAGATGACTTTTCTCATCAAAATGCTCAGAGCCTGGTTCAGTACAGTCTCTGTGACAATGACTACAGTGTGCCTGAACATTTGGAAGCATCCAAGTCTGTCTGTACCCCTGGAAGGTCCGAGAGGAGTAGGCATTAATCTCAGTTGCAGCCCCTAGGTGATGCTGTAACACAAACACACAGAGAACGTGACCTGGATTTTCAAATGTTGCTTCTAATTTTGGGCTACTGGCTTTAGCCACCCTGGCTCAGTTTTAAAGATTTCATAACTCCCATTGACTTTAATTACATGTGCCATGCACACAGTCCTGCAAAGTGCCCGTGTTGTCAAACTTGCTACAGAACAACCAGAGCAAAGTAAAATGAAATGAGTGGCTTTGAGAAGACTTTTAATTAAAGTGTTAAATGATAGCTCTAGTCTTTGGAGAGCAAGAGCAAGAGACTTCTATTCTGGTTTCCACCATACACAGACTACCAGTTTCTTTTCTGAGTACCTTCTGCATTTGAAGGGAGCACTACCCTCTCCAGAGGATCTTTGGGATGAAGCTCTGGGCAGGGTTCTTCTGGCTTTCCTCCTATTTCCACTGGCGTTTGTGTAAGGCACTGGGGTGGGACAGGGTGACTGCTGTTTGAAAAGGTGGCGTGGTTTTTGGTCCGGGGAACCCAGCTTGACAAGGGCATGATCTCCAGTGCTGCCCATTCCCTTGAGTTTCTGGCTGTAGCCATAAAGTTGTGAGTTTGTCTTCTTGCTTGGATGAGCCTGTCCCTCATCCCCACCAATTTCCTTGGGACAGTGAGCCACTGTGTGCAGATTGTTATTGCTTCATGTCTTTATGTGGCTCAGAGTTTTGGATGGCTCAGAGTATATACCAGCAAGTATTCAGAACTTCATACTATCTGCAAAGAATTCCCATTTTTCCATGAAGTGTCATTTTTTCTAAAGATTTGGAAAATCCTTCTAGTCACAAACCTCAAGAGGGCACCTGACTTGTACCAATTACTATGACTTCTATCTGTTAACACTGAGATGGCTATTGGCTATGGGGGAAAAAAAATCATTCAACTTATATGATCATCTGGAAGAAGAAATTGCAGCCCTAATTCCTTGTAGGAGGAAACATTGTCCTTGCTGTTCTCAGCGTGGTTCTGCATAGGGTAGCCGCTACTAATATAAATAAGCCTGTATTGGATTTGTTGTAGCCTGACTTCAGTACTTAATGAAGAGGAGAAAGAATACAGTGAAAAATATTGCTAAGAGTCATATATTTCCATTAATCAAATAAATAACCTGGAAGAAAACCAAGACCTTTTATTAAATTAGCTGAGATATTTAGGATTGGGGTTTTTTTCTTATTTATGTGCTGTAAGGGTTGTAGGTGATGCAAAATGATGCTTACAACTTTTAAAATATTGTTATTTCTTTCCGTTTGCTGACTTCACTGTATTTGGCTCCTATATCCAAATCTATGCATTCCATTTGCCCACATTTAAAATGCATCTGGAATAGCAGGACAGAGGTTGGGGTGGAGAAACCGGACAGAGCTAAATTGCAATTTCCTGGTGACATGTTCTCTAAACATCCCAAAATATCTCTCAGGGTGAAAGGTTACACCCATTAACTTCAGGTTTCAGCAGCACATGCCATTCATTCAGTCCCTGTGCTTCTCACAGCGATGGTAACATGATTACCAGTAATGATCTTTCATGCTGTAGAGTTTTTTTCTCATACCACTTCCATGTTGAAGGAATTTCTTTGAAACAATGCATAGGACATTGCAAACTTGATGGGGGGAGTGGCCAGTAAGTTCATGTTAAAGAATAGAAATAGAAATGGGAACAAAGGGTAAGTCACTTGTCTACATTTCCTCAGGAAGGTGAAGACAAAGAGAAGAGTAAAATCCCAGACCTTTGGTTCCCATGCTGTGGCCAGAAAATTACCATGGGGCTTGCTAAAAACGGGCTTCTACAATAAATCCAAGAATGTTATCCACATCTCTTAGTCCTTAGAAATGAAAATCTAATGCAAGATGGAATAGGAGCAAGGTGATACCCCTCTCCATTTTTATATTCTGATCTTCATTTCATTTTGTTTTGCTGGCTTCCTTCAATTTACCTACCTTTTCTGATGAGCTTTCATGACCAATACCTTGGCTGTTCATTTAAAATTAGGGTTTGCTAAAGGTGGATCAACACACATAGGGCAAAGTAGGAGATCTTGGATACAAACTGGGAGAACCCATTGAGAGCAGCACTGTGGAGGAGGACTTGAGAGTTGTGGTGGGTGTAAAACTGGACGTGACCCAGCAATGTGTGCTCAAAGCCCAGAAAGCAATTGTGTCCTGGGCTGCATCCAAAATAGCATGGGGAGCAGGGCGAGGGAGGGGATTCTGCCCCTCTACTCTGCTCTGGTGAAACCCCATCTGGAGTTCTGCGTACAGTTCTGGGGTCCTCAGCACAAGAAAGACATGGACATGTTAAAGTGGGTCCAGAGAAGAGAAGGCTTCAGGGAGACCTTGTAGCAGCCTTCTGGTACCTGAAGGGGGCCTATAAAAAAGAGGGAGAGCAACTTTTTACATGGGAAGATAGAGATAGGACAAGGGGGATTAGTTTTAAACTAAAAGAGTGGAGGTTTAGACTAGATGTTAGGAAGAAATTCTTTACTGTGAGGGTGGTGAGGTACTGGAACAGGTTGCCCAGAGAAGCTGTGGATGCCTCATCCCTGGAAGTGTTCAAAGCCAGGCTGGATGGGGCCCGGAACAACCTGGTCTAGTGCAAGGTGTCCCTGCCCACGGCAGGGAGGTTGGAATTGGGTATTCTTTAAGGTCCCTTCCAACCCAAGCTCTTCTGTGATTCTATGATCTTTAGATCTCCAAGGTGTGCAGGGGCACCGTGGTTCTGAATCAAACTACTGACTCTCTGCTTTTCCTGTTAGCACTTAGAGTCCAATACATTTGACTTTCCAAGTGATGAAACAGGCAGGCTGTTTGCTGCTTCACAATACACAAATTCTGGTGATCTGGTTGAACCTGGCCTGCAGAAAGTACAGTAGCCAGAGGTTGTGAGTGGGGTTCTCGTTCTGTGTTTGAGTTGGAACTGATTTCAAAGGGAAATCTTAGTACTTTGGAAGACTGTTCCCCCCTGTACATGAAAAAAATAGCAGCTGGAATGTTCTGAAAAAAATAACAAGACAAAGAGTGTGTGGATTTCATGGGCTTCTTTGGGCACATGCAGGTGCTGTACCCATTCTCCCTCCAGAGCTGCACTCTCTACTGAGATGCTCTACATCTGTCTTGGAGTGTGAGGTTATTTTGGACCTTTTGCTTCTGTCAGGTGTATCCATTTCTCATGAGCCTAAATCAGTTTTTTCTCTCAGCTTGCTGCCAGATTGTCCTTATTGGGGGCCTCTACAATCACCTCTTGCCTCTTGCTTATTTGACCACCTAAACCCTAGCAAGTTTCCAGAGGACCTTTCTGAGAAAAGGTGCTGTGGTACAGCTGATAGCACACTCCTTCTGGGTCTCTTTCAAGAGCCAGCCTTTCAAATTTCACTCTCCTTAGCTTGGTTATGGGGATGGCTATGAATAATTCTTGTATGCTGCTTGCTGTTAAAACTGATATGGGCCATGACTCCCTGCCAAATAACCACAGTGTTTCCAAGCAACTGCTGACTCGGAAATACATGGCTATAGATCACTTGGAGTACCAAGCACTGAAACATCATTTGTCTCTCTGAAGACCTTGATGTCTTCAGACAAGGAAGGGGGGGTCCAAAGTTGGGATGAGGTAGGAGTCTGACTACCACTTGTTTTCTTGGATGGACAACTCCAGAGAAACCTGTTTCCTGCATTTGTGTGCCCAGGCATGCATTGCCTTCCTGCATGAAGAAACTGTAATTTGTAGAAGTGAATGATTTGGTAAAGTCCTGCCACTAATACCAGGACCTTAAGGCCCTCTTGGTTTTGCATTTACTGTAATTGCAGAGTGAGCTGACCTTCTTTGCATCAGGCAGCTTTCCCTGTTTTGTTATAGCAAGAATTCAGGAGAAGATGACCCAAGTGTCTTTGTACCAGGTTAAAAACTTTCAGTTTCTGGTTTTTAAATACTGTTCTTGAACCTGTCCAGATCCTGATGTTTGCTTGCATCAGCCATACTCTTCTCCCTTGACACATCAGAGATCTTTCCTCAAGAACTAATTTCTTTTTGAACTTGGTAAGAGGATAACAGCCATTTTAAAGTGAAAATAAAAAGGAACTAAAATACAACCTTTGCTTCTGAGCTGGGTTCCCGGCTTATCTCTATCCTTCCACCTAATGTGGTCCCACAAGGGTTCAGCTTTCAGGGGGTGACAGAGGTGTTCTGGTGACAGTCTGGTTCAGCCTCTGTTCTGCTCCTCTAACAATTGCTTTTCACTCCTCTCCCTCAGCAACCATATCACTTTCCCTCATGCAGCAGCCAGCCTCTCCCAGCAGCAGGGATGCTTGGATTCATCTCCACTTAAGACAACTGACAGAAGAGCCTTAATTAGGTGCAGTCCCCATAGGCTTCCTTGTTGGTCAATAATATTCCATAGGCACCTTTGAAGAGCAAGGGAGGTTGTAGATGATTTAATCATCCTCTGGACTTGCAGGTGACCTCTGAAGGAGTCTCCACTGCTGGTAGCAGGTGTGTAGGTACGCCAGCCTTCACATTCCATCACCTCCTGGAAGCACCCAAATTACAAGGGATGAGTCCAGGCCCATGATCCCGTTGCTCCATTGATTTGAGCCATCCATCTCTTTTCCCCATTGTTCCTCAAACCATGATGCAGTTTTCCAAATGCAGAAATAATACTGTATTTCAGCAATGGGTAATTCCATCTGATGGGATGGGAATTGCGTATCACCCCTCTTCCCGATGGTGTGCTTTTAGGATGCTGCTTATACTCTGAGCCCATTACAGCATAAAAAAGGAAACTAAGGATTCTGTGCTGGAATGAACATGACATTCACCTGCTTTCTTACAGGACCTGCTAAATTTGAGGCTGTATTGCTACTAGTGTGATAAGCAATATTCAGCATGGCAAAAGATAAGAAACAAACCTTTCTTTCTACTTTCAACTCTCCCAAGCTGTAACTCATCTTCTCCAGCATCCTTCTTTAGAAGCTGCAGCTATTAGAAGAGGGTTAAACAAGCTCACTAGGAAGCAGAACACTTTATGATAGCTAAAGAGGATTAACGCATGCATAATCCCCTTACAAAGCCACTTGCCTTGCAACTCCAGTGTGTAAAAATAAAAAAAGGATTGGATCAGTGTTATTTTTCTTATATCTAATTCAAGAGCAATAGAGCACATTAAGTAATTAAAATGTTCACCTGTAAGGTGCTTAAAAGCAAGGCTGCTGGCAGATATATAATTAGCTCCAGTGAGCTGCTTGCTTGTTTACTTCCATTAGTTTACCTGGCGTGGGGTGTTTGGGCTTGGAGCTTTATTTAGAAAACATTTATTATTGCATAAAGTAATGCAGCGGATAGGCAGGGACCAAAGATAGAAAAACAGAAATTAGATAATTTACTGAGCCAACATACATGTTAATATAGGATATTTCAGGTCCTCCTTGTTATGCCATCTTCAGTTACTGGCAATTTATCTTTTGTCAGAACTACAGTTCTTATTAGGTCGGGTAAAATCATCCCAAACGTTAATATTTTTCTTGTGTTATTTTTCTTCCTCAGAGAAGCCAGTCTGCTCTGCCTGTCTCTGTACATGACATACTAAGCAGTGGGCTTTCAACTTTCTTTAATGGAAGGATGACTTAGAAAGATGCAGAGCTGTGCATTCCTAGACCATGTCAGCATTCTGAAAACAAGGAACGTATCAGGACTACTGTCTGTACCATTTTCTTTTCATGGATGCATGTGAAGGGGTGAAGAGCAGGATTTTTACCTGGTTTCCCATGTCACTTCTGCCAGACCCCTGACTGCCCAAAAGCCAGGGGCTGCAGGTTGATAGACCACGGCACGACAGACAGCCAGAGACCTGAGTGGATGGAAAGGGAGAGGAGAGGATGGCAGGCTGCTGTTAACAGCTCCCTTCCCACAAGCTGTAGTATCACTGCCCATGGGTCAGGACCAGTCATTTGACATGGTTTTTATAAAGTGTCTTGAAAAAATCTGGCAGCACTTGGAAAAGGATCCTTGGGAGTGATTTGCAGTTATTTATTGTCTGTCTTTGTGAGCGGGTGTCTCTGCAGAAGAGCCCACAAATGGTTAGTGTTTGTGATCTGAATAAGACATATGGGAGGCTGGAAGACAATGACTGACACTGGGGAGGAGGGAGAAATATTATCATACTGATGTTGTGTGAGCGCTGTAGAGGAAGTCAGCCTTTAAAGTGTGAAACCTCCAGCACTGGAAAAGATAAGCAGTGCCTACGGAAATCAGCTTGTGGGATCTGTTTCTCTTGCTAAGCTGCCTTTGAAGATTGGAGGGGGTTTTGCTTTCAGTACCTCCAGGGAAGTTTTCCCTCCTTTCTAGTCTTGCCATTGATCTGAGCTACACCCCCAGATCTGTAGGTGTCTGTACTGCTGTGGCAGGCTATGATAAAGCCCAGTGGTTTTTTGAACAGTATAAATTATTGTACCTCACCTCCCTGTAGGTCTCAAGTTCAATGGCCACAGGAGACTGAGCCTGTCAGCAAATGAGCCCTTCATGGCTTCTGCTTTCTTAGTAAAATGTTGGTTTCATGGCTCCTGACAGTGCATTTTGATATAAAAATCATGTGTGCAAGTTGACTCTTGCCCCTCCCTTTGTCTTTTTCCTGTGGAAAACTTTGCTTTCCTATATTTACCCTCTTGCTTAGGGATCAAGGACTAAACACGTGCCTGTCAGCTCCCCAGCTGAGTCCAGGGCTCCACTTTCCCTCTAGGGACTGCATGTAGTTTAAGAAACTAGTTGATGTTCAAGTGGCCTTGAAGAGACTAAAAACCTGGAGAAGCTCCTCCATAACAGAATCACAGAATCACAGAATATTCTGAGTTGGAAGGGACTCACAAGGATCATCAAGTCAAACTCTCAAGTGAATCGCATCCTGTTTCGGCCTTTCCACCTGTCAGCAAGCTGGAACCAAATGTGGACAGCTGATGACGTAGGACAAGGCCACCAAAGCTGGGGGAGTTTTACCAAAGGTGGATCCATCCATCCACCTATCCATCCATCCATCCAAGCATCAAAGTGAATTCTAGGTCCAAGTTAATCAGGTTACCTATTTACACCCACAGTTTACTAGCTTTGATTCAAAGGATGTGCTAGAAAATGTACTGCCCTGAAGATGTTCTCTTTTAAACCTGTTTCTCACTGGGAGTATGCTGCTTAATGGCCCTTGTGGCACTTGACTGATACCACAGGTCAATGCCTCCGGCAACATCAGACTTACCAGCTCCCCCAGCCTACAGCCCCATAAACACCTGTTCCTTGTAGAGCAGCTGCTGCCTTCCTGAGTGGGCCCAGCCAGAATGGACGAGACAGCCATGCCAGGAAAGCTTGGGATTTCTCTTCCTGCACTGCTCTGGAGCTTGCACACCACCAGCACTGCAGGATGCCACAGCCCAGCTGCTGCTCCCGCTCTCAGCTGGCAGCCAGGCATGTGTACAGACCCTTGAAACTCAACTCAGGCAACACGCACAGAGGTGGAAAGAGGACAAATCCCACATAAAAGGTTTTCTCCCTCTTTTCTATCCCTGAATCTTTCCTCTGGCAGCCTGTCTTTGACTTATAGTGAGTCCACATGAGCTAATCAGTCCTCACAGTGTGTCCTGAGTATCTCCAGCTGTTCCTTGACAAATGGTGAAGGAGGTAGCAGAACTTGAACCTCATCAAAGAGACACCTGGTCTCCCCCAGGTTTCCCCATGAGGGCACGGAGGCAGCCAATGGCATGCTCAGCCACTGTCACATGCAGACATGTTCTCTCCAGCCTGGCACATGGAGCTCCACATCAGCAATGGGGAGTCTGACCAGGGAGCCCCAAACCAGCCTTGAGTTATTCTCCAGGCCTGATGAGAGGCTGCAGGAGTGAAACAGGGTCTTGTTGATCAAGCAACAGAGCCAGCTACCTCAGGGATGGGCAGAGTGCTAAGAGCGCCCAAGAGCAGAGTGCTAAGAGCAGCCCAAGAGGATACCAGCTCCATCAGAAACGCCTATGGGAACAATTGGGTCAGAGCAGGAACTTGAAGCCACGTCTCCAGATGAGAAACTACAGACCCTGAGAGACTTACTTGGAAATGGGACAAAAGGTAGCAATTGTGTTTGTTTGCCTCACCCTCTGACTTCACCCTTCCTGTTTCAGATGGGTCACCTTCACCTGATGTTCAGACAATATTTTCAGATTTCATGGAACCATGATGAAGTCTGGAGAAGTAAGAGCACAGAGGCTTTCCCTGGTAGGTTTGCAAATGCATTTGGGCTTGGATTCAATGGGGTGGAAAAAATCTTCAACTGTATTTCTTTCCCCTGGTCCTGGAGTATGGTGTTTCCTTTACAAATCTTTCAGGTGGCTGCTAGCAGGTTGCAGTGGACCAGTACAGGAGTGCACAGGGCTGTGACTGGAGAAATCTGATGTGGGGTTTTCCATTGAAGCTAAATCTCTTCCTCCCCAGCAGGATTAAAGTTAACTCAGCTGTGCAAACTAATTTATATTCAGCCACACATGGCTATAAATGGTACTTTTTGTTCCTGAAAAATATGAACATAGTATTTGCTCTGAAAATTCACCATTTCTCATGAAAAAACTTCCCCCTTGCCATTTGTCTCCAAGATGTTGAATTTTACTTGGCAGATGGACAGTGCAGGAGGATGGCCAGGCTGCGTGGGAAAGAGTGAGTGCCTGGGATATGGGGCATCCTCTTTTCTTCCAAACTCTTGTGCAAGTTTTACTCATTTAATATGGTGAAATGCAAATGGGGGAAAAAAAATGTGTTCTTCCAAACTATCGAAGACAAATGAAAGACATCCTCCAGTAAGAGGATGGACAGAATAATGGGTGATAGAAAACTTGTTTCATGTTATTTTCCAGTTTGGAGATTGGATTTAAATAAGGGAGCTGTCAGGACTCAGAGCTGTTATTCAGAGGCATAGTGTATTTTTTCAGCTGGCCTTTCTGTACTGCTGGGTCTTTACTCTGGATGTAATGACCTGGCCCACAGACTTTCCTAACTAACTGGAAGGAAGTGCCCACATTCACTCCACTGCTGGTTATTACCAAAGATCATCCATCATGACCAGTATATCACAGAACTCATTATATAATTTTTGATAGCCTTAAGAGAGTCGTATCAAATACATCTCTCAATTACTCAGGCAATTTTGCCAGTGCACAACAGAGCTAGTTGGAATGGGTCTGTCTCAGTCTGGAAGTTACTCAATGCAGTGTTTCTCAAGGATTTGAAAATTTAATTTTTAAAAGCTTCCCACTCCAAAATCAGCAGGCTCTGGCACCCTCTTTTTTTATTTTTCTGGAATTATCATCTCTATCCTGTAAAAACTATAACATTATCTTCATAATGTCAGTCAGACAAACCCAACCCGTCTAAGAAATTTCTGCTTGATCTTGGGAAATAATGAAAAAACTCCCCACATGAATATATTATGTTGCAGTGTCAGAAAATACATATATGTAGGTGTGTGTTCATATATATATGAACAATTGCATATCATTTCCCTTGCTCTGTGAGCTGGGAAAACAATGAAGAAAATTATTAGATAATATTATGCTGTTGGCCACAGAGCTGTTGCTCTCAGCACAGAAGAGCTGACTGTACGTTCTGCCTGTTCCCAAACCCGTCACAATAACCACAGGCACAGAACTGAGGAGCACAGGAGAAATGGAAAAGCTATTCAAGAAGCTGGCAGTTGACAACAGGATCTTGAAAAATTATTTCCTTGGATTCAACTAAATTTCTTCTTCCCCCTTTCCAGACAGGGCTCTGCTAGGAGACAGCTTGGTTCACTGTGGTTGAACCAGCTGTTGAAATCCCAGCCAACTCCTGAGTGAGCGAAAAACTAATCAGAAGCTGCCTTCAGCAAGCTTTGCTTTCCCAAGCACCGCCACCTCCTCACTCAGGCGCTGTGCTGCCTGTCACCAAGTCAACAGGCATCTTATTCCTCCTTGGCTCTTGAGCAGGAGCCTCTGTCTCCCGGCCCCCTGCTATGCCCTGACTGCCAGGCACCCCGCCCCTCCCTGCCCCCCCATTCGGTCCCCTCAAGCCATCTACAGCAGTGACAAGTTTCTTATGCTCTCATGGTTTGCCCACTAGATTTCTGCTAGCACTGTTGATCTAAGACCAGGAGTACTTGCAGCCCTGACTAACAGTACATCTTTGACCAAGGGGACAGGAGGCAGAGCCACCTGCTCCACACTTTGGTTTGATGATGGGCCGTGAATGGCCTGGACAAGGAGGTGGTGGTGCTCAGGGAAGCAGAGCTTACTGAAGGCAGTTTCTGATTAGTTTATAGCTCATTCCAGAGTTGGCTGGGATTTCAACGGTAGGGTACAAATCCTATTCAGAAGACCTCAATTCTGTCTGTTCCTTCACCTTAGTGTTAAATGCGTCTGTGCACCTTGAAGACCAGAGGCTGGATTCAAAGGCTGGGGCAGAATTCAAGCTCTGGAAGTACAGGCTCTTGCTCCCATTAGCGTTTTTGGCAATCCCATTCCCATGTCCTCACCTTTAACCAAATGGAAGGTGCTCCAAGGCAGCAGTACAACAATGTGTGTCACCTGTCTATACCACTGCTTGCAAGACCAATCTGAATTAAAAGGGGCTGGTGTTTCCCTGCTTGGCTGCCCACCCTCGCTCGCTGTGTGGGTGTCCCCACCATGGCTAAACAAGGCACTGTGAGCCCCCCCATCTCTTCCAGCTGTACAAAGCCAAGCTCAAGCTTGCCCTGCCATATGGTTCTGCTGCTAATCGTGTGGAAACAGCAGAGATGCTAAGGCTGGACACATGGTTTTAGCAGTTTAAACATAAGCCTAGCTAGAGCTTGCACTGAAGTCCTGGCCCTGATGTAGCACCTGACACGAGGACAGCTGTGGCTGGTGTACTTGGGTCCTTCTGCCCCAGAGGTGGCCCCAGCTGGAGCCCTCCAGTGGTCCTTCTCACTCACATGTGCTGCAAACTCTTCTCCAATGATTAGATAAGAGGAATTGCCCATTGGCTTTCGTTGCAGTTGTGCGTGACTGGATCAAAGGATGTACGCTCTCTTTGCTTCAATTACGCATTTTGGTCTAATGTAGTCCAGATGGCTATTTCATCTCAGCCTTTATATTTATTCACGGCCTTTCTATTTAACTTTCCTAAAACAAATACTCACTCGTAGGCGTATATTAATTCAGGGAAAAGAACTGCCTCAATCAATATGTTGAGGTTAAGTTTCTATACCACAATAGCCCTATGTACATAATTTCTATTTTTATTACCCCACTGCTTGCCTCAGATATATGAGCAATTTCTTTAAAGTGTTTACTTTGGTTTTTTTCTAAATTTACACAAATTACATCTTCTCTGATTATTAGATTTACAATATGCAGATATTCTTTCATTGACCTTTCAGTTGAGCCCTTCTGCAAACTTTGGCTGAGTATTAATAAATTTACAAAAATACCAAGGAGCCCAAATGTTTGCCAACATGATATTGCACCATCTCTGACTGCAGCATGCCTGTCCAGCAGAGGATAAAATTTGTTGTTGAATTTATGTGCAATCTTGCAACCAATGTGTGAACAAAAAGAGCAGAAAAGCTCGAGAGACCAATGAGACAAAAAGTTTTCAGTTTGCATTTACAACGTCTTTTAAACTGGATCTGCAGATTGGGTGCTGTGAATTGGCTCAGAGGCTGCTGGTGGAGAGCCGAAGGCAGTGCCTGGCAGGAGGTGTCCAAGGAGGGGCAGTGCCTGGCTCTGGACGCAGCGTGGGGGAGGGGACATGGGAAGCCACTGTTTAATCTGTCTGGTATTTGATTTGGGCTTTTGGTCCTTGTCTGGATAACGGGGTTGCAATTCCTCTTGGTACACTTACAATAACAACATCTGAAATTCAGCTGCAGCCAGGCAACAGACTTTCATTTTGGGTAATCTGATTTTAGCTTTGGTGATTAGCTGCTCCATTGTCAATGGCCAAATCTAATTGTCATTGTAGTTTCTCTTCTGGAGCCAATACTTGTTAATGTCTTACAAGCTGGGTTCTGCTTCACACCTTCTCTTCTTAAGTAACCTCTCCCAAAGCATTTGCAAACAGAGAGGAGGTGATTTCAGACCTAAGCATGAGGAAAATGGTAGCAATTACTTGTCAATTTTTCTGTTGCATAAAATGGACGCAGTAGGCCACCTTTTAACATTCTGGGTATTAATATTGGCCTGAAAATCTTATATATATTTTTATATTTAGCATTTGTAATATAAACATATGCTTTATGACATAGGTTAGATGAAGTTTTCCAGAACCAGATCCTCTTCAGCATTTTACAGCCATATTTTTATGTGTGAGTGACTGCTCCAGAAATCAGTGTGAAACTGGGACAAGACAGGTCTCCAAGTTTCATTGAAGATTATTTTTTTTTGTTTGTAAACCAGTTTCCTCCAGAGTTTGTTTGATTTAGAATAAAAAAAAAGGATGGTGAAACAATTTATGATAGCTCTTCCCCCCCTGCCAACCCTGTTAAATCAAGACGACAGTTAGAAATGTAGAGTTAATCTAAGTACAAATCCTTAGCCTGGGAAAAAAAGGAGACATCAATGATAGTATGAAGACAAGTTTTCTGTAATGCCACTTTCCTTTTGGCTGGACTTCTGCACCAAATGAAGCTTTAGGTTTAGATCCATAACCTGGCTGCTCTCAGAGAAATTATTCCAATCTTTTCTAAGGCTAAAAGCAGAAATAAAATGCTGTAATGGCTTGGAAAGGCAGATGAAAGACAGCCTCCTGTGTGGAGGGATAGCGTTGCTAACACCGCATGTGTATAAAACTGCATCCACACAGCGCTGCTCAACTGCCTTCAGACTCTCCACCCATGGAGCTCCCTGGGGAAACCCTCCAAAGCCAGTTAAATGTGTCCCCCAGTCCATGCTTCAGAGAAAACCTCGAAAACCCACGCGTGAGAAACCAAGTTCTTTCCGATGAAATTACCTCAGACTAATTGGAAAAGCAGGAACAGTATGCAATTGCCCTCAATGCAGTGATATTTAGAGTTTGCCTGCACAAATTGAAGTCCACCCATGTGTCAATATTTCTCCAGTTTCTAGGCCACTGGCGTGCTTGCTTATCCCCAGCTCTGAGCAGCTCTAGCTGCCATGGGCGAGCACACTCTGTGTGCTGTCTGTGGCTGCCGGGATGGATGGAGGCAGGACCTGCTTGGCTGGGTGCCATCCACACCAGCCTGTGCAAGTTTCCAGGTACCTAACCTGCTCCTACCCCACTGCTAGCCAGCCTGAATGAGGCATCTTGTTTGTATCCAATGGCACGGGTAAGACTGCGGCTGGCCTCAGGTGCTTGACCCTGGGCAATATTTTCCCCTCCATTTGGGGCCTGTTCCACTCACTTCCATTGGTTCCCCATGAGCAGTAGCTGCCACAGGCAAGGAACCATCAATCTTGGTGGCAGCACGTGCAGAGATGGTGTGGGAACAGTAGGGAGAAGAAGAGAGGATATGGGATATTCAGGGCTATGGGATATTCAGGGCTTATGAAATGGTTTTTCCAAGGAAGGATGGGGAGATTGTTTCATTCCAAAAACCCCACTGACAAAGGTCTCAGTGAAGAGCCTTGGCTAGAAATTCAAACTTCAGCTTGGTTTCAGAGTCACTGTGCGTACCCTGGGCAGTGCAAATACTTTCAGCTGCTGTGGCTACAAGGAGAATTGTTAATTAGTCAGTTTTCTGGGTAAGCAATAAATACAAGTGTTATGATAAAATATGGCCACAAATTTGCTGGTTTGAATTTCTGTCTCTTAAATAACATCCTTGTGAACATGTTTTCCAGATCCCTTTCCAGACTTCCCCATGCCAAACTACCCAGTACTTTGGAGGGTGTAGCCTCACACAGCAACATGGGAAGTCAGCACAGTATTTTAGGTTATTCTCACCAGTCCCTGCATTAACAGCTGAAATCTTCTGCAAGAATTTGGACTGTAAGTATTTGATGCTTCCTGCACACCCACACACACACCCACACACACACACACCTGTAATGATCGCACAGAAATTTCATAACTGTTAATGGTGTTGAAAAGAGGAGCCAGGTTTCTTGCCGTTTACTGTTATGCATATTATCTTAGATTCACTTTCCTTTATTGCTGTAGTTTTCTTTCCTCTGTTTTAACTCATCCCCACAGGCCATCTTTGGCCAGATTACTGACAACTGATTTAACCGATTAAATCAGTTATAGGTTGTTATAGGGATGAACTCTGAGGTCTGGTGGCACAGCATGAGCTGCCTGGAGCTGGCAACCAGTTGTAACACACCCCAAGTAATTTTCCTTTTCTATTTATTTTTGTAGTCTTGAGTGATGATGCTCTTCTTCATAAATGGATTGGTTTTGGACCACAACAGGATGCTACACTGCTTTGAGAGTTTCTTATTGTTTTTAATCAACATCACTGTGGTACCAGGTGGTCATTTAACTCATGGTTGGAAATCAAGAGGCCATCAGTCCTACAGGCTGGAGTCAAATCTTCTTTTGGGTACCTCTCTGTGGAGCAAGACTGTGAGTGCAATGCTATGGAGCTGGAAGCAAAGCGGATCGTTAGAGATCTTGGGTAGGGTGCTGGGGAATGGACTCTGCATGGGCCAGCCTGCACCTGAGGGCAGGCTTGACTTTTTCTGGCAAGGTGCTGGCTGGGTGGAGTGATGTATGTGGGTGGCTCTGAGTCAGTGGTGTTACAAGCTCTTCTGGCATGAGATCAGTATCCAGGAAGCATTAATTTTAGCAACAGAACGTGACTTTGTGTTGAGGGGAAGTACACAGAGAGCTTTGAGTAAAAAGCACATGACTACAAAGGAGTGTGATTACTTCCGAACTGTGAAATAAATGAAAGTGGCTTGTGTATTGTCTTTCTGCGGTGCTGCTTATAGACAGCAGTTGTACAGCAGCACTTGAGTTTCCTTTCTGGAAATACGCTGCAGACCACAGGAAATTGCTAAGTTTAAATAAATGGGTTTATTAACTAAATAGGAAAGCTACCAAGTCTGGACCCCTTGTGACCACATTTCCCATTACATTCTGGTAACTGTTTGAAACTCAGGCAAAAATCCTGAAACTCCAAATAGCAGAAGCCACAGGGACTGTCCCTGGCTTCAGCAAAGCTGCATGAGGATGTGAAGAGGGACTGAAGCATGGAGTCATACAGCCTTAGATATCTTGCCCAATCTTCACAGCATGGGAACTCAGATGGCTCTGACTACACAAAATTTTGGATTGTAGCTCTCCTATTTCTTTGCCATTTTCTCAGTTCCCTTACCTTGAATGGAGACTAACTTTGCACTACAGAGATAATTGCTTCTGGCAAGTTGGAATGTGGCACTTGTCATGTGCCAGCGATTGCTGCAGGTGAGCATGCCAGCTTCTGAGATTCCACCAAAATTACTTGACTCACCTTGGAAACACTGCAGGTGATGGCAGGATTGTATTAATACTGCCATGAGGGAAAAAATGAATCCCATGGAGGCAGGCACAAGAGGCTGCTGACCACAAGACATAATGGAGAAATATCATGCTGAAAAAAATTTGGTTTAAGGCCATTTGATTCATTGGTTTCCTCTTTGGAAATGGAAAAGAAGTGGGGAAAACTACCTTAGAAATAGAAGAGAACAAGGCAATACCCATAATCAGGAATAAGGAGGAACATTTTGCTGCCATAGTGTGGGCAGTGATTGACTAAATGCCATCATCAAAGGTTAATATCTGAAAACAGTACTGGCCAGCATTTCTGTGACTCTGCACAACCCTCCATGGGTCAGCTGTTTGATGCTGCCAGTCATCCTCTGGGAACACAGCTGGTACCATACAGATGGAAAAACATAGAGCCTATGGCTTCCTAGGAACCTGGGTCTTCCAGGTTGCTAAGAAGTGGTCCAACAACTCATTGAAGTCCTTTACTGAAAGGATCAAGCTCCATCTTAAAATTCATCAGGTTATTTTGTCCCTACTGCCTGACTAGGAAAGTGACCCATGACCTCCATGTCCTTGGATGGCCAGGTAAGGATTTACAGAGAACAGCTGCCCAGGCCTTGCTGTGTTAGGCTGAAGGAGCCAGCCCCATGCATTCCTGTCTTAGTGAGAGGAGACTGGGACAGCCGGAAAGCCAGAAAAGTGGAAATGCTCTTCAGGAAGTTTTTGAGGTGTTATTTCCTTCATTACCAAGGTCAAGGAGCTGTTTAGCTGTGCTGCTTCTGTCCTGACCAGCTGTGCTGGTGACATGCACCCGGCTCTGTGCCATCCCATGAGCATATTCCCGTGGAGGTCAGAGCCCAGCCCTGTGTCACTGAACAAAAGCAAGTGTCTGACTCTGCCAAGTAGGAAATGAGTTCAGGCCTTAAAGACATTAGTGGCAGGTCACTCTTCCTCTGTGGGAAGGAGCTTTGATGCGCAGTTATGACGTCCAGTTATCTCTCTGTCCAATTAAGGAGCAAGACTAATGAGGGTTGTCCTGCGGAAGGGTGCTGGCCATCGCCTGAGCCACTGCACCGCCCAGAGGTGCAGCTCTGGGGATGAACCCGAGGGGACTTGGCTGACGTTCACCCAAACATGCTGCAAACCCCTCCTGAGTCAGCCTCTTCAGCAACGTTTTAAAGAGCTGAATCTCAACATAAATTTCAAAGGGGGTTTGAATCACTTGCAATTTTGTATTACAGCCACGTTACGCTTGAAGGCTGAAGTGTCCACGGTGGTTGTTCAAATGCTATTTTTTCTTCTGCAAACAAAGGAACACTTGATACCAAATGAGTGACTATATCCCCCAAGTATGCTGTCCTGTCTAAATATGGAGATATTAGTAAGCATTTGTTTTCATTGTCCGAAAAAGGAGGAATTGCTATTTCAATTTTTTTTCCTGAATTTTAATATAGAAGAAAAAAACTTCTGCACAAGGACACTTTTTTATTTTCCCAAGAAAAATTACTTCTGTGTGTGCAATACTGGACTTGCTTCTGCAACAAAAATATTCTTTTGGGATATTTTGATGATGTCCCCATAGGGGACATCATCATCAGCTGTTTTCCAGATGTTTCAGTCTTTCCTAATCATACTCTTTCACTAGCCATGAGATCTGATTCAAAGCTGAAGAACGTCATTCCATCCAGCACAGCTCTTCTGAGTCCCCAGGAAGTATTTGAGTTTTGCAGCTTACAGATCTGAATTTAATTAAAAGATAAACTGAAATAAATCTATTTACAGTGTAGTTATGCATATAACACACCATTGGTGATCTAAAGCTACCAGCACTGCCACTAGGCGATGCATGTTCAGAGTTTATATCTCATGTGTTTTATGCATCAGGTTGAACTTTATAACCCTGCCCTGAACTTTATAACCTTATCATCAGAAAATGCTGTCATTTTGCTGCCCACCTCTTTGCCTAGGTCATTTATGAGTCTATTGATCAGCAGGTCCCAGCACAAATTGCTAAAGTCTCTCTGTGACCTTCCTCCATTGCAAAAAGTTGTGGTTTGTTTACTTTCTTGTAACCAAACCTGCAGTTGCCCAAGGGCTCTGTTTAGGAATATTGTCAGAAGCCTTTGGTCAAGAAGCAAGGTGGTCTGATTCTTTGCATCTGCCAAGATCAGTGCTCAGTGGTTCCTCCACCAGCTCCGTGATGCAGGGGCCTGCCTTTACCCTAAATACCAAACTTTGGCTTTTAGAATGAAGATCTCCATAAAAAAGACTTTCCCCCACTGCTCCACTCTCTGCATAGTCATTTATTCCTGCACGTAATAGAGGTAAACTGCTCCTTAATCAAAACCGTACCCTCTGCATCCATTTCCTATTGTATAATAATAATGATGACTTGTTGTGTACTACTGCTCTTAAAAGTAAATTGGCTGTGCATGTCTCAGGGAGTTTATGCAGGGCCTAGTTTGGTGCAGTCCAAGCTCTGAATGAGGCCCCTGGGTTCCGCCTGGAAGCCTAACATGCGGATGGCAGCCCTCTGTGTGACTGGAATCATGTCTGCTACACACATGGCCATCCTGACATTTGTTTTGCTCCATCAAGGAATTTAGTCTTCAACTAGTAAAACAAAATGTGGGAGAATTTTTGAAAAATTAAGATCTGACTATTTTTGAAAAGAAGCTTGGGGATTTTTTTGAAAGGTACTTTCTGTAAAAATTGAAATATTTTCTTTTCATTGTTCTTACATTGTTTCTCCAGGAATGTTTGTTTTGATGTATATTGAATTCAATGAATTTCTCTTGTTTTCATTCATAAAGGATGAAGTTCTACAAACACCAGAACACAGCAGAGGTTTTGTGGGAAGTGGACATATCCAGTTTAGTATGCACGCTTGCTCTTTGTTAGCTTCCTAGAAACATATCAGTCATTACTTTTTTTCTTTCAGACGGGAGGGGAAAAAAGAGATCCTGTTTATGTGGGTGATGAAAATAAATATTTTTTTTAATGCCAAATGTTAGATTAACAACCTTGAGAGCTTGAGCACGCCTCCTAAAAATGCAGATGAAGGAAAAACTCTCTAAGAAATTTTTTCATGTTTCACTCTGGAGTTTCCCTGTTATCAGACTCCTGAGATTTGCATTTTTGGGAAGAGTGATGTGTGAAGCCCCTTGGCTTCACAGATCCTGAGAGTGCACGAGGTGTGCTTTTGCTGAACTAAAGACAACACTTACCTGCTCTTTCCCACTTTCCTGTCCCCTGCACTGGTCAGAGCACATCAGAGCGATCACAAGTCACCCTGAGGTCACAATGCCACCAGCATCCTAGGATGAGCCCAAGACTCGTTACTAGCCTGTTGTGAGCACACACACTGTCAAGGTTTCATCCTCCCCAGCGATCTCATTGTTTCTCTCTCTCCAAATACATGTTGCCAGCCAGCTGGGATAGCAGGTCTTATTTTTGTGTCCATGCCTCAGCATTTTGCTTCTGCACTGGGATTGTGACCCCATCCATCCTTGACTTGCCTATGACAGACTCAGACAAGGAAGAAAGATCCCAAACATCAAAATTCTCAAAAATGTAAAGTAGAATAATTATTCTTCTGCCATTTCTTTTGTCTGCTGTCTACCACTGCTGTGGGAGAAGTCCACAAAAGTGAACAGCAGAGGTGGACCATGCAAGCCCATGGGCCGTTCCTCTTACCACCAACCCATCTCCAGGGGCTGCAGAGTCCCATGGAGTTGGAAAGGGAAGTTTTCCTGATGTGGGAATGCTTGAAATTGTTTGGGCACCTGCTCACATACTCCCACAATTCTTGGTTAGAGGGAGGAAGAACCACAAAACTTAGGACAAAAACATATTCATGGGAAAGTAAGAATTGCTGGGGTCTTTTCTTTTTGTTTTTTTTTTTTTGGCTTTTGTAAAGGAAGCGGATGCAGGTAAGTAAAGAAAGGAATGTGGATTCTAATTCCTTGGCATTTGATTATTCAAGGGCATAACAACAAAAATCCAACCCACAGTTTGGCAGGAGGATTCTCCCATAGGAAGTAAAGACCATTTATTTCAGTGCTATCTCTTCCTGATTTATAATTCTCATGTAAACTTTATGCAGACTTCACAGAGCAGGACTGTGGCAGGTTCAAGGAGTAAGGTCTTTCCTGTACAGTTACATTAAAACAAACATCATATTTGCCAAAGGCAGCCTCCAGTTTGTTTTCATAAAGAGGAAGTGCAGTGAACTTCTTCATGGAGACTTCACTTACGATCTTCCTCATTTTATTTCCCCTTCATCTTAAAATATACCTTTTAGGCTGAAAGTTGATGGTTTTACTTTGTACATGGAAAGCATAATAGCAATGGTGTGAGATGAAACGTAGAAGTTAGTCCAGAATGATACAAAGAAGAAAACAGCTTCAGCTGCAAATGCTGAACCAGTCATGATTTCTTTCCTTCAAGTTGAAACAAAAATGTAGCAGAAAATATAACTTCTGGGTGGCATGAGCAAAAGTCCTCGGATCAGCTGTTAAAAAAAAAAGGAAATTGTTTAAATATATGAAGTTTGTCTTAGAGCTGTTGGAGGGCAGAGAGGAAAGAATCATTTGCTAATTGTGCCATACATTTTAGTGGTTCTCCTTATTTATTCTAGTCACATACATATGCACTCTTTTACTACTGAGAGCTATTTAGCCTGCAGAGAACCACATTTCAATGTGCATGCATTGTAAAACCACTATAGGAAGAGTGTTTAGTGAGCAGCTAATGACTTCCTTAAAAGGATAATACAGTTAACAGTTGAGAGGATGTACAGCTAAATATGGCCCTTGTAAAACTTAGCAGATTCCATTAAAAAACAGACATGCAGGAAGTGTCTAGTTCCTATTAGAACTGATTGTACACAGTTGCATGGGAAGAAATAAATTTAGTGTACAGAATTTTACATCACATCCTTTGAAAGCATTGAAATTCTCTGGGGTCCGTGAATCTGTGCATCTGGTCCACATACACACACACACACAAACAATTAACTGGCATGCAATTGCTTTAAAGGAAAATGTGCATCTAAAACTCAGAGCATGCACATCCCAAAGTGAAGGGCAATGTCGTACTGACTGCAGCAGGCCTGGGTTTGATTGCACCTGAACCTGCAAGTTAGGCTCTCCTCTCACAGATACTGCACTCACCCAAAGGGACTCCAGGTCCATGTAAAGGAAGGGGGAACCCATTCCTGTAATTTCTGTTTTAGAAAAGCAATTCCATTCTCTTCTTTGATATAATTTTCTATTTTGAAAATTAAAACAGAGCTAATGCTAAAATTTCCTTCATTAGATTAATCATTTATTATGAACAGCAATTAGTCAGTCTCACTCAAGTTAAATGATGTTATGGGACTCTGTGTTTATTTTCAAGGTATTTTCAAGAAAAAGATTTGTAGCCAGAATCATTTAGCATTGAAAAGTCACTGTTCACAGGAACCTGAAAAACCTTTCCCAACTGTATTTGAAATGATTTTTTAATTCATTTGCAAGGACATCAGAAAATCAATTTGCCTCTAGCCACAGTCCAGACGCCAGCGGGTAAAGCCAAGGAAATGACCCAGAGAGCATCAAATAAATCCCTGATGAAATTCAAGGTGAAATTGCCTACTAGAAGCCTAATGAACTGGACTCAGAGGATGTTCATGAACCCAAACAAAAGCTTTTTCTTCTCCCAGAAAGACTCGATTTCCATTGACACAGTGAAGCTTCAGTCTTGTACAGTGAGGATGCCCCAGCTGGGTTCAGGACCTTAGGAAGGTGTGACGTTTCAGGCATTTGAGCAGCAAGGGCTCTCACTGGTCACTTGTGCTGCTCTGCAGACCACAGTGGGGACAAGACTCATGTGGGGCTTCCCTGCTCCATGCTGCCCTGTAGTCTGGGAGCTGAGGAGTGATCAAGGAAAGAAATGTTTAAAACAAATAGTTCTGGAATAATTTAGGTTGGAAGATCATCAAGTCCAACCATTAACTTGGCACTGCCAAGTGCACCACTAAACCGTGTCCCTAAATACCACATCTACACATCTTTTAAATACTTCTAGGGATGGTGACTCCACCACTTCCCTGAGCAGTCTGTTCTAATGCCTGACAACCCTTTTGGTGAAGAAGTTTTCCTAATATCTAATCTAAACCTACCCTGATGCAATTTGAAGCCATTTCCTCTTGTCATATAGATTACTACTTGGGAGAGAAGACCAACCCTCTCCTCTCTACAAACTCCTTTCAGGCGGTTCTAGAGAGTGATAAGGTCAGCCCTGAGCCTCCTTTTCACCAGGCTAAACACCCCTAGCTCCCTCAGCCGTTCCTTATAGGACTTGTGCTCCAGACCCTTCACCAGCTCCATTGCCCTCCTCTGGACATGCTCCAGTCTTTCATGTAGTGAGAGGCCCAAAACTGAACACTGAACTGAATTCAAGGTGTGGCCTTGTACAGGTGCACACCAGCACTGAGTACAGGGGGACAATCACTGCCCTGGTCCTGCTGGCCACATTATTCCCAATACAGGCCAGGATGCCATCGGCCTTCTTGGCCACCTGGGCACACGCATGCTGGCTCATGTTCAGCCACTGTTGTCTAGCACCCTCAGGTCCTGTCCAATGGGCCACTTTCCAGCTGCTCTGCCCCCAGCCTGTAGCACTGCCTGTGGCTGTTGTGACACAAGTGCAGCACTCATCACTTCGTCTTGTGGAACCTCACACAATTGGCCTTGGCCCAGCCTCCCAGCCTGTCCAGATCCCTCTGCAGGGCCTTTCTACCCTCCAGCAGATCAACACTCCTACAGCCAAATATCCTTGAAACCTCTTACTCTGCAGCACCCCAAAATAATTCCCCTCCTTTGGTGCCCAGTTCATCATAAAGAGAGAAATTAAAAACAAAAACTGACAGAAGAAAGCAGCTCTTGTACCATGGAAAAGTCCTTTTTTGGCAGGTTAATGTATCTCTGGTAGTAAATATTTTCATATTCCAAAGATAAAATTAAACCAGTGGAGCAGACACATCTGGGCTCTCAGTACCGATAAGCAAGAGGAAAGTGATACGTATCACTATTGCAAAGAAGAAGGTTTAAAAAATGAAAAAAAGAGGACTTTTCCTTGTGAGGCCTGGGTTTTATGCTGTATTTTTATTACTACAGATGGTTTTGTGGGGAACATGATGGCTATCCTGCTGTGATGGAAGAATTACATTCAATTCAGAAGCCTGAATTTCCAGTCTACAGGTTTTGAAGGAAATAAATAAACAGTCTCACACAGGAAATGAGCAGAAGTCTCTCTGTGGCACACAGCATTTACACATAATTGATCTGTCATCTGATATTTAATGGACTACCTTGCGTTGAGAATACGGCACTGACTTAAACTTCATGAACAGCACCAACAACCAGGTTCCTAAGAGCCCATGCAAAATGAGTGCAGTAGCCAGCATTTCTTGTCACATCCCTTTTCCAACTCTGCTGAAGTGCTTGGGCTAACAGCTGCTCTACCTGTGATTTTTGCATAGTTTGTCCAGAGCTGGAGTGATACACTTATGTTTTCATACACATAAAAATATAAGCAGGTTATAGATGTGCTGCTTAGAAACCTCTTTTAGCACCAGAATCAGCACAGATGTTCTTCTGCTGAGTCTGACTCAAAATGACTTAACAAGAGCTGACTAACAAGAGCTGCTGTACAAGACAGCGACTAGCTCTGGTGGGCCTCTTGTAGCGCTGTCACCAACCTCCTCCTTGCCCTTCCCAGCCTAATTAAAAGGTCACTAATATTATTATTAACACAACACAAGTCCTAGCACATATTAGAAAAACCTTATAATTTGCCATATTTGCCCAAGATGTCAGTGAACACTCAGGAGTTTCTTGCCTCCTCCTTCCCAGAATCGGTATTTCCGGTGGGATTAGGCTCCTGGTCCAAGGGCAGGCAGCAGCTGCCCAGTCTCATGACCTGTGAGGTTTACCTGGTGTAACCGGGGAGGGAGTTCATTAGCTCAGTTCTGTAACGTCACATCACATCATGTTCTCAGGCACAAGATCACCAGCAGCCATGGCTGTCTCTAGAGCCTTCTCAGACAGAGTGTCTGTCTCAGGAGCATTTCTTCCTCCCATCGGGGTCTGGAGAAGTTGAAACTTTGCCCACCCAAGGTGACATCCTCATACAGCCTGAGCAAACATCCCCAAGCACTTTCTCCACCTTCTGTGCAGGAGATGTTCATCTTCTTTCCAGCTGGTTGTTTGTTCACCCTGTTGCACCATTCTCTGTTGCTCCAAAGCAGCAGCCCTCTGAGTGGGGACACGACAGTGGGCTTATGACATGCTCTTCACAACACCCTTGATGGGTGGAGAACCTTAATTGTCCCTTCTATTTCCTATGGCTCCGTGTAGGGCAATGTGGCTTTTCCCATCTTGTATCATTTGGTGCTGTTTCTGCGAGCAATCCCGGTTCAGGTCCCCATATTTTCTGCCTGATGCGTGTTTTCTGACAGAGCTGTAGGGCTGCCTGCTCTTGTCCTCTATGAAGGTAATTCTGCATTGAATGGTTTCCTTTGCCTGTCACACATTAAACAGGAGGCTTCCAGCTCTCTATTACAAATGTCTTCAAGACACAAGTTCTCTCAGTAAGGATGATCAGAAGAAGATAGAAGAGGAAGGTTGTATCTTTACAGCAAGGAGTGAAGAAAGCAATTACAATTGTCAGAGCTGACATGACTTTTTCTCACAGCCATTTTTATACACTAACACAGTGACATGTTGAGACTTATGAAATTATGCCACCACACTATAGCATTAACACCACTAAAGAGCCATCAGCCACCATCCTCTCTGTAGCAGTGGTGGATATGGGAGGGTCAGTCCTTCACGAGATGCCCGTGTTACCTGCTGGCAGCAGGAGCTGAGGGAGGCAGCCATATGAACACATCACCTTTTAAGGTCACACCCTTGGGCTGAGCGCTCAAATGATCCTTAAACAATGTGTAGGATGACTCAAGTGACGTAATCCTACGTAAATCTCAAGCATATCTTCAGGGCAAGGGTATTCTCCAGCAGCCTCAGCAGACAGCATGGGTGCCCATTCTTCTCCTAGACTAATCCACGAAGATTGTCCCAAATCCCCCCACAATTCGCATGAACAATGAGGCCAATACCTTTTTATCTTTAGCATGTCACCACTGTTATCAGGCCTTTTTTACCTACAGAGATGGACTATACCATCTCAGTTATTGATTTGGCAAAGCTGTGAGATCACATAACACCTTCTAGAGGGCTGTTTTCCTAAGAAAGGCTCCAGCAATTGAAAGAATAGCCAGGTCTCAGGCAGGTTGAGGACACCTATGCCAGCTGGGAAAGTGCTAGGTGGTAGGCAGGACTGGAGGTCACACAGAGGGTTTGCAATCTTACCTGTGACTTCCTTCCATCTGTAGCCAGCCACAGTGGAAGCAGGTGTTGGTTAAACCAGTTACTGCAAAGCCAACATAAAGCAAACAGCCCATCTGAGAGCTCATTACCTGTAAAAGGGGATGTGGAGTGGAAAGTGCTGGCCACTGGTGGTGGTCTGCAGCCCAGGCTCCACGGCATGGCCAAGGAGAGCCTGGCACTGAACCAGAGCCTTGCTCAGTTCTCTGATGGGCTCTGGGAGCAGAAGGGGAGGAACAATGTCTGAGGTCTCTCAGAGTGTCCAAGACCCAGACCAACATGCCACCATGAGTCTCCACTGCCAGTTTAGTTGAGAAGTAGGTTGGAAATGTGGTGCAGCAACAGACCTCGACTGATGACAGATATGTCGACTGTGCATTGTGTGGTCATCTCTTCTGTCTTCATTTTACTTTTACATTCACTCTCTTGCTTACAATCCCTGAGTAAAGCCAAACTTTGTTAGAGTGGGAATATAAACACTTATTTTTATGTATATAAATTCAAGGCCAAATCATGTTGCTATATAACTGGACACAAACAGGACATACCACGACAAGCAAAGAGATGGGACTCCCACTCAGCTTCGCAGAGGCCACTGGCTCCTGAGAGGACTAACCAAGAGGGAGGTGGCACATCCCTCCAGCCACCCTCCAGACATGCCCCAGCACAGCAGCAGCATCAGCCCTCATCCCAGGGTGGCTGAGGCCCCTCTCTTTGCAGCAGCCACCTGGCCTTGGTGTCCCCAACCCTGTGTGCCTGACTCCTTGCACCTGAGTGTGGACAGCAGGAGCAATGCTTCACCTTCAAACTTCAGAGCCCAATCACGCACAAGGGGTCGAGAGTCTTTCCCAGGGAACCACTAATGGACTCCTCCAAGTGGAAAATAGCCACAACAGTGCAAATCAGAAGCAGATCAGGTGCTACAACAGCACCTCCACAGCCCGTCACCCACACTGAGTTGCCAGGGAGCACGTCAGCGACGGCCCTGGCTAATTACTGGTGACATCCATGCTTAGCAGGGGTCAAGCCCTGGCCCTGTCTTTCTCAAAACAGGCTTAATAATTATTAACTTCAGGCTGGATGAGGAAAAAACAAATGTTAACTAATAACCTTGATTTCCTAGTACAAACAAACCAGGGTTTTTTTTAAAATATTGGCTCCGCTTGACTTTCTATCTGCCTGAGAAAGACTGATCTGATGCTTTACCTCCTTCCTGCAGTTTCATGCCAACGGAAGGACAGAAAATCTGGCATGATGAATCAACAACAGAAAGTAAAGTCACAAATGTGCCCGAGTCAGTGGGTATGTGGCCACTCTGATAGAACCAGGACTTCCTTTTTTCCTCTTACCTTATGAATTAATTTACCATCATGTCAGCTCACTTGTACCTAAACTGGCTTCTTTTCTTCCAATTTTTTTAATGATGCACTCTGCAGTGCTTCGTGTAGCCTGAGGGGCTCGAGTGGCATGTAAATGGATATTGCCCTGCAAGCTGCACTCTGCCATACAATTGCCATCGTCTCCTAAGTCTTAAAAGCCTGAGCATGATGTGAATTACAGGCTTTTCTTCGCCATGTGGGGCTCACAGCTTATAGTCCTAAATTACATTTTGTCAGCCTGTTGTCAAAGCAAGATAAAAGACCATTAAAAATAAGCTGCAGTTATGTAAGTGTTCATGAGTGTCTAAATATTAATGTCAGGACTTTGCATAATGGCAATGCTCTAAATAATCCTTTTTAGCCTTTGTAGTTTAATCTTTGTTCATATTTTATCCATTAGTTACCTCTAAATAGCATGGTTCTTTTGATAAGTAAGAGGCTGTGAATAACATTCACTGAAATTTCAACATTCTTGTCTTTCACTGCTGCAATCGAAAAATGACTGTGTTCCTGGGGCCACTTGGTCTTTGGTATTTTAACTGCAAATGAACTGCACAACCTGCAGCAGTTTAAACTAAAAAACCCCAAACCCAAACCAAAACAAAATTAAAAAAAAAAAAACAACCAAACATCCCAGTGCCCATCTCCTGCTTCTATCTGCCATCTGCAGAGGTATTTGAAATCTCAGCCCACTCACAATTATCAGCACTTAATTCACACAACTTTTCTACCCAATGTTATTTACCGGCCTCCAAGCTTACCAATAAAACGCTGCCTCCATGACAAGGTGATGAGCTAAAATGATAAAACGCAGACATTGAAAGCTTTCACACTGTGCCTAACTAGCTGACAGTGTCCACAAGTGATTTGTTGTGTCAGTGAATTGCTGGGCTTGACTGGAGGCCCCAGCAGTGGGCACCATGGATGCTGTAACATCCAACTGTGGAAAAGGAGGGTTTCACTTATTTTATGTGATCTTGATATGGTACAATAGTACCCTACCAGGGCTTTCATATAGTAAAAAAACCCGATCAATACCTGGATGAAAGGGGTGTAATGTGCTGTGAGCATGGTTGTGGTCAGGGAAAAATAAATTCTATAAATACCCTAGCCCTCCCTTTCTTAACAAATGAAATGAGAATCTCATTGCTTCAGTATTTTGTAAACAGCCAACTATATCAGCTGGCTATAAACTTTTGAAATTTGTTTCCAAAATGCTCAGTAATTCTTCTGTTAATTTAGATTGCACTTACTTAAATAAAAATATCCAGGCAAGAGGGATCGAAAGACTGCAAGAGGTCTTCCAGCAGGAGAACTGTTACCATTTAACTCACTCCATTACCATTGTTCAGGGCCATAGTCTTTCTCATGTCCCCCCAGTGTCAAAAGAATGCCACACAGCCGAGAAAAAAGTTAAGGAATTCCTCACCATTAGATTTGTGAACTAGATTTAGAAGGTTATTTTCTATGTTGAGACAGTCTCATGCCTGAAGAACCTATTGTGCAAGATTTGCCATTGCAGTTGGGTTCTAAGAAAGATCTGACACGGGTACAGGCTGTTGGGAAAGCACTAAACTCTGGTGCTGAATGATTCATGGTATCACACTGGAGCCTGTTGCAGAAATAACTATTGGTAGCAGAGAGAATCCCAAACTCTGGCCTACAAAGCAGATCCTACAGTGTGAATCACATGGGAGTGATTCTCTCTCCTTACTTCCATATGCTAAATTGCCTAAAATCTTGCTAAAAATACGACTATTGCTTAATATTGCCCTTATAAGTTGTCTTTCTGCAATATCATCTTGCAAGCTGTATGGAGAAATTCTCCCACTCATGTGACAAATATATTTGATAACTCTTCAGAATCTAAATATTCCAGGGGAGGTATTCACTTTCCTTATTTTAAGTACATCCTTCCTACTTTGGTCAAATGAAAGAGCATTAGATCATCAATGAGGTGAAAGGGAACCCTCAAAAAACACACCCAAACTTTCACTTTTCGTTAGCCCTGGAACCCACTGATGTGGGGAGGACTTGCAGGCAGGATGCACTGCCAAGCTGTGCTTTTCCATAGCCTCGAAATCCTGCTGGGAACTGGAGCTGCTCAGCCTTCAGCATGAAGTTGTGGAGCAGCGAGGGAGGCATGGCAGAGTGCATTGCTGCCCGGACCCAAAATGCCTGGGATGACTATCACCATTTTTCTGAAATACCCATGTGGAATAGTTGGTTTTATCTTATATCAGAGCTTCTGTTGATGGTAATAACTCATAAATTTTCACTTGTAGTACTCAAGCTCTTTAGAGCACTCCAGTGTCCTGAATGAAAGCAGAAATAATTAGGTACCACTGCAGTGGCTAAATATTATTTGCTTTTGAACATCAACTTTAAGGAGATTAATGACAATAAAAATTCAGCTCTCTAACCTTTTTTGACAAGGATTTTGGGCTGCTAACAGAGTACTAAATCAAGGCAGCATTTAGAGATTTTTGTACAATAATGGGTGATTCTAAACATTTCCTCAAACTTTGCAGAGCGGTTGCAAAACTGTTTTTGCATCTCCACCTGTCCCTATACAAATGTGGACATGTATGCAGACACATGAGGCCAGTTGGTAAAAGAAATCTATATTTTTAATATATTTTTTTAATACCCTGGGTACAATGGAATTGTCTTACTGACATTTTGACAATATCTGGACCACTGTAAATGCCTACAAAAATTCCATGGAAGTTGATGATGAGCTGTAGAAGAAATGTGTCTTCGCAGCAGAACGGCATTGTTTTCTGTCTGCTGTTCTTGCCTCTTCTCTTTAAAATACTTCAACCATCTAATCCAGGATCAGAAATGACACTGTGTCACTTAAATTGCCAATTGCACAAAAGAAGTCCTGAATAATGAGTGGCTGAAAGAAAAAAAAAATTGTGCACAATCTGTACTCTACAAATCGTGTTCAAGCAATTCAGTGTCTGCTTATAAATAACAAACACCTTTGAAGAAATGGGTGGGTGCTCACAAGCTGACCTGCTAACCACCATTCAGAACACAGGATTCACATACCCCCACAACATCAACTTTATTATCATGGAAAATTGTAATGCAATACTTAGGAAATACTTCTAGGGGAGTCTGCAGTGACCTCTCTGTGTTGCCTAATATTTTGAACTGGGCAAGGTTTTTGCAGTCATTTCCTACGAAGCTCTGATATCCCCCTGATATGCCGCTGCCTTGGGGAACAGGGCTGTGGGAGAGAAGATGGCCAGACACCATAGAGTCCAACATAGCCGAAAGTGGAGGAAGGATGATGCTTGCCCCATGCTTTTGGATGTTTCCAGCACTGTGTAGGATGTTTTGCTGGGAAATGCTGGCAAAAAGTACCTGGAAACCTTTGCAGGAGGCACAGGAAGGGATGGCGAGAGAGGAGGGTTGCAGGGAGAGGTACAGTGGTGTGGGCATGGGAGCAAGAGCCCAAACAAGGACTGAGGCACTGTACCCACGCCCCAGGCCAGGGAAACTGCTCTGTTTCTTATCACCATGTCTTACACATGGCCTGCAAAAAGCATACATGAAGACACATGGAATAGTTCCTATTTTCAGCAGCTGTTGTATTCATGCCAGAAATAGGCTTTTAGTTCTTTGCTGGCTTCCAGTTCATGTTAACAAAATACAATGAAAGCGATTGCTGAGCAAAGACAGAACTGGGGAGAGATGCAAAGGGCTGGGAAAAATGAGTGGCATTCCTGCCCTGCTACCCAGCAAGAACCACTGCATGGTATCACTGGGATTCTACCAAGTAGAATCACTGACCAGGCATCACATATTTTCCACCTCCCCAAGCAAAAAAAAAAAAAAAAAGCTATTTTCTCTTTGAAATCCTTGGAAACTCTGCTAAAATAAACTCTCTAATCCTGTTTGAACAAGTGTGATTTTATATTCTCAGTGTTTGCTTTGTGTTGCATTACAAACCCCCATAGCCACTCACTTGAAAAAATGCTTGTGGCTCAAATACATTGAATAGTCAAAACCAAACACTGTTTACTCATCTGATTGAATTAAAAGCATTTTATTTAAAGTGTTTACAAAATCTTCTACACGTAATAGAAATTCACTGCAAAGCCAGAACAACGCTTTTATGACTTTTTGAAATCGTTGCCGAGGAATCATGGTAATTTGATTATGTTAGCAAGACTGTTTAAAAATTCAGGAAATTGGGTCTCTGTTCAGTAAAATGAAAATAGGTTGTAGGAAAGAGATACTCGGGCATGAAATGCTACAAGACGTTTTGCTGTAAATTGCCAGATGTTCCCATTCGGTGAACTGAACGTAGTGAAAGGTTTTGATTGAGGATTGCAACATGCAGTACAGAGTAATCAAACCGCCCTCAGGCAATGGCATGAAACTCCTTGTACCCTGCTGGAATTATTCAGTGCAGTAAGTTCCCATAATCTCTAAGGTCAGTGCATGGAAGTCACTCACACTACCAACTCAGGTCACACGTTTAGAGTTTGTTGCTTTGGGTCTCATCGTCCTGTGCACGTGCTTGACAAAAGGTATCGGTTCCGGACAAATGCTTCTCATTCAAAGTCTGCCTGTGTTCAAGAGCCATTTAAAATTAAAATTGCTGTGAAATAAGTCCCGAGGAATTTGGGTTTGTGTTGGATTTTCCACACTTGGGGTATAGAGTGGAAATCCATCAGCTGGTAGCAACCATACAACCATGTTGTGTAGGTAATTCTCAGGCTCAGCAGCTCCAGTAGCTCTGGATAGCTCTTTCATTGTGCTTAATGGTCAAAAGGAATTTTGGTGACATCGCTGAGGTTACACATTCACTCTCCTGCCTTTTAAGGAATGCGTCAGGATTGATCCCTGACCTGGAGGGCAACACAGAGGTGACCTCCACCTCTGACCTCCCTTCCTCCAAAGAACCCAGCTGAGTGATGGTCAGAGTAGCAGCCTGCCAGCCCTGGGCTGCTCTGCCAGTGCCACCCTCAAGAACAGGATTTCCTGTGATTCTGAAGCAAAATTTCCCCGTTGCCTATGTTTCAGTTTTAGTAGCAGGTATACTGAGACCCCTGGTTGTTTGGCAAGGATGTATCACTGAAGAAACAACAGGAGGATTTTTGTGCAATAGGCACTGCTGGAGAAGATACCAATGCACTGTACCCACTGTGATTTTGGACCCATTTCCTTCTGAGACAATTACAGAGCTTCTGAAATTGATCTGCACCAGTACGGTGTCTGCAAGGGCAGCACCAAGAGCAGGGGAGTGTCCAACAGGAGAGGTGCAGTGGTTCAGCTGCTCTCTTGAACCTTACCTCAGAATCTGGTTCTGGTACCAGAGGGCAAATGAGGACTATCTGAGCTGGATCAACACTGATACCCAGAAGCCGCTAAGAAAAGGTCATTCTTCTCTGAGATAGCTGTGGCCATGCCTGGGTCTCCCTTGAACCCTTCTTGCTGGTGTCAATTTCCGTGGGAGGATGAACCTTTCCCTCCCCTCAGGTGTACAGATTTTGGGAATCTCTGCAGGAAAATGTACAGTTTTCCTTAAGTCAACATGCCTTCCTCCTGTTCACCATGGTGTGAGCAGGCATTTTTGACTCCAAATGATGCTCGCCCACTCTTTATAATCTCAGTTTTTACCTGTTAATCCCCCACTTTTGAAAAATTTATTTATTAATTATATTAAATTTATTATTTATTTATTATAATAAATAAAATGTATTTATTATATTAAATTTATTATATCTGTTACAGATGTGAACCTCCACCCAACAGGTCATAACTCTGATGAAAATCCCTACACTGTTTATACCTCCCAAGGGTTTTTCTTGGAGCACTTTTATCATCAGCACTTTTGGGATCAATTTCAGATTTGCATTTAAAAAGCATACACCTATCTCTTGCATTGTCACTACTTGGTACAGCTTTCTAATAATCTTCAAAGAGCAGGCCCAGACTAGAAAAATGTGGCTGGCTTTTCTAGCATGTAGAAATACCCTTTAACACTTTCACCACGGAGCTGTATCATGGTGAGGTTACTTTTCTTTATTCCTTTTTGTTGCTGCCGTGACCTTAAACTCCAGTACACGCCTGGGAGAGGTGTGCAGGCAGGACAGGCAGCCCAGCAGAGCAGGCTGCAGAGAAGAGTAGGTAGCCCAGTCTCCATGGCTGTGCTCATATTGTACTGCATCATGGACCACACACCACCTGGGAATTACTGAGGCATCAAAATGCAGCAAGAATTTGCGAACACAAGAGTAGCTGCATATTGCCATCACAGAGAGTTGGGGGTGCAGGAAGCTGCTCTTGGATGTTGATGAGAGGAAAAGTATCACTGTAAGTTATTTGTGGAGTTCAGCCATACTCTCTCTTGCCATTGACACCAGCCATTCAGCAGGTCTGGGAGTCTCTTCAGAGAGAAAAGACCCATAGTATTGTGTTTGGAGAAGGACTCCCTGCCAGGGCTTGCCTGGCCTCATCAAGTCAGATGCTCAGCCATCTACAGGTGGAGGAGTCCACCTTGTTCTTCCTCCTTTCCTGTAGTCTAAACCCAACATTGATCCTGGCAGTAGCTCTTTCTGTGCAAAGCTCTTCAGCTCCCAGTGCCTGAGGGGGGTTGAAATAAAGCTAAATATGCTCATTCAGCTTTAACTTCTTCTGACAGGACTGAGTGCAGAGGTTGGAGTCATGCACCATCACTGCCCAACACCATGACATTGAGGACTCAGCACTTCACAAAGCCCTTTGAGGGTGTTGATTATATGGTGCTCCCCGGCCACAGAGTGATACGTACATAGCTTCTCACTGTTGTGATACTGGAACACCAAGAGACAGCAAATTGAATTTGGCCTCTTAATAGCATTTATTTAGATTTGCTTTAGTAACAGGCAAGAATAAGGGCCTAAGAGCCCAGGAGACTATTATCCTTTTAGACACTCAAGCTCCTGAGCAGAGTGCGGTGAATCTCCAAATGTCATGTAAAAGAGAGACTCAGAACCACAGGAAACACAGGGAATCCTTTTGTCTCTGAACAAGGCAGCAAATGATGGATGGCTCAGAGGTGTTTTCCTCTCCTGATTTTTGGTACTACTGGGCTAAAGAATAGGGGTCATAAAGACAGAATGAACTGACATGAAAATTAACTTTTTAATATCTCTTAACAAGCTGTCTCTCTTTTCCAGAAATTTTGTGAGAAACAAGAGATTTTGCTAAATCCTCACCTTGACTACTAAGGCTTGAAGATGCAGTGCTCTAAGCTGCTGAAAAAGTATCAAATCCTTCAGCAAGGGATTTATCAAAACATTTAAATGAACTCTTCATAATGTGAAGTGGAGCCAGTATCCTTGACAATATGGTTTCTTACCAAGTTAAATAGTAACATAGGATTTTTGAAACAAATGAACTCTTAGAGTCTACTACTGTCACTGTGCTTTTCATCTCAGGAAATTTCTGGGGACTGTAACTGGTGAAGATTTATTTCATTGTGCACTTCTGAAGCAAAATCCATGTTAGAAAACCAGGGCTTGAGCTGTGGCAGATGGTGCTTTTCTGAAGAAGAAATTAGTATTTAATAAGGATTGTAATAGTGCAAACCAGATGTTCATCTCACATTTTATCTTTGAAAGGATTTGGGAAGATGCCATATAGATACATATGTGCATCACAGATCTTGAAAAAACATACAATTGCATCCCCAGGGGCTCATTAAGGGAGGAGTAACTTTCTGGGAGCCATCACACTCCACTGAAAAAGCAAGGTCTGTTTAAACTGTGACTAAAGATCTCCCGGGAACTCCCTTTCACCTCTCACGTGGACAGAGCAGCAGTCCAGAAGAATAAGCGCAGCAGCAACCATGGCTGCTGACCTGGGAGTGAGAAGAGCTGGGAGCCCTGTAGGAAGAGGCTGCTTCTCCAGCAGTGGCTTCTGACCTGCTTCAGTCCTTCCTATTGCAGCAACTAGAGCTGTTCTTTATTCCCAGTTTTTTAAACAAGAATTTTGTCATAGCACTGAAATAATGACCAGGAGGCTGTGCATTTTAGTTAGCTCTGCTGTGATTTCAAGTCTCTTTGCTGCAAGCCAACAGAAAGACCAAGTGGGTACATGCTCCATTATGTTGAGGAAGCACCTCTGAGTTCCTGCTGCCCTCCTTTTTCACATCTCTGCAAGCCTGCCTCAGCATACAAATTCAGAAAGAAAGGATGCTCAGGTTATGCGAGGCACATTGGAGAAGCACATGGAAAAATATCTTACCTTAGAGTCCATGGTGGATGTAATCACCAGGATGTTTTTCTGGGCATGGCATTTGTACTTCTGCATATTGCTGGGGCATTCAATGCCATCAGTGTTTTTGCAGTCAGAGCTCATGGTATACTGTTTGCAAGAAGTATGGCTCATGGTATACTGAAGTTTGCAAGATGTATTGTATAAACACAAAAAATACATTAATTAATAGGCTTTTAATTAAGATTATGAGATACATATTGCACACTTAAATTGTTTTATAACTGATTTACATCAATTCCTTTGCTATTAGTAAGTTGTAAATCAATTAAATATGTCCACACAGAGGACTTGGTTGATATAAAATGCAAGAATGATTCTCAGATTGCTTGTACTTTCATTCCAGTTCAAGGTCTCCTCAGAGTGGGGCCAGACACTATCCTGTAAACAACACGGTTATCTTTTCCAGCTTATTGTTTCCTTATGACTCAGATATAAAACTGAACTACTGGAGGAAATGCTTTAGCTTAAAATGCTCCCACCAGAGTTCATGCTGAGTTGCCTCACCTTGCAATTAGAGCAGGTGAGGAGTGCACATAAATGATTATTGACGTCTTTAGAAGCTCAGCTGATGCAAGGTTAGTTACTTAACTCAGTTATCCGCTGGAACCCTTGAACTAAAAGGTTATTCTCACTGACAGCATCTTTTGTGTGTGCAAAAGCACAGGAGAACTCATTAAGGACTTTATTCTTTGAAATTCTTAAGAGTTGCACCAAAACCCTGTGGCTGCTAAATGTGTCCTTCCAGAGTTGGAATTTAATGAATTAAAAATGTTGTTCACTACAGAAAACAAGACAGAAGGAAAAATCATAAGTGTCACCATTTAACATTAGTGAAGAATTTGGAAGGCAAATAGATTTTTTTTTCAATATGAAGGTATTTGCAAGTTTTTCCACCTTTCCTGTGCTTCTACAGAAGCATTGCATCTTATACTGTCAAGCAAAACTTACTTCTGTAAAGAATTTCCTAAGAACAATAGAGTAAAAGCATCTGTGATCTCTGAAGTGAGATTTGCTTTAGAGAGACCACACCAATATCCAGAACCCTCCAGCTCAGGTTGGGAACATGGGCTCATTTCTGACCAAGTCACAGCTGGCATTACACCTGAAAATCAGCAACATCCTCTACCTCTTTAAGTTTCTAAGGCTTAAAAAGGACAATGTGACTTTCCTTTTTCATGCTCATTGCTGTTAACTTGGGAAAGTCAAACCGAATTTCAGCTAACTGGTCAAAATCGTAGAAACATCCCTCTGTGCTTGTTCCTCCCAGATGTGGCTATCCATTATCCCTGTTCCTCATTCATGAAACATCTAAACAGTGAACGTTATGGGACAGAAGCAATGATCTCCCTTGTGCCTAAAGAGCTGTTGTAGCATTTCAGGCAATGTCTAAGCAGATAATTTGAATAGCATGTGTTTTTATGATTTTCTTGGCTGCAGAAGAACTCTTCTTCACCTTTGCCCCGGATCCTTTCCTGAAGGATTCCAACACTGTGTAGTGCCCACTGCAAATTAATGTGCTGGCAGGGCCAGCCACTGCAAGCCAGTGTGCAGAGAAAGGCACTCAAAGAGCAATCCCAACGATGCACATGTGGGAATATTCAAGGGACTTCTGTTGCTCATATGGGTTGTCATTAACAAACATGAGTCTTTATGATAAAGTTTATGACTGTGCCTACTACCCCACATAAAGAAAGAGGGGAAGGAAGAAAGCACCCACTGCCTTTGTCAAGGTGATAATTCTCACTCCAATGCATATTAGTCTTTTTTCTCCCTACTGCTTGCATCCTTCTCCCTCCCTCCTACCCTCCCATTTCCTCCCGCCACTACAAAGCCCTTCAAAGATCAAAGTCATCATTGACCATGAGTTTCCACAATGTTTCTGCTTCGACACTGGCTGGGAGCCAGCTGGCATGTGTTAAAAACCGTCATCAGAATCTGTTTAATTACCGTTCCCAATGCAGTATTTTAACAAAACACTGGAACGGACACAGTTCCAGCAAGCTGATGCCCAGTGACGAGACACTGCAGAAGTGCAGCCATGACTTTGACGTTGGCTGTTTTAATTCTTTTCTATTCCGTACTATTAATCCACTTTTTGGCCTGTTTTGAAAAGATGACTTTGCAAGCACAGTAAAAGGGTATCTCTAAGATTTTCCCCAATTTAATATAAATTTACTATTAAAATAGGTCCCATGTAGATTTGGATTCAAAATATATCACTCGCAAAAAAAGATGCTCTTTCTACTGTCTCCCCCATCTGTGACCTGTTGCTGGATAAGGACACTCTCCTGGCTAGCCTTGGAGCTCAGGTCAGTGTGACGGTCAGCTGTTCCAGCCAGTGCTTGCAACTCATTCACTAGTTAAAACAAGCCCATTGTGTCTGTGTCTAAGCCCTTTCCTGACCTTTGGATATATGTCTTGACTTCTGGTCCTTTCCAGAATCACTAGGTTGTTCCTCTGGCTCACACCTTCTCTGGGTTCTGGTCCAGGATCTGATCTAGGACCACATGTTCTTGCTGCCTCAGGAAATCACAGGCAACACAGTCCAGGTCAGCCATGCTCCAGGTAGGCAGTGGCTACCTTCATTGAAGGACCTCATGCTGTACATCCCTTTAACCAATGGCACACGTTTCCCTTCCCACCACAGTCTCAAACACCTGCAGTCAGCCAGCCTGGGCACATGCTGCCTCAGTGAGCAACACCATCTAGCACCACGGTGCTCACAGCTACCCCTACCATTGCAACAGGACAACCAAAACCTCTACCCTCTCCAAACTGTGCAGCTGGACACCCTTCAGGTCAATCTCCGCATCGTGTCTTAAGACTTTGCACCTCCAGTGATTCTGCACCTCCAGTGACTCTGCTTGTGAGCCTCTGTGGTTACACTCACTTGGTCAGACTTGATCTCCTTGATTATCTGTGGATGTATCATCTGCACTATCATCCTGAATTATACCACAAGATTGACATCTGCAATGCTCCAAACCAAGTGCAGCCAAACCATGGAAACTCAAAGACTACACGGGTCAGAAGTCAGAACTTCTGGTAGCAGGAGAGCATCCATCCCAAGGGGAAATGCAATGGTTTCAGTGTGCCACTCAAGGTGGAAATTACATCTGTGAGGCAGCAGCACCATTCACTGAGACACATAATAGGAGCAGTCTCTGGCCGATGCAGAAGTTACCTCTGTTTTGAGGAGTGAAACTGTGTTCTCATCACCACTTTGACCATGGCTATATACCTGTTATGCTTCTTGTCACCCAGAAATTTGAACTGCAGGTACGCAGGAGTGGATGGTAATGACAAGGCAAGTCCTGCAGCTGAGGACACTGCTGTCCTGGCAGACGTATCCCACAGTCGAGGACATTGCTGTCCTGGCAGATGCATCCTCCCTGAGCCAGGGAACCACTCCTGCTGCTCTGCAGTGGACGGCCTCTTTGGCAGCTCGAAGGACTATGAATAATCCTTTTGAGCTCCTGCCACCAGTCCCAAAGTGTGATCAGTACACAATGACGCCAATGGCATAGTGTGAACCTTTTCCTGCCTCGAGTGGCTGGGTTTGAACAACAGCGACAAGAAAGAGCTGGGATGTAAAGGACTTTCGAAGGACTCTCTCCTTCACACAGATCTCATGACAGGAATGCAGTCACCCCACCAGATCCCAGGACAGTGTTGCACACAGGTCATGTATTAGGGAGCACACAGGTCATGTATTAGGGACATATTGTCATGGCATCTTCACCTTGCCCCTGACTCATGTGACAAGTACATTTTCTTGCCCTGCTTCCCTTGTCCCATCACACAGCTGGATGTCAACCTCAGCCCTGAGAAGCCTGGCTCCTGGTGTCTTGCCACAGGGCTTTTGCTCATGCCTGGAGCAAATAGCCTGGGGGAAAAATGTGCCTTCAAGACAACCATGATGCTGGACTGGGAGCCTCAGCATCCAGGGTCCCCTAGCATGACACAGCACTTGTGGTGGCTGGGGCTCGCAGCACTGTCCCCTGTGACATGGTCATTTTAATAATTCCTCTGCTGCTCCTTCTTGTATACTAATATGCTTCATCTCCTCCATGGTGGATTTAATCAAGAGTTAACTGCTCAGGGCTTTTGTTCAAAAAGACATCAGAATCTTCAAATTCTTGGTCACCCTATCGCAGAAAGCAGGGTCTGAAAAACTATCTGGGGATTATCCTGAGGATGAGGGTAAAATCTTGCCCTTACAGAGATCAAATGAGAATTTTAACACAGATTTTATCATATCTCTTCATTGAGATTTTCCCCACTGAGATTTCTTGTGCCTTAACAGGGTGTTCAGTTAGAAAGACCACACATGGTGCTGTCTGACTGGTGTTTAGCTTTTCTGCTTCCAAGACTTGCTTGACCTAAGATGAGAGCTCTGAGTGGAGGAGAGGAAGGGGAGACAGGCTGGGCAGGAAACAGAGTCCAGTGAACTTCTACAAACCTTAAACAACTGCAGTTGGCTGGGATTCAGTATGTGAGATGGACCAAGGTTCAGGGTGATTTATTTTATCTGGAATTGTTTCACATCTCTGGATGTAATGTGTGGGGTTGGCTCTCCCTCCAAAAGAAAGTGGCCTTCTGAAGAAGGCGTTCAAGACGATCTTCCATTTATCTGTAGCGCAGCATTTGCCTTCTCCGCATTCACAAATTTAGAACAAATTCCCTGTATGACATAGCATTTAATGAGTTTGTCTCCTGAATTCTGCAAAGCATTTCAAATACTTTGATGGCATTTTCTCCTTAGTAATTAATGTCTTATCAGTGAGTTTTGCAAAGAACAATGGCCTGATTCTCCTCCAATGCTGTTTTACATCTCTGTAGCTTTACTGACTACAAATGAATTACTCCTGCTTCACACAGGAGTAACTTGAGAATTAAGACCTTAAGCCTACCACTATTTAATCACATGCTTTGAACACATTTTCTCTCATTCAGAATCTGTCCTTTTCTTGCAGCCCTGAAGAATTGCCATTTTACTATCATTAGAAAGCTGGTCATTATTGAGAATGTGTGTACTAACTACCCCTTGATTTAAGAAACACGAAATGAGGGATACTCCAGCCAGGGCAAGCCCCACACTGCATCATCTCATGGGAGTAGGTGGTGGTCCTTCTCACCCGGGCATCAGACTTCCACTGAAGACTGTTCTACAAGCTCTGAGGGACAGTGGGTATTATTTCATTTCACCCCTAATAAGCAGTCTTTTCTACATACCTGAGGATTTTGCAATTAGACTCAAAAAATAAAAGCTTCCCGCAGGAAAATGAAGCTTTTTCTCTAGCATGAAAAGTCCAGCTGCATTTTCTTTTGAAAACAGTCAGACTATAGACTCTCCTTGTACTGTAGACTAATTTGTTTTGATGCTCACAGGATGTATATCCTGAAACTGGAATAAATATGCTGAAACATGCATAACCTGGACACATCTTTATTTCATTATTTGGCTCCAGATCCAGTTCCATCCTGAGAAGGTAAAAGCAACACCAACAGAGAGAGAAACAGAAATGCAAAAGACCCACATAGCTGTGATAAGGCTTGACATAGACAGATGCTCACTTGCTGTTGGAATATATGTTCATTTAAAATATATTCATATCTGAACAATAAAGTAGGAGCAGGCAAGAGGTAGCAGATACTGTTTTAAAATACTTTAATTGATTACACACAAATCTGGACTAAGTTCAGCATGTTTAGTGAATTAAATGGGCAAGTATTTCAGGATCTGTTTACACCCATAAGTTAGGAGGTACTAAGTGGTGTCGGTTGTTTCTGGTGATTTTTTCATGTGTGCAAGCATTACTCATATGGGTACATATTTCCATGGCCAGACAACGGAAATTAGTTAAGTGGGACACGTTAGGCATTATATATTAAGAACAACATTGAGAAAAGCTTTGCTGTAAAAACATTTAAGCTACAAAACAAAGTGCTCGGAGTTGAGAAATACCAGAATTAAGGTTGTCCTTGCAACTAATGCCTTATGATACCATCTTTAATTATAGTCATCTGTGTTGTTGTCTCCATAGCTTTAAACTTCTGCAACAAAATGCTGCATGGATCTTTCTGACAACATTATCTCTTACTAAAAAGCCTATTATTTATACTGATCAGCCAATGCAGAGTGTTGGGGCTGACAGCCATCTTCCCTTTGCTATTTGCTGACAGCAAAGGAAGATGGTGCCTTATGTCCGGAGGTGTAATTTCAAGGTCTGGAGGAGAATGCAGTTGTTCAATGATGGACAGTTATCATCTTGTCTTGGACAAAACTGTATCCTTCCCCTTCTCCTCCCAGCCTCCCCAGACACTGCATGGTCCTGCTTTCAACCCTTGCTGCCCCCCTGGGCATCACCTACCACAGGTCTGATGTCCTGGCGTTCACATCTCTGTGCCAATGTCTCCCTCCACCCTCTCTCCTGTCCTTCTCCCTCCCCATATTCCCCCTCTTCTTCTTCAGTCTCCAACTCATAAAACCACCAACCCTCTCTTTATTCCTCCATGAGTAAATCAAATTCTCCTCTCTTCCCCATCACTGCACAGGCAAACACAGCAGACCTTGTCTCACAAGTGCCAAGGTGAACTCCACAGCCAGCCCTTTTATTTGGAGACCAAGCACAGAAAGATTTCTGTGGCTCTAAGCTGGAACAAGTCTGGCTCAGATGGGATTTTTAGATGTCAGAATTTAACAAGTCCCTACTGAGCATGTACAAACTGCAAAGACAGTAATGCTTAGACATGGTCCAAAGCTGGGAATAATTTCCCAAATGTGTTGAAAGGCAAATTTTTGGTGTTTTGTTGACTCCTTTTGCCAAGTTTTTGTGCTTTCTTTCCATGCATGGAGATAAAACATCTCAGAGAAATATTGGAGGGAATTTGCATCACCATAGACAAAATAACATACTTTCTCCTAACCTTGCTCTTGGAAACAGATGCACCATTCTTGATAAAACTTGCAAAACAAAAATAAAATGAAACAAATGAAGTCAGCTGGAGGTTGATACCCAGAATAGGAAATTTCAGCTTGATGCATTTAACTTTGGCAAATGTATAAGCAACTGACAACAAGATATAATAATGAAAAAGTGTTGGGCAATCACTGCACCTCTAATTCATAACTCCCACACATTTTAAGATAATGGAAATTACTCATGTTCATCAGGAATTGAATAGATGCTTCTGTTATTACTTGTATTATTCAGTTAGCAACAGCAGCCAAATGTATGTCTAACTGACTTTCATTAACTTGAGCAGTATATCTGGCAGTATTAAAATTTATTTCAATTCAACCCTTCTGTATTTTTCTCCTGATGTACTGCATACAAACCTTAACCACGATATCATCTTTTGGGATAATAAACTAAATCAAAAATGCATTTCATTTGCAGAGATCATCACATATGAGACACTTTCAGGTATGCAAATGTCTCAGGAAAATATTGAGCCATGGCTCTAAATGAAACTTCCAGAGATAAAGAAATATCTTTTCTATTTTAAAGGTACATTTTGTCCTAATAAAAGAAAAGGGCAATAGCCTTGGCTAGAATTGTCAGAGTGGTAAATTTTACCCTGTTTAGGAGCCCAGCACAAAGCAACACTGAGTTTCTTACAGCAGTTAACATCTAAAGACAAAGCTTCTGTACCCAGGACAGAAGTGGTCAAGTTTCATAATTTTTTAGTGGTTCTAGCTGTCAGTATTGTGTCATTCACTTTACTTACAGTTCTTGGTAAGCATCTCCCCTGGAAGAGAGATTCTTAAATCAGCAAGGCACTTGGGGCATGTATTTTACATTTAAAAGGTTTAGCAAGTTGCTGAATAGCAGGGGCCCTACTCCAGGAGTGCTGCCAAAGCTGGACTTTATTGCCAGGTGTAAAGGCCATCTTTGAGTCTGGATGAGTGAGTGGTTCAGATGTTGCCCTCTAGGCAGGGGTTGGGACTTTCTGACAGTAACTCTTCTGGAAAGCCATCTGACACCATTCCCAATGAGCACAGATGATCCCAGACCCCCCTGCTGCCCTGCACATCTCCCTCTGCATCCCCTCACTGAAGTGAAGCCCCCAGCCTGGGTGCACATCTGCCTCTTTGCATTGATACTCACTCCTTTTGTTGCACGGTGACAAACACAAAACAGCCCCATTTGCAGGCTACTTCTGGACTGTTTCACCCAACCCACCATCTCATAGGAGGCTGCTGCTTGTGTTCCACCTGTCATGTCAGCCTTTTATTTTCTTATTATGTCTCCCTACCACTATACTTGTCCATGAAAAATGAACAAAAAAAAGTTTTGTCAGCTGCATGTTTCTGTTGTCAGTTGTTGCAGGCCAAGCTCAGACTTTCTGCTGCATTCATATAAACCCCAGTATTAGAAACCACTGTATAAACCCCAGAGTCCAGCTGTGCAGCCCCAGCGGTGCCACAGCAGATACAACAAGCACTGGTTGCTCAGTGCCCTTAGCTCCTGCTGTGCTGTTGTTTCAGCTATCAGGTATGCCTGGTTTTGTGCAGACATGTTTTGTATTTCATATCAAACCAAAATAAAACTATAGATAGAATAAACGTTAAATAACCTGCATATGGTCTATGGTTCAGAAACTACATAGCAAAAGAGGCCTTTGGATCAAAGAGAAGGGAGCAGTCCTAGGGAATTTTGGGGATGCTTAGAAGAGCTACCCTTTGGAACAAGAGCCTGGTAAGGAAGGATGCATGTTCATGTAATTACACGGTTAAGAACTGATGCAGAAAAGAACCATCCATTGACAAGTTACCAAAAACTGCTGGCACCTCTCCTGTGGTTCAATGGCCCCATGAGTACCAGTCCCATCCTACCATATCCCTGAATTCAGATTATAATACAGAAATGAACACAACTGCACTTACAAATATTTAGTGAGACTTTTTTAAAGAAGAGATGAGCACTTCTATTGTTCTCAAATTAGAAGCATAAAATTTGGGAGTTTGGGGATGTGGTAATAAATCTTTTTAAACTGTCCTACCAACACATTTTAGCAAGTCTTTTTTCAGATCATTGCCAGTGTGGGTTCAAAAAGATTTAATGTCAGCTGCTTTTTTCCTTTTCACAGGTTGTATCCCTCTTAGAATAAGTTGTTTGTGAAAATTTGCCACCTCTTATGACCTTTGAATGTGATGCCAAGGCTATGCCATCCTGGGCACAAATACAACCATCAATCATTTACATAACAAACAGCTTTAGCCAACACCACCTTGTCACCCACTCGACTGCAGTGTGAGGCTCAAGGCTGTGCTTCGGGCCAAGCATTCTCAACCACAACTTGTATTATTGAACAAATCTTAATGGAGAAATGGCGTGATCAGGAACTCTCCTCCCCATGTAGATTTCTTTCCTTAGCCCTCCTGGTTCTGCAAGTGACCTGCAGGATTTGCCATGCAGAAATGAATGCTTGGGAAGCACTCCAAAAATTGTGATGCACACTTATCCTAATGGTGCCTTGGCAGCCATAGGCTGGAAAACTTTTCTGCAAGATTTCCAAACTTGCTTTTTGTACAGCTCCCACACAGCTCCCATGTATTCCTAAGCATGACTCTTTCCTAAAATTCCAGTAACTCTCCCCTTAGGAGAGACCCAAAACTGAATTTTCAAATTTGGTGGACATTTGGGTCTTTTCTGTAGTTGATAACCACACTGCATACACTACATTACATCCTCTTGCATCCTTCCAGCATATATCACATTTTGAAAAAAAAATGGCCTTTGGTGAAGTTTATCTCTTAATCCCACATCAGTCCCACTCCAGCCTGGTTTGACTCAATGTTGGTGTGGTGATTGCATGGTCTGTGTCCACTGGAGGGCTGGGGGGACTCAGGGTGACACAAAGGCAGCACAGTGATCACCGCCTGACAGTCTGCATAAAAAATGCCCAGGCCTGCAGCTGGTTCTCCATGAACCACATGTGGAAATGCTCTTAACTGCTGTATGGTGCTCCCAGCCAGAAGACTCAGGAATGTGGGGAGGGAGCAAGTGGGACCCAAGACAGTATTTTGTTATTTCTGTGACCTACAAGCGTTATTTGTTCTCTATTCTTCAATCCTCATGCTCATTTATATCTTTTCAAATCATCCATCTAGCTTCTGGTCTTTCGTTCTTCTCCTTCTAGCACTAATGTGTGTTTATCTTCCTGTTTGGCATCAGATATTGTCCCCACAGAGGTTTAAGGATTTTTGTAGGCATTTGGAGGTTTCACAGGTCTTAGCCCCAAATCCTTCAAGGGCACTGCCCATAAGGACACTGGTGGTCCACGAGGAGCCCATTTGCTGCTGTTGTCTTTGCCTGAGGAAGGCCTTTCCTTCGCTTGTTGCAGATGATATTTTGATTCTTGATAGATTCTGCCAAGTACGTAAAACCCTGACAACCATGGATTGTAACACAGAATTAAAGCTGAGCTTGGTTTATATGTTAAAGACATACCTGTTAAAGAATGCTAAAAAATGTTAAAGAATGCTAAAATAACACCCTACTGTAGTAAATCAACTGCCCCTTGTTGTCTGACAACCCTTAGGATGCTTCCTGTATGCAGTATCTCTGTCTTTGCATTTGCTCTTTTATGTTATTTGTTTCTAACGTGGTGTTCTGTTTTCCTACTGTTATGGATTCTGCCAACATAAGGAATGCTTTTTCTGGTTTCTGCCTTGACTGGGGGCAAGTTGCAACCTCTTCATCTCTCCCGTCCCTGCAGACAGGATTGCCTGTAAGACCCCAAGCCTATGTGAGGTCCTACAGATTTTGCCCAAATGGAGTTTTCTCCCATCGCTTCACTGTACTTCACTCACCCACATCAAACAGTGCTGAAATGCTTAGCTGGATTGCAATCCGGCTGCCTACAAAGGAAGAGGATACACGCAATCAGGTTTTAAATATTTGCAACATATTTTGAAGGAGAAAGATTATATTAAACAATCTGTTTAATATAAGGAATACATTAAACAATCTGTGTCTGTGACACCAACACGGAGCAGACCATTGAAAATCTGGTAGGATTTCAGTGCGGAATGCAGCCTAAAAATCAATGCCATGGCATGTCCAGAAGGTGGATCTAGAAATAGCAAGTGTGGTAACTGTTGAGAGCTATCATGTTCCTGGGAGCGGGCCGCACGCAGTAAGAGCAGCCCAGGCATGGTCAGCTACCCCTGTGGGGACAAGGGTCCCGCCATTTCCCAGCACATAGCCAGCCACTGTTCTCACACTGCACAGGGATCGCCACGGATATGTTTGCCTGGGAGAGGCTGAGAAAGTGATGAGTGGGGTGAGAGATTGCTAGTGCCAGATTATTTTATTTTCTTACATGGCATTCCTGTTTTGATAGGAAGGCAACCAGATCAGGAACCGGAGGCGGTTGGGATCTCAACACCACCCGTTGGCCGAAGTCCTTCACAGAGCACAGAGCAAGCAAAGTGAAAGGTGTAGAAAAACATCTGCCCAGGGAATCTCCCTGGGTTCTTCTTGGTCTCTCCAGGGCCAGGGTCCTCTGAGAGGGATGGATTTTGCTCGAACAAAAGAGACCATTATGGTCCTTGTGACCATTTGATTCAGGCTATAAAATGCTGTTTGCAACCTTCTGACTTAAATCACCAGTGGTAGTTTGCAAGTGAGACTGATATATTTCGCTTTCCTGGTTATTGCTCCTTTCCCATGTCCAATGACTGATGTAATTTATGTACACGTTCAGCGGTGGAAACATGCTGGCATAGGCAAGTGGATCGGGCTGAGGCTCCTAAGCGCTGCAAAACCACCATTTTCCCCAGCTGAGAAATACCATGGACTAGTCGTAGCAAGACTTCTTGTTTTGGCTTCTGGAGCACACATTCTTGGTGCTGTCAATTCCTGCAATATTTATTTTGAAGACATAGCTCCTGGATCCATGTAACTAGCTACAAATCGCCGCCCTCTCTTACTTGCCGCTCCTCACCCCTAAAAGTTTCTAGTCTTCTTGTTGAGGGCGAAAAGTCTAGAAAAATGAAGCCTGAGGCAAACAGCTAAGTGGGGACTCACAATGGGGTGGCAGTTTTAGGATAGCCCCCTTCCCGTGATTTTTCACCCCTCTGTTTTGCTTTTTTCCGACACTTGAAGCTACCACCCAGGCTAACCCGGGAGGGTGGTGCGGAGCAGCGGTGCGAACACCGGCGGCACAGCACTAAAAACACTGATTCCCTTTGCCAAGGGGGAGCCTTTCCACGTCCCCGCTTCTACACGGGGCCAGCCCTCTCTCGGTCGGCCCGCGGCGCTGCTCATGTTTTCCACTGGGGGGGAGGACAAGAGAGAGGAGACCGGGCCGGCGGAGGAGGAGGAAGGGGGGGGGGAAAGTTGCATGAATTTGCGAGGGGCGAGAGCCGGCGGCGGCGGCGGCGCGCTGCTTCTTTCCCCTGGCTGGGGGAGCTGCCAATCTGTGTTGTAATCCTGCAGGAATTTCTGCGGGGTTTA